>CM042834.1:85470418-85955418 GCA_023653725.1 Bungarus multicinctus
TAACCAGGGTTTAAATGGAATATTCTTTACGTAAAGATGTATTAGTAAGAAATGAATTAGATAAATCACTTTCTTTTCGTTCACAGGTCCACCAGGAAGAAGAGGGAAGCCTGGACGACGGGGAGAAGCAGGTAATTTGCTTGTACTTCTTATAAACTAATGTTGGTAAATTATATACACAAAGTAAAAGGTGGGAAAATTTTCTTCTAAGGATAATTCTCAATTTTTCATCCAAATTAAGCCCCAAATTTATGTTGCTATGTGAGAAAATCATTGAGTGAGTTCTGCCACACTTTATGACTTTTCTTGCCATATTTGTTAAGTGAATTGCTGTAGTTATTGAATTAGTAACATGGTTGTTAAGTGAATCCCCATTAATTTTGTTTGTCAGAAGGCCGCAAAAGGGGAATACGCAACCTCAGAACTTTGCAACCATCATAAATATGAACCAGTTGTCACGAGCCTGACTTTTAATCACGTGACCATGGGAATACTTCAATGATTATAAGTGTGAAAAATGGTGATAAGTCATTTTTTTCAGTGTCTTATAAGTAAGGGCTATGCTGCTTCTTTCTTCCTCAGCTATTACTTTCCATTTGAAAACTTACATTTCTGGATAGCAGTTGGAAGGAATATCTTCTTCTGATGGTAGATTAGGGTCATTGGATAGTGAATCATTGAGCGGCTATTTAGGAAGGAGATGCAGTCTAGGAAGAAACAGGAAAAATGATGATCCACTTGGGATATAGCCCCAGGTCATATTACACACACACACACACACACACACACACACACACACCATATGCTCACTTTTAAGAAAAGGAAGGCACACTCTAGATATTGAATTTAACATGTAGTTTAATTCTGAGATGTACAGGCTCTGTTGCCTATCTAATATTTGGGCTACTAGGATCTGATATAGACTTTCATGGCTAATTATCATCCTTTTCCCAAAACTTAATCTGCATTGTATTAAGCCATAGTTTACTTAATTATGGTTTGTTGAATAAATCACAATTGTTAAGATTCACCCATTGCACAGCCGTATGAGCCATGATATATCAATTATGATGACTTGTTTCTTAAAATATGCTAAGCCAAAATTAAAAGCACATTGCATTAAATTACACGATGTGCGGAAGCAACTAGTATTTCATGTAGAAAAGAATTACTGTAGACCTGAATAAGCAAACTAAAGAGAAATGGAATATTGGAAGGTGAAAAGGGAAAGTGAAAATGATTATTCTTGTATTGATTAATGACAGGTTCATGTCTTTTTATATTTTTTTCATTTTGAATCATTCCCATTATCTGCATTAATTTCAGAATAGAATCTTTATTATTCTATCTCTTATGCCTTTTCCAGATGTAACCCTTGTTTGGATCAGATTATGATGGTCAAATAATTCAGCAAAAGTTCCAAGCATCATCTATCTTAATTCAACTTAATTTCCCTAGAGCTTAGTTTCTTGGGCTTAGGAAGACACACCTAATGACTAGACAAATGGCTAATGTAAAGATGGGAAATGTAGACAGAGGGTGCAGAAAGGGATGTTGCTATAATAAAGAGGCAAATATGTTTAGGCAGAGATAGAAAAAGAAAAGGTAAGGCTCCGATGCTAAATGTCGTAGCATTGCTCCAAGACCTCAGAAAGTTTTAATGGAAAGAAGGTGGACCAGAGGTGATATTCAACCAGTTCTCACCTATTTGGGAGAACCGGTAGCGGTGATTTGGCATGGGTCGCAGAACTTGTAGCGACCCCTGGCTGGCCACGCCCCTGAACCTGGTCACCTGGTCACCCACTTGTCCCGGTCACTCTCCTAGCTTTCCCTACCACATGGTGGCCATGGTGCAGCTCAGGCGGATGTCCCAGGGCTGCTGCACATGTGTACTTCGTGTGCAGCTGCTACACATGCAGTACGCATGTGCAACATCCCCGGGACATCTGCCTGCCTGCCTCCCAGAGCACATTTTCTGCCTTCTCCTGGCTCACGCGCCTCTTCCAGCCCAGCCCAGCCTGGCCAGCCAGCAGGTGGGTGGGCGGATGTCCCGGGGTTTCTCACTGCCTTTGTCCCGATATGCCTGCAGCAGCCCCTCCAGCCGGCTGACCCAGGAGCCGCCGTTCCCAGGCTTCTACTCTCCCGTGCTTGGTCGACACTTCTTCACCTTGCCTGAAGCGGCTGGTCCTCCTGCCCTTCACCCTCCCCTCCCTTGCCTGGCCTGAGAAGGTAAGGGTTACGGCAGGGGATAGTGAAGCGGCCGGGTCCCTATCTTTCCCTCTCTCGCCCCCACTCTGTGTGTGTGTGTGTGTGTGTCCCTCAAAGCTGCGGCTGGGCTTTCCTTGGTGCTCTTTGCTATTTTCATTTCTTCTTTTTGGAGTCCAGACTGGCTGAACATGGATCACCAGCTGCGCTGGAAGCATCTCTTCGGGCAACCCATCTCCCCTTCCCCCTCCTTTCACAACTGGCAGCCATGGCAGGGCGGGGAGTATGGCGTGCATGCCCGAGTAGGAGAAGGAGGAAAAGGGTCACCTGAAGGGATGCTTCCAGTGCAGCTGGTGATCCTTGTTCAGCCAGTCTGAATTCCAAAAAGAAGAAATGAAAATAGCAAAGAGCACAAAGGAAAACCCAGCCACGGCTTTGAGGGAGACACACACACACACAGAGTGGGGGAGAGAGGGGGGAAGATAGGAAAGAGCACTTAGCCAGCTGTGGCTTTAAGAGAGAGGGGGGAAAAGAGGGAAAGAGAAAAAAAGAGGGAATGAGAGAGGAAGGGAGAAAGGTCTTCTAGTCCAACCCTCTGCTCAGGCAGAAAAACTGAGGATCCCAAGTCTGATTGGAGGGCCAGGCAAAGATGTCAGAATAATCTTTGGAGGGACCCTATACCAGGAGTCTCCAACCTTAGCATCTTTAAGACTTCTGGACTTCAACTCCCAGAATTCCTCCCAGAATTTGGGGAGCTGAAGTCTATAAGTCTTAAAGTTGCCAAGGTTGCCTGCCCTATACCATTTCAGAGAAATGGCTGTCCAGTCTCTTCTTGAAAACCTCCAATGTTGGAGCATCCAGAACTTCTGGAGACAAGTAGTTCTACTGGTTAATTGTTCTCACTGTCAGGAAATTTCTTCTTAGTTTTAGGTTGCTTCTTCTTTGTTCCGTTTCGATCCATTGCTTCTTGTTTTGCCTTCTGCTGCTTTGGAAAATACATTGCCCCCCCTTCTTTGTGGCAACCTCTCAAAACCCTGTTCTGTGACCTGCCTATCACATTCTTGGACAAAGTATGTGAGCCATTTCCTCCTTTCAATGGTCCATAATAGTACATCTATACTATGTGGATGCAGATAATAAAGTCAAAAAAGGTGAAATTTTTTACAGAACTATAGATACATTGAGGCTGGGGGTAACAAGGAGTGGCTGGGATGGGAGGGACTGGGCGAAGTCACATGACCACCAAGCCATGCCCACCCAATCACATGACCACCAAGCCACGCCCACCCAGTCACATGACTACCGAGCCACACCAACCAAATTATTGATTGCATGTAATATTCTAATTTTCTGAGATTGTGGATTTGGGGTTTTCATGAGCTGTAAGTCGTCATCATCACAATTATGACAAATCACAGCTTGAACTATCTTGCTTTGTATGTAATGAATCTATCTCATATATTAGTTTCACCTTTTAAGTTGCATTGCTGAAATAAATGAACTTTTGCACAATATAATTCACATATTTTTATTCTTTGCCTGAATTACAAAATTATTGTTCATATGCAGGGTAAAAGACTCTTTGGAACCATATTGCAAACACTGCCAATATAGGAATAATTATGCAGAATTAATTTAATATATATTCTTTTAGAGATGAAGAAAACAAAGAATTGTTTTTGGCAGAAGGCCAGCAGCATGTATATTTTTTCAACAGAAAGTAAGTTGAAGGACTTTCTGAAAGAGAAAAAGATATAAACATATAAATAGACAAATCCAAAGGCACCCATGCCTTCCAGTTGCATATCAGCTTTGCATTGTTGCTCTCAGAGAATGTTTTATCTGGATAACAGCCTAACCAAAAAACAGATTGATCTCAGTACATTAGTTATATTGAGTATACTCCCCAGCTGCTGAGTATTTTTAATCATAATTAGCATGCATTTATGTATGTATGTATGTGTGCATGCATGCATTCATCTATCTATCTTGATAACCTTACCACACAGAAAATCAGGCTCTTATTTTTTCACTACAGTTGATAAATGGGAGCAAATTTTTATTTGCTTTATATGATTGCATCCTCCCTAGAGGTTCTTGTGTGGTTATAACTTCACAGCTTCCAGACAAAGGCTGAGTTAGAGCCAAAATATTCAGCAGTTGTTTTGTTTGGCGGTATCTTTGCTCTGGCAGCTATTGAAATTATGTCTAAATTTCTTTCTTTCTTTCTTTCTTTCTTTCTTTCTTTCTTTCTTTCTTTCTTTCTTTCTTTCTTTCTTTCTTTCTTTCTTTCTTTCTTTCTTTCTTTCTTTCTTTCTTTCTTTCTTCTCTCTTTCTCTCTCTCTTTCTTTCTTTCTCTTTGTCTGCCTGCCTGCCTGTCATTTTGCTTGTTCTAAACAGGAGAGCAGCTATACATTGTTGATATGATTCATAATAGTGCCATCAATTTTTTAAAAACTCCTATATTTTTTAAAATTTCTATTAAACAAATGACTAAAGTATGTTTGAAGATGTTATTTCTTGTGTATTTATTCTTAAACTTCGAAGCCCCTTAGGTATAGGCTAACTAAGGAAAAAAGGAAAAAAGCGACAGAATACTTAAGAGAGGAAAACAGCCTTAATCTTTTTAGTGTGAACAATTTGTATCTATCAAATAATTTAGCATTCTCAAAGGAATATCACTTCCCTCTTCTATTCTCTTATACATCCCCAAATTTTCTCCTCCGAGGCTACCTTAGGGGAGGTAAGAGAGATTTCTTGTAAGATGAAAAGAATGACCAGCCCTTAACACAGCTGCTTTCAGAGACAGAAAGAGGCGATAGTCTTGCTAAAGCTATTCATTTCTTGAATAGTCTTGACTATATAAACACTTGCTCATATGAATGTCCAGTTTCCTTTCAATAAATAAAGATTTGCCTGTTGGTGCAGTGGGGTCATAGGAAGCGTGGGAGGGAGGGTTGTTTAAAATTTTTAACTAGATTTTTAAAGGAGTTAGGGGTGTCCGGGCGGGGGTTGGGGGACAACTCGCCTGGGGCTGGGACCAGGCCGCGGGTTGAGCGTGGCCGGGAGGGTCGGGGTCCGGATGAGGCTGTATTAAGGATGGGGGGCTTTACTGGGGAGGGTGAGATTAAAGCTATTAGTACGGTGAGCGGGAGAGGCAGATTTGGTGGTTATGGGGGCCATATTTTGTACTGGGAGCGCGTCCCCGCTGTTTGTCTGCTGTGGCGCGCTCCGACCCCCTTGTTATGTCCCGTTCCCCGGGGGGTCTGAGCGATCGGGCCCTGGGCCTTTGGCTGATGTTATGTAACGCCAGGTCCGTCATTAATAAGGCCCCTCTCATTCATGATTTGATTTGTGAGGGGGGAGCGGAGCTGGTGGGTATTACCGAGACCTGGCTGGGCCAAGAGGGGGTAGTCCCTCTGGTGGAGATGTGCCCAGCCGGGTTTCGGGTTTTCCATCGGCCGAGAGCCCAGGGGAGGGGAGGGGGGGTTGCGGTGGTTATTAAGGAAGATCTGTGTCCGAGGGAATCCACTGTTTCTCAGACGACCGGGTGTGAGTCTCTTCTCGTGAAGTTCGGTCCCAGGGTACAGGTGGGTTTGTTGGTCGCATACCTGGCTCCCTGCTATGCAGCATCGGCCCTGCTTGAGCTCCTTGAGGTCGTAGCTGGCGTGGCGGTTGAGACCCCCAGGCTTATGGTCATGGGGGATTTCAACCTGCCTTCTGCCGGCGGTGCCTCGGGGATTGCCCAGGAGTTCATGGCTTCCATGACAGCCATGGGCCTGACCCAGTTAATTCGGGACCCTACTCACGTGGGAGGTCACACCCTGGATCTGGTTTTTGTCTCTGATCAGTGGCAGAGTGATCTGGGTGTAGGGGATATAGTTATAGAGCCCCTGTCATGGTCTGATCACTCGCTCCTGAAGCTCGACTTCCGTTCCGCACCCCCTGGCCGCAGGGAGGCGGGACCGCTAAAATGGTACCGCCCCAGGTGCCTGATGGACCCAGATAGATTCCTGACAGAGCTTGGGCCATTTCCCGAAGCTCACACACACGACTCGGTTGAAGGCTTGGTCGCCACCTGGGATAGGGTGGCTGCTGCGGCCCTTGACCGGGTCGTGCCCTTGCGGCCTCTGACCCGGTGCCGATCCCAGGTGGCTCCTTGGTTTTCTGAGGAGCTAAGGGAGATGAAGCACCGGAACAGATGCCTAGAGAGTAGTTGGAGGGCTAGCCGCTCTGGGTCTGACCGAACACTACTACGATCTTATATTAAGATGTATTTAGTGGCGATAAGGGTGGCGAGGAGGTCTTACCTCTCCACCCTTATTGCGTCCGTGGAAAACCGCCCAGCCGCCCTGTTTAGGGTGACCCGCTCCCTTTTGGAGGTGGGAGCGCGGGAGGACCCCTTACAGGGGCGGGCTGAGGAGTTTTCTAGGTTTCTGCAGGACAAAATTGCTCAGATCCGGGATGAGCTGGACTCCGACTGGGCATCTCCGGGTGGGGGGGTGGGGGTGGATATCGGTGAGGTCAATTGGGTTGAGTTCGATCCTGTTACCTTGGAGGACGTGGACAGGATACTGGGGGGGCTCAATGCCACCACTTGTTTATTGGACCCGTGCCCCTCCTGGCTGGTTTTGGCCACTCGGGAGGTGACACGAGGCTGGTTCCAGGGTATTATAAATGCTTCCTTGAGAGAGGGGCTGTTACCCGCCGCCTTGAAGGAGGCGGTGGTGCGGCCCCTCCTCAAGAAACCGTCCCTGGACCCAGCATTATTATCAAATTATCGTCCAGTCTCCAACCTTCGCTTTGTTGCGAAGGTTGTTGAGAGTGTGGTGGCACGCCAGCTCCCGCAGTACCTGGATGAAGCGAGTTATCTTGACCCCCTCCAATCGGGTTTCAGGCCCGGGCACAGCACTGAGACGGCGTTGGTCGCGTTGGTTGATGATCTCTGGAGGGCTCGGGACAGGGGTTGTTCCTCTGTCCTGGTCCTGTTGGATCTCTCAGCGGCTTTTGATACTGTCGACCACAGTATCTTATTGCGGCGGTTGGAGGGGTTGGGGGTGGGGGGCACCGTGTTACGGTGGTTCGCCTCCTTCCTCTCCGACCGTTCGCAATCTGTGTTGACAGGGGGGGCAGAGATCGGCCCCGAGGCCCCTACTGTGTGGGGTGCCCCAGGGGTCGGTGTTCTCGCCCCTACTGTTCAACATTTATGTGAAGCCGCTGGGTGAGATCATCCGTGGCTTCGGGGTGGAGTTCCATCAGTATGCTGATGATACTCAGCTGTACATTTCCACCCCGGGCCACCCCAACGAAGCCGTCGAAGTGATGACCCGATGCCTGGAGGCCGTGCGGAGTTGAATGGGTCTTAACAGGCTTCGTCTCAACCCAATTAAAACCGAGTGGCTGTGGTTTCCTGCGCCCAGATACAGCCGGCTTGTTCCTTCGCTGGCCGTGGGGGGAGAGGTTCTGACCCCCGTGGAAAGGGCGCGCAATCTGGGCGTCCTCCTGGATATACGGCTGTCCTTGGAAGAACATATTGCAGTCGTCGCCAGGGGGGCTTTCTATCAGATTCGTCTGATTCACCAGTTGCGGCCCTTTCTGGATCTGGGCGCACTTCGCACAGTCACTTCCGCCCTCGTTATCTGCTGCTTGGACTATTGCAATGCTCTCTACATGGGGCTCCCCTTGAAGAGTCTCCAGAGGTTGTAGCTGGTCCAGAATGCAGCCGCGCGGGTGATCGTGGGTGCCCCTCGGAACTCCCACGTAACACCGCTTCTCCGCAGGCTGCACTGGCTTCCTGTGGCCTTCCGGATTCGATTCAAGGTGGTACTGATGGTATTTAAAGTGCTCCATGGCTCGGGACCTGGGTACTTACGGGGCCGCCTACTGCCATCATCAACCTCCCCCGCCCAGTACGCTCTCACAGGGTTGCCCTGCTTAGGGTGCCACCGCCTGATCGTTATCGGCTGACGGCCCCAAGGGTGCGGGCTTTCTCTGTGGGAGCCCCCTCCTTGTGGAATGATTTCCCCCCGGAGATACGGGCCATGACGGATATCCTGACCTTCTGGCGCGCAGTTAAAACCCTATTTTTCAAACAGGCTGTCCTGGCCCAGTAATGGGTTCTTGGGTTTTAGATCTAAATTGGGTTTTAATCGCTAAATTTTATATTTTTAATTTTTAATTAATCCCTGATTTTAAATGTCTAAATTTCTTAATTGGATGGGATACAGCCGGACTCGTTTATTTAATATATTTTTAAATTGTATTTAAATTGTATTTATTCTAGATGTATGCTATGTGTTTTTAGTAGGCTGTACACCGCCCCGAGTCCCTTTTTGGGAGAGGGAGCGGTATAGAAGTTTGAATAATAAATAATAAATAAATAAATAGTTTAGTTGGCATCAGTGTGTAGACCTGTACTGAATCTCCTGTAAAGATTAGCCTATAGCTAAGAGAAATGAGCAACAAAGAAGAATCAAAGAAAGATGAAACTATAGCTACAGTATTTTGTTTTTTTCTGATAGCAGGAATTATACTTTTCAAAGGTTAGGCTCGGTATTGAATCTGGGTTTTTATACAATAAAAATAGGTTGCATACCTAACTAGGAATGGAGGAGTAATGAGGGGAAAAGACCTCTGCAATTCTTATACTTTGCCTGAATGCTTTCTTGTTTCATATGAACCCTTCAGAATTGTGCTACAAAAACAATATAACAAGGAACTAAGTCAATTGAATTCCAATTTAGGCAAAAAAGTATGTGGGAAAAGAGATAGATATTTTCATTATATTCTTAGGGTTACTGCCCTCAGACAAAGCCAAGATATCATCACAGGATTTTAATGATGGCACATTTAACTTAAAATAGATAACTGATCTCAGTCTTTTGTCTGGGCCCTTTAACAGTTAGTTATTTTTCTTCCTTTTCAAGACTTTATATGTGACAATCCAGCATGATATTTTTTAAAAAAACAATTTATACATTTTTCTTTAACATATATGAGTGCTTAATAAATAGTGTATTGTCTGAGTCAATTTATATATACATAATAATAGTAATAATATTCTTTACTTGTATATAATGGTAATATATAATTACCATGAAGTATACATAATTGCTCAAGGAATCTCTGATCTTCATTTTTAATAGGAAAGATCACTAATTTTAAGGGTGCTTTATCCACACCAAATACATTATCACTTGATTTCATATGATTTCACACGTATCCATTCTGTGTATTTCTGGCATTAATTTGATTGCTTCATATGATTGATTCCATGTATCAGAAAAGAGTAAGCATTGCCAATGCTCTGTATGGAATCAGGTGGTAAACTCACAGTGCACAAAATATAATGAACCAGCCTCTTCTGAATGAGACACCTCTTCAAAATCAATTGCTTTTACAAGGAAACATAACCAAGATTTGTAAGTGACTTCTTTAAGATGATCATATCCATTTCTGTTCCAATGCCATCTCTGTTGCAATATCTTAAAGAGTTTTTTTAGTTTGACTAAGCCAAGGTTTAACAGTGCTGACAAAAGACAGGGCTTTTTCTGTAGTGGCACCACATGCATGGAATATCTTGCTATCTGATCATTGTCAGATGCTCCTGACATTACCAGTTTTTAAAAAGCCATAGATATTTAACATTGTAATTTCAAAGTACTTTCCTTGAGCATAAACATCCATTAGAGGCCTAAGGGTATAAATGATGACAAGTTATAGCAGAAGTAGAAGATCCAGAAAATAAAAGGCTGTTAGGTAGGTGGGTGGGTATGTGATTTACCCATCAAAGAAGAAAAAAATAATTTGTGTGATATGCGAAGCTAATGTGAGGTTTTAGTACTTTAGTCTATAGAGAGCCAATTGACAGCTCTCTTTGCCTGTAGTTGTTGCTAGTTAATTTGTTCCAATGTTTGGCAGCAAGTTAAAAGCCAGTCATCTGCAGACTCTGCTAGAAAAGAAAGGAGTTTCTATCCCATCTCTGCTTTTGGATTTATGATCAATTTAAGATTCTTAGTTCTTTTTTTAATCTTATGCTATGTTGCTGAGTGTAATGTGATTATCTTTCAATTGCTGATATATATAGCTTTCACTTCATTAACTAGCTGGGTGCACTTCATAATAGATGTTAGCTTGTGTATATGTCATTATACTTCTAGCATGCAGAAACTTGGGAAGATAAACCAGAACTGTGCCAACATGTTGATTATTTCCAGCAATGTTGTTACTCTAGAAGATTTCTAAAAAGCAAAATACAAATACAAAATTATCTGTTCAACATTATCTAACAAATATTAAAGTGGTTAGTTCTATGCACAGTTAAAACTGAAAAAGTTCAGATAGGTAAATGCAAGCCAGAATATTAGCATAATGTTCTAATTTTACACGTAGGGTCATAAATAATACACATCTCTCAAATAGGTTTGTGTTGGAAGCAACACTATCAAAGAGAAGAAAATGTTAAGCTAAACCTGTACTTTTATTGTCTGAACCCATCTCCTGGGCCATGAAAAGGAATATGTCTATGTGAGGCATTGATTTACACCATGCTCATGATCATAAATTAAAGTTATAGTAACACCACTCTTCCCAGATTGCTTCAAAGTATAAAACTTATTAAACTGGGCACATTGGAAATAGCTATTAACTATTGGAATGTCTTTACTTTGGCCTTACGTGGGACCCGATAAGCAATCCACTTGGAAGGGCAAAGAGACAATAGTACCATGAACTCAGCAAGACTGGGAATTAAGCATCATGCAGGGCACTACTATTCCCCCAGCCATAAAGACAAGCAGAAGCAGATGTGACTTTCATATACTTCATATATGGGAATCCATTTTTTTTAGTAGTAAGCATCCCTTTATTTGCTGACACCATTACAACAACTGATTACATTAGCAACCCAAAAAAGAGAGAGTAGTGAGGAGGAGTGTTTACTTCAGGTAGAAGTTATAAGGCTGCTACTTCAAACTGTATCTAAGAAAACAGCATAGGCTATCGGTATTAAAATATTATTGTTGCTGCTGCTGTTATCATTATATCAAGTATTCACTATTTTTGAATGCTTTGGTTCTACTAGCCCTAAGTCCATCTGCCTGACTTGCTCCATTCTTAAGAACTGGTTGCTGCTTAATTTAAATTGCCGTGTACCATTCCTCCACACTATTTAACTTTTTTTGTCATTTGATATCAGTTCATGATATGTGCTGGTATCTGCCCATTGAAGTAGTTGTTCATCATTATCCAAACATAGAAAGATATATGAATCCGAAAAATATCCTCTTATATAAACATGATGTATATTATAGAGTTGTTTTGGAGTGTGGCAGAGATAGAAGTTGGGGCCATTACTGACCTGCAGACCTTCCGGCACGCATTAAAGTCCCACATTTTCCAACAGACCGGTTTGGCCTAGTATCAATTACTAGGGTTTTAATTTTTGGTATTTTTAATTTTTTTACCTTGTTTTTATAGTGTTATTCCAGCCACTTGTTTAATCTCTTTTTAAATCTCTTTTAAATTTTTATTAATTGTATCATTTTATCTTGGCTGTACGCTGCCCCGAGTCCCATTTTGGGAGAGGGGGCGGTATAAAAATTTAATAAATAAATAAATAAATAGAGAGGCAGGCAGGCAGGCAAGCAGGCAGGCAGGCAGTTAGTTGATAGATGGATAGATAGACAGATATAATGTTAAGAAAGCCTTTGGAGTCAAATCCATCACATCAGCATCTAATGATATCCAACATCATAATGACAAATAACGGAATCAAGAATAAAGCCAATTTTATGCTGAGAATAACACTGCATTACTTGTATGCAGCACATAATCAAATAGCAAAACAATCAATTCTTTTTGAGAAAACAATTTAAAACAGGTGGATCTTTTGAACCTGATTAAATATCTCTAGTGGTACACAACCTTCAGTTGCACTGAGGTTTGTAACATGTGCTATCATTGAGAAGGTCTTTGTCTCCACAAACGTAATTATAATCCTCTGAAACTAATCCTAAAATATTGGCACTTGATACTGGTGAAGGCGGCACTTCAAATCGTCTAATTCCAAGCCATAGCCACATGTTCCAGCTTCATGCAGAACACATGTTTTCTTACAAAGACCAAATATAGCTGTATTTTTTAAAATGAACAAAAACTAAGTAGCCTCTGCATGTAGAACAGTTTTGGAGGTGCATAATATGGACTTTGACAAAAAGTAATTAGTTAAACAGGCTTAAGTGGGGAGGATCAACTTCATAGGATTTTGTTCTGTCTGGCCTGAAAACAGATGTTTGAGATTCAATTTCTCCTAGCCTTCTTCAATATGGAACATACTAGTTCCATCCCAGATTTTTCTCAAGAAGGTCAGACTATTTTTCTTTCATCTTCATGTAAAAACAGAGGAATAGAAATGGTGAATTGTTTATTTTCTTGTAACTTATTTTAAGTAAAGTTAAAGGATGTCTAGTCAAATAATTGTATGATAGCAAATCAGTACACATCTGTTTTTCTCAATACTAACTATTCAGTCTTTTTCATATTTCCTTGCAGATCTTTATTTAGTTACTTTATTCTAGCAAATGCAAAGTTAATCTTTTTTTTTTTAAATGCTGGCAGAACTGTATTCCAAAGCTACAAATTCTGTGGAAAGAATTTTCATTCTTTCAGTCTTGGTCTCTTTTATATCTGCAGGACATAGAACAGGATGGATTCATAATAGGATTCAAAACTTTATGGCTGTACACATTCTTTCTTCTTCTTCCATCTCTCTTCTTTCTCCTTCTCCTGACTTACATATTTCAGGAACATATTTTGTAATGATGATTAAACTGTGGTTTTCTTTAATAGTTTTGTAAGGTTGAGGATTTTAATTAATTATGTTAATGAGGATATATATGCTGGATGCATCTAAATAAATCAGTTCAAGAATTAGAAAATTCTTTTAGACATCTTTTTCTCAAAGAACCCATGGCAAATAGCTTTCAAAAGGCAGAAAAATAAAATAAAATCTTCTTATGTTATATTGCATGATCAATTCAGCATCTTAAATCTTCATGTGAAATAACCATGAAGCTGCAGCATGATCAACTGCAGTCATATATTTAATCTTTTGCAAAAAGTTGCTAATTCTTAGTGGAAATTTTCTTCCTTTAAAATTGGATTATTACAGATTTATATTTCTCCCTTTCATTCTTAATAAATTGAAAATGTAATCCTTCTTTCCTTCCTTCTTCTTTCAGTGGGTTTAGAGCCATACCAAATATGACTTATGTTTAAATGTGTTGTTAAATCATTGTTCAAAACAATTGATTCTGCCCATGCAACAACATCAAGCAGAGTGTGTGTGCTTTAGGTCTCTTGGATAAAACTGTTACCTATCAAGATCTAGGAAGTGTATGTACTCTATTGCACTGTCTGCCCTCTAGAGCAACAAAGGACGTTCATCCATTCAGCTCCCACTCAGATGATGTTTGGAAGGTCATTGAAAACTTGACTGTTCTTCTAGGCCTTGGAGCAGAGTGGTATTTAAATCCCCATAA
Source organism: Bungarus multicinctus (assembly GCA_023653725.1). Lineage (NCBI taxonomy): Eukaryota > Metazoa > Chordata > Lepidosauria > Squamata > Elapidae > Bungarus > Bungarus multicinctus. The sequence continues at coordinate 85,484,164 of CM042834.1, forward strand.
GATGATGTTGTTGTAGTTAAAGAATCCATTTTATGAACCATATCACATTTTAAAAAATTGTTCTTTTATTGTTGTTGTTGTTGTATGCTGCCTGGGGTGATCTGGAATCAAACAGCTTTTAAACTGAATAAATTGAATTCAATAAATGAAAATGTAAAAATATACATAATTAATAAATTAGTAGTATGTATAACTATTTTTCACAGTTGACCTAGGAGTACATTGATGTTTTTGGAGATAAAGAATCTATAAAAATCTCCACATGTTAAAACAGCAAATAATAGTGCCAAAACAAGCTATAAAATACACTTATTGGTAGCATTAATTTCGTTATAAAGGACATACAGTACAAATATACTAAAAAAATGCTACAGAAAAGCATACATGTTAGATATATACAAAGATGGAATAATGCATGCCTAAAAATATAATAATCATGTTTCTGATATAATAATTTCCTAATGTACCTTTAAATCTGCATTAGTTAATCTAGAACCATCACCTATGGCCATTTTCACATATTAATAATACATAAAAGTATATTTTGAAATGAAGAAGCATAATTCCATTATGTAGTGCTAGAGAATAACTTCTTTTAGTAATTTACTAATGGTGTTGGAATTACTAGAAAAAATATTTTCTGCAATTACTTTCATCTTCATTTTAAAAATATGAAATGCCTCCTAATGCACCAAGTTTCTTATTCTTAATTCCTGAAAACTCAATTTAATGTTGGTAGTATTTAAAAAAATGTAAATTATATGTTTCCAAACCTGTGACATTAATATATTTTCTTGATTCTTTCCAAGTGAAGGACACAGAATAATCAATTTAAGTTACAGGAAGCCAGAATCCAACTGAATGTTAAGGAGAAAAAACTTACTAAAAGTAAAAGCAATAGTAGAACTAATTGCCCCAAAAGTGGAAAACTGGACAACTATCTTCTAGAAATGGTTTAAATTTGTATTCCTGCCCTGAAAAAAAAGTGGCGTAAATGACCTCTTTCTACTCTGGTGGTGGCAGCAAAATCAGTAAATTCTTCAGTTAATGGATTAATTGTAATTTTAAGAAAGAAAATTAAGAAAACATCCTCCATAGCAGAGTGCGTATACAGCATTTTCTCATTGCGGAATTGACAGTAATTCAGAGCAAATACATGAATAAAAAACCCAAATGTTGTAACACCTGAAGTGCAGTTCAGAGTAGAAAACTATAGCCAAAGTTATACAGAGATAGTCTACAGAAAACTGAATTAGTTTTCTGACATGCATTACATATAGGTTTGCCCTTCTCTTTTGCTCTCTCAGTTATGCCTTTTCCTGGCCAAAATATTTTATCATTCTAAATTTGTGAAAACTATCTCCTCTTTTCACTATCTAAATTGTTATAAACAATCAAGAGAGAATGCACTGATTTTGACTCTTTACAAACTGCAGACTCTTTTCACTAGTCACATTTTTTGGGAAATGATAGGCCATTAGATACTGTTACAAAAAACTCTCATCAACCCTGAATATTCTGCCAATACTAATGAGATCAACTGGAGATCAACAACATCCTTAGTGTTATAGGTTCCCTACATCACATACAAATCTTCATTTTCCAAATAGAACAACACTGACAACATAATCAAATATAGCTGCTTCTTTGAAAAGAGGAAAGAATTATCCAGTGAAGTTTCAACAAGAAAATCTAGATTTTAGACCACCCAAATACTTGATTTTCTCTTTATGTTTACAGTGCTATAGTCTAGTTCAGGGATGTCAAACTCGTGGCCTGCGGATTGGGTGCATCACACACTGGCCACTCCCACACCCAGTTTAGTGAAAGGGAAAAAAGGCCAAATACATCATGTGACACCACTGTGATGACACAAGTTTGACACCCCTGATCTAGTTGAACTTCCACTTTCATATTAAATGTATCAAAGTACTATGATATTATGAAAGAACACCATCTTCCCTCACTCTACCACCTCCATCAAAAGTATTCCACCACTAAGTTGTACCCAAGTAACCATTAATTTAAAAAATGGGCCCATCATAGCCCCATTTGGGGTTATCATGGCCCAGACCAGGATTCAGGTTCTTAATCTGATTCTGAAGAAGCTGCTCCAGCTGTCCTGTGGAACGTCAGCTTCAAGAGAGCCAAAGTCAAGAATTACACAAGACTAAACTAAAGGAGGCACCATCTGAACAGGAGGAACAGTCAGATGAGGATTATGTAAATCCACCCAGTCCTCGCATCCCTCAAGTTTCACAAGAAGAGTTCTCCACTCCTCTACTCAACTTTCACAAGAAGAGTTCTCCACTCCTCTACTCGTTGCAGAATACCTTATGCCACCAGACTTGAAATTCTAGACCTAGAAAACCTAGAACTATGCCGCCTTTGGTCTAATCTAAGTATAGTATATAAAATTATACATTGCAATGTCCTACCTGTCCCTACCTGTCAATGAATACTTCAGCTTCAACCATAACAACGCAAGAGCACACAATAGATACAAACTCAAGGTAAACCGCACCAAACTTGATTGCAGGAAATATGACTTCAGCAACAGAGTGGTCAATGTCTGGAATATTCTACCTGACTCTGTGGTTTCTTCCCCAAACCCCAAAAACTTTAACCTTAGACTATTACTATTGACCTCACCCCTTTCCTAAGAGGTCTGTAGGGGGTGTGCATAAGCACACCAACCTGCCTACTGTCCCTGTCCTATTGTTTCTTTTATTTTTCTTATATGTATCCATGTATTCATAACTATGTTTTTACTTATACAATTATCTTGTAAGCAATTGACAAATAAATAAATAAAAATAAAGTAGAGAAGAGAAGAGAGCAGTGCAGAGATGTTCTATGAGGCTCCTTGCCAAGCAAGGGAATAAACTTCTTCGTTAGAGACAGGTCCCTGCAGCCTGATTTAAGAGGTAGCCCTGACCATGATCCCTCATTAGAAGCAACTGGCTGATCTCCTGCTCTAGTGGGCCATTCCTGTAATTCTGTTTATGATTCCTGAAATCCTGACCTTTGGACTGGCTGGCAAATCTGACTTGAGTCTCTGAACTTTGGACTGGATTTTGACAGTTCCTATGTATGTTCCTGTTAAAAGTAAAACTATTCAGGCAAGTGTCCATTTTTCATTGGTTTTTTTTCCCTTTCCTTGTCTGTTGTTATCTCTTCAGCCTTGAGTAAATTGCTGGTCCCCATAATAACTATATTTGAATGTGTAATTAAAACCTGAAGCAAGACAGGGGCTAGCTTCTCATACAAGGATTTACAGACCACTGAGTTGTGGCTTTGCATCGTCAGAACATGATCATACTAGAGACCGTAATGAAATCATAAGATTTCATAATCTATTATTACTATCATTATTTATATTTTCATGTTGGTAGTATATTGTTTCAGTTGTTTTTCAAGAATTAAAGCAACTTTAAAACAGATTTAGTGTTTCAAGATAGTTGCAGAAACAACATGCTTTTCATTTTATATTGTTTTCCAGGGAGTTCAGTTTTGCCTTAATTTTTCCCACATTTTCCCATATTTAATCCTTCTGGTATTAATCATATAGGAAATGAAGCATGAAGAAGCTTTTAAAAGAGTGTAAAATGCCTTTTAAATAAGAGTAAAACATGGATTTGTTAGTCTCTTCAGACCAAATGCTCACCTTTGTTGTTTGCACAGTCTTCCCAAAGGCTAGAAGATTTGGAGACATCAAAAACCATTGTAACAAAGTGGATGGTTTACACACCATGATGTTTTGGGAACATCAATGTTTAAGAGTATATTTCTGTAAGAAATTAATATGACTAGACTTTCTGGAAACATTATGAAAGGGAAAATGTTGGAACACTAAATATTCAATTTATTTTGCATGACTAAGAGCCGATTTGGGTATATTAAAAAAAAATTCTGTTAAATCTGTAAGTCTACTATTTGAAACTCCAAGTCCAGAGCCATAGGAATGAGCATGACTGTGCATCAGAAAGGTCATTAAGGCCACTGAGTACAACCTCTTGCTCAATGTAAGAATCCAAATGACAGTGTATCCGGCAGATGGTTGGCTAAGACCCTGTACATATTTAGAAAAGAAGAGCTTGCACCATTCTAGGCAATTGATTCCATAGCCAAATGGCTCTTACAGTTGAAGTTTTCCTCTGATGTCTAGTTTGAATCTTTCTTCCCATAATCTGAATTCATAATTTCTCCCCTTGTATTCTAGAATGATAAAAGCAGATCTCCACCACCTTTCAGATATTTGACAAGTGCTACAGTAGTCTTCTTTTCTCAATCCCTTCATTGTCTTTTTCATAAAATTTCATTTTGGTTCATTGGTTTAGACTCAAGTGTTCTTCACTGAACCAGTATTTCCTAGCCGAACCACAGAAAACTACAATGATCTAATACATATCGATTTTACAGAAGACAATGTTGAAAAAGCACTACACAATCTAAAACCATCTCTATCTATTGGACCAGACTCAATATGTGCATACTTCTTAAAAAAGCTATCCACTGCCATAGCAGAACCTCTAAGCATAATCTTTGAAAAATCTTTCAGGACCAGCTCCTTGCCTATCCCATGGTCATAAGCCATGGTCATCCCCATATTCAAAAAGGGAGACCCCAGCCTAGTTGAAAATTACACACCAATCTCCTTATGCTACATCACCTGTAAAGTCATGGAATCAATTATTAACCAATCCATTATCCTCCACTTAGAGACAAGCAACCTATTCTCTAATAAACAATTTGGTTTCAGAAAAAAAACTATCCTGTAATTTGCAACTCTTACACTGCAAAAACATATGGAGTACACAACTCGATCAGGGCAAAACAATAGATGCAATCTACATAGACTTCTGTAAAGCCTTTGATTCAGAGGTACACGACAAACTACTCCTAAAACTAAAATCTTATGGTATTTCTGGACAACTGCATAACTGGATAGAAGCATTCCTGTCAAACAGACAACAAATGGTCAAAATTGGGAGTGTCCTATCAAATTCTGTACCTGTCAATAGTGGTGTCCCCCAAGGCAGTGTTCTAAGACCAACTCTCTTTATACTCTACATAAATGACCTCTGTGATCGTATTAAGAGCAACTGCGTTCTCTTCGCTGATGATGTAAAGCTGTTCAGTACCACAGACAATACTGCTACCCTTCAAAAAGATCTTGACTATGTATCAGAATGGTCAAACAAATGGTAACTTCAAATCTCAACAAATAAATGCTCTGTCTTACATATTGGCAAAAAAATCAATAATCAAGACCTTGTTGATGACCCAAGCTCTGTAAAGGACCTTGGAATACTCATCTCTAATGATCTAAGTGCTAGAGCCCACTGTAACTACATAGCCAAAAAGGCATTAATAGTTGTTAACCTAATCCTACGTAGCTTTTTTTCTGGTAATATCACACTACTAACTAGAGCTTACAAAACATTTGCAGACCAATACTCGAATACAGCTCATCAGTCTGGAACCCACATTACGTATCTGATATTAGCATAGTTGAGAAAGTCCAGAAATATTTCACAAGAAGAGTTCTTTACTCCTCTACTCGTTGTAGAATACCTTATGCCACCAGACTTGGAATTCTAGACCTAGAAAACCTTGAATTATGCCGTCTTCGGTCTGATCTAAGTATGGTATATAAAATCATACTTTGCAATGACTTACCTGTCAATGAATACTTCAGCTTCAACCATAACAACACAAGAGCACACAATAGATACAAACTCAAGGTTCATCGCACCAAACTTGATTGCAAGAAATACGACTTCAGCAACAGTGGTCAATGTCTGGAATACTCTAACTGACTGTGTGGTTTCTTCCCCAAACCCCAAAAACTTTAATCTTAGACTGTCTATTATTGACCTCACCCCTTTCCTAAGAGGTTTGTAGGGGGCGTGCATAAGCGCATCAACGTGCCTACTGTCCCTGTCCTATTGTTTCTTTTATTTTTCTTATATATATCCATGCATTCATAACTATGTACAGTATATACTTATACCTATTATCTTGTATGCGATTGACAAATCAAATAAATTCTAAATTCTAACCTGTTTCATTTGTCCAAATCCTCCTTAAAATATGGCAACTAGAACAGTCCACAATACTCAAGAGAAGCTCTATGCAGTACGGGAAAAACTAAAGAATTGGTTTCTCCTACTTGGAAACTATATTCTTTTGATGGAGCCCAACATCTGCTTTCCTTGCAGACATATCCTACTGTGAATTTCTGTTCAGTTTGAAGTCTCAATACATTTGTTTCTGCATGATCTAAATATTTGATCTTTCACATATATTTTTTATTTATTTTTTATTTATTTAAATTTTTATACCGCCCCCTCTCCCAAAAAGGGACTCGGGGCGGTGTACAGCCTACTAAAAATGGACAGTATATACAATTAAAAACAAATTAAATAACATAAATCCAGCCGAATCCCTTCAGATATAAAATTCCCAAAGTTTAAAATTCCAGGACTTTTAAGTCTGGATGTCGGTAATGGCCCGTATCTCCGGGGGCAGATCATTCCACAGGGAGGGGGCCCCCACAGAGAAAGCCCGCACCCTCGGAGTCGCCAGCCGACAACGATCAGGCGGCGGAACCCCGAGGAGGGCAACCCTGTGTGAGCGTACTGGGCGGCGGGAGGCTGTTGATGGCAGCAGGCGGTCCCGTAAGTACCCAGGCCCCAAGCCATGGAGTGCTTTAAATACAGTCAGTACCACCTTGAATCGGATCCGGAAGGCCACAGGAAGCCAGTGCAGCCTGCGGAGAAGTGGTGTTACATGGGAGCTCTGAGGGGCTCCCAAGATCACCCGCGCGGCCGCATTCTGAACCAACTGCAGCCTCCGGACACTCTTCAAGGGGAGCCCCATGTAGAGAGCGTTGCAATAGTCCAAGAGGGAGATGACGAGGGCGGAGGTGACTGTGCGAAGTGCGTCCAGATCCAGAAAGGGCCGCAACTCAGACGATTCTAACAAAAGGCCCCCCTGGCGACGGCTGTGATATGATCTTCTAAAGACAGCCGTATGTCCAGGACACCCAGATTGCGAGCCCTTTCCACGGGGGTCAGAATTTCTCCCCCCACGGCCAGCGAAGGAACAAGCTGGCTGTATCTGGGCACAGGAAACCACAGCCACTCGGTTTTGGTCGGGTTGAGACGAAGCCTGTTAAGACCCATCCAACTCCGCACGGCCTCCAGGCACCAGGTCATCACTTCAATGGCTTCCTTGGGGTGGCCCGGGATAGAGATGTACAGCTGAGTGTCATCAGCGTACTGATGGAACTCTACCCCAAAGTCACGGATGATCTCACCCAGCGGCTTCACATAAATGTTGAACAGCAGGGGCGAGAACACCGACCCCTGAGGCACCCCACACAGTAGGGGCCTCGGGGTCGACCTCTGCCCCCCCGTCAATACAAATTGCGAACGGTCAGAGAGGAAGGAGGAGAACCACTGTAAAACGGTGCCTCCCACTCCCAACCCCCCCAACCGCCGCAACAAGATACTGTGGTCGACAGTATCAAAAGCCGCTGAGAGATCTAACAGGACCAAGACAGAGGAACAACCTCTGTCCCGAGCCCTCCAGAGATCATCTACCAACGCGACCAACGCCATCTCCGTGCTGTGCCCGGGCCTGAAACCCAATTGGAGGGGGTCTAGGTATACTGCTTCATCCAGGTACTGAGGGAGCTGGCTTGCCACCACGCTCTCAACAACCTTCGCAACAAAGCGAAGGTTGGAGACTGGACGATAATTTGATAATAATGCTGGATCCAGGGACAGTTTCTTGAGGAGGGGCCGCACCACCGCCTCTTTCAAGGCGGCGGGTAAAAGCCCCTCTCTCAAGGAAGCATTGATAATTCCCTGGAACCAGCCTCGCGTCACCTCCCGAGTGGCCAAGACCAGCCAGGAGGGGCACGGGTCCAATAAACAAGTGGTGGCATTAAGCATAGCATGATAGTCCAGAACAGATTCTGACTGTAGTTCTCTATGCAAAGGGCAAAAAGAGTGTCACAACTCAAGTTCCTCCCCTTTTCTATATATGCCATGATATTGTAAGCTTGTCTGAAAGGTGCCAAACTTTCAACATGATGGCATAGTGCTGCTTTTATCACTCTGATGAAAGCAGCAAGTTCCTGTGGGTGCCACTTCATATATAAACTTAGCAAATATTGAGAGCAATTGAACACCGTGGAATCTATTTCTGATGAGACATTCTAAGACTGTAACACTATAGTGAAAAATAATATCATTGCCTTTAAACTCCACAGAAAAAGCCCAGGCAGCAGTTCATATTCAGGGATTGTTGAAAGCAGTAATGTATCAGTAACTGAACAAGTACAGAAAGCAGAGAATCAGAATAAATGTCAGGTTTGTTTAATGGGGACGTGAATAATGAGTTTGACCATCAATCCAAATTGTGAGTGTTGTTTTCTGGATTATTTCTATATTCTCAGGAGGTAGAAGTAAATTGTCAATGAATTGATGATAATATCTATTTAGAGAAAAGAACAACAGTTAAAAAATTTTTTTAAAAAAATCTCTCCATAGTAGTATTAACTTGGTAAATGACAGTCAGGAAGAGTCAACCATGGTGTAATGTTAGATTAAGACTGGGGAAGCCCAAAGTCATATCTATCTTTAGTCACAGAAGCTCTTGGGTGACTTTGAGCCACTCAATCTCTCAGCCCAGCCTCCATCACAGGTTGTTGTTTGTAGAAAAATAGAAGTAGAGTATACCACCTTAAAAAAGTAGGATATAATTCTAATGCATGAAAGTAAATTAAATGTAATCATGTGTTAAATCACTTTGAATCATCAAATTCCTCTAATTTTACATTAGTGCTAATGTATCAGGGGTTCTTGAGAGAATATCTTAATATATTTTACTGTATTAAAATGAAGATAAGTTCAGCATTGGAGATCCTTAATAAAGATATAAAAAATAAAGCAGTATTTTAATATCTTTATAGTGCAATTACACATGTGTAGTTCTGGCCACAGTGATCCAAAGTTGCCTTACTGATGAAAGAAGTACATAAAGTACATAAGTACATAAAAAGGCAATCAGCTTTATTAAAGGGTGGAATAACTTCCTTTGAAGGAAAGATCACAGTATTTGGAAATCTTAGTTAAAAACATTGGGAGATGAATAAAATTATACACATTATGTAGAAAGAAGATAGAAAGAAGAACAATCTTCTCTTTTCTTCCTGTATCATTCCATAAAATTCAGTATTTTAAAAAGTATTTCAATTTACTGTGCCCAATTAATCTGTGCAATTCACTGTCTCAAAATACAGTCATTGTCATAAGCTACACTTGTTTCTTATTTAAAATTAAAAATGCCCCTCTCCTATAAGCACACACTCTTTTTCTCCTAGGTTTTGTTCTTTCCTCTGGGTGGGGAGAAATGCCAAGATCGAGGAGGCTGGCATTTGGATTCCTGGGGGAATTTTTTTTTTTTTGCTAAAGTAACAGACTCTTGAAGACCTGCTAAAGCAGTTCTCCAGATCACTGTGGTGTGATTAAGGGGAAAGATTTTGAGTCTCTTTCTCACACTTTCCCATTCCCCTGGGTTGACATATCTCTTTTATGATGGTTCTGTTGTCTCTCCATATTCCAAGGTCCTGCTAGAAGTTCTACAATTGAAACTGAGATGAAAGAAACAGAGAAGAGAGAACGATGGAGTTCCTCTAAACTGTAAACATAAAACATCCTATTTAAGGACCCTTCTTCTTGGCAATATCACTGGCCATTAGTTGCACTGTCCTTTTTCATAACTACAGTATTTAAAAGAGAATGGATGACAGTTCAGCTTTAGTTAGACATAGAGCTAAACATAGAGCCTTCATTAAATTATACATCACTTCTATGGAATATAGAATGGGGGTTTAATTACTTAGAGAAAGTATCCTTTGTTTCAAGGTAGTTCCAAAGGTTACCAGAAGATGACCCCATGTATTTCTAATTAGGGCTGTAGGAAGGCCACCTAATGTGGTTCAGAGCTCTATTCTGTAAACAGCCTTATCCAGTCCAGGTCACCCCTGAAGTAAGGACATAAGAATATCATCAGAGAATAGATTGGTGCTGAGCCAATCTGGTGGCTATGTTGAATGCTGTTTCTAGAAGTGATTACTCTACCTAGCTGTGAATTGTCTTCTTTTGTTTTAAATTATAGTACTGTTTGGCTATACATTGTTTTAACTGTTTGTAAGCCACCCAGAGTCATATATATGGATTTTAGTTTGCATTATCTTTTAGTATGGTTATTCTTTTTAATTAAAAATTGTTTAAAAAAATATTCAACCCTATCAAGGGTGGTATAACTACTTCAATAACTGCTCCTATTTTAATGAAAGCCTTAAATCTTGACAATGGGCAAATATTATTTTGACTTTGATATTATTCCAACTAAATAAATTTGCAGTGCAATTTGGTTTGGTTTATTTTTTCTTTTATGAAGGCAATGCTTCTTTTCTAATTCCAGATTTTTAAAAATTCCATAATATAATAGCATGACATTACATTATCATTTAATAGTTGCTATACTAAAATTGTACTTCAAAATTAATGCTTTGTATTATAATAATTTTAGCTTGTTTGTCCCGTGTAATTAATAACCAATGTATTATGTTTTGTTTTTCAGGTCCTCCAGTAAGTAAAATTGACATTACTCTTGGTCACGAGTCAACAAAGTTAAGGCATTTATTTTCCTTTCTGTCTCATTTCACAAGAACAGGGCTTTCAGTAGAGGTGTGTCTGGTCCAGAAATTGGTACCAGATGCTGTTTTCTCTTTCACTCTTTCTTTTTCCCTCTTTCTCTTTCTCTCTCTCCCTCTGATGTAGGGAAATAGCAAAAGAGGAAAAAGTAGTTATTTATTTCTTTGCCTAAAGGGTTTTGTGCCATTTTGAACTTAGTAAAAGCCTTTTTTTTTCTTTTAAGAATAGCATTTTTGTTACAATTTTTTAAAAAAATATACTTAAATTGCCTTGCTGCATTTCAGTTTCCGAAGCTTTGAGAAATAATTACTAGAAATGCAGGTTACATACATCCTATGATTGTCCAGACAACAACTATTGTCACTTTGAATGCATCTTATAAATACAGTTCCAACAGATAATTATATAATCCTTACTCCACTTTGCCTCATACATCTGTTATTTCTTTTTCAAGTTGCTACTTTTTTGCATGAACAAAAGAAAGAAATATGGAGGGAAATTGAAAATCACCATAATAATATACTAGATTACTGTGTCTTGATTCACATAGCAATGTTTTTGGATGCTGAAAAAGAAAAAGGGAAGATTCCCAATGTCACAGAAGATGGCAATCTGTATCTCATCAGACAGCCTGCAAACAATTCTTCATTGTCAGAGACAGGCCTATATAGGAGTAGCTTAAATATTCATCTGTCTCCCATGGAAAGAAATCCAATGTACCTTATTCTACTTCATTAGCAAGTTTAGTATTTCATTTTTTACCTTGTAACTTTATCCAAAGGTAAAAGGAAATACTTTTGATTAACTGATTGATTTGATTTAAACTGACTTTTAATCCAGAAACTCATATTTTGAGTATCTAATCCCCAGAGTCCAATTTCACTAGTAGGATCTCATATCCAATTATCTTGGAAAAAAAACACCAGATTACTAGAGCTATTCCACCACTCCTTTGCCCTAGAATCATGGGAGGTGCCACATTCAAACTCCAGATGTTATCAGTTGACAATGCAACTTTTCCTGTTGACTGTTAGACATTAAGATCCAGTGCTTTTTTTACTGTAATTTTAATCTATTACTAAATCGTTGTCTTGGCGTGGTGAAATGACATTGCAGCTACAAATTCTGATTACAATAATATGAACGAAGCTTTCTGTTCCTGGTCCTCTTCTAGATCAATTAAGAACTATCCTGGAGATTTAAGGCAAAACAAGACTGCCTCTGCAAAAAAAAAAAAAAAGTAAAATGGTTCTCAAAAATTTAGATCAAATCTTTCCTAACTGTTATAGTTCTGATAGGTTGGTGGCAACTAAAGCGTAACTGAACTGCACTTTTTGCTTTAAGTGTTGATAAGTACAGTGGAATATTGTTTTTCTGCCAGTTGTGTGATGAAGGGTAGAAGGCATATGTTCTACATAAGTATCCTCAGATACATATGTAGAACGTGCCTTCCTAAAGACAGTTCTTGAACTGTTTAAACAATTTACCACCTATTTTATCTTCCTCACTTATCAACATCATATCCTTAGTCTTTTCAAATTGCAGAAAGATGCTCAGGTTGCAATACAAAGGTAATGAGAATCTGAAGAACTTGCTTCAATCCTGTTGGTATAATAAGACAAGACCACTTTATTATCCAAGTGTGTTAGCCAACTTAGGCAGGTAACAGTAAACATAAATAGTCCTTGACTTATGATCACGATTCAGTCCAAAATTTCCACTGCTAAGTGAGATGGTTGTTAAGTGACTTTTGACCCATTTTATGACTTTTCTTACCACCGTTTTTAAGTGAATCTCTGCAGTTGTTAAGTTAGTACATGGTTGTTAAGTGAATCTGGCTTCCCCGTTGACTTTGCTTGTCAGAAGGTCACAAAAGATCATCACAGGACCCTAGGACACTGCAATCTTTATAAATATGACTGGTTGTAAGTGTGAAAAATAGCCATCAGTCACTTTTTTCACTGCTGTTTTAACTTCAAATGATCACTAAGCAAACTGTTATAATTGAGGACTACCTCTACTGCCATCAAGTTAATGCAGAGGCTGTTGGCATACGCCAGTCATCTTACCCATAAGTAGGCTTTCCCCAGAACTTACAAATAAATATGAAATAAGTGGCTCCCAAGTTTCCTCTAAGGTTAATAATAAAAGGAAGATTTAACATCAGTAAAGACAGAAAACTGTGCTACCCTGGACTTTGAAAAATGTTTTTCTATTAAATTATACAGATTCAAATATGAAATATATTGGAAATTTAATTACAACATATGATGCTTTAAAATTCAATTTTAAAATTTAACTGAGACATACAATTTTAAATGATGTAGAAACTTGAAAAACTTGTAAAATGATGTAGACACTGTACAAAATGTGACATTTTAATGTCCTCCTCAGGCCCTTTTGGACCAATAGAGATTTTGTATTTAAGGAATATTTTGTAATACAGCAGTCAACTAATTCTGAATGGTATAATTTTAAGTTGTTTTATAATTTGCCCCATTAACTGGTTGTTATAATAAAATCAAAATATAAATAAACAAATAAAATGTAAAATATCCTTACTGAATTCAGTTTAAAAAGTAGAAATAGTACCTTTGGATTAAAATGCTATTTCCCCCCCCCCCACATGGAGCTGCATATTAAAATTCTTATGTTTGGCTGTAATAGATTGCAATCATATTCTCAGCTGTGAGACAATTACATTTCTTCAGTTATTTCAGTTTTTACTTTCTATATTTGACTATTTAGATAAGATTTATTTTTCTATTTTTGTCCCATGAGTAGTTATACAATATTAGAATTGCAAAGGAGCTTTTTCCTCCCAGAAAAGGTCTATAAAATTAACTTATTTTCTCTTATAAAACATTTTCTTTCCCAGGGTTATATATATGGCCTGAGAAAGTTCCTTTAAACTCTCTAGTGGTTCTCTCACTAGGCAGACAAAAAAGGATTATTCCAGTGGTGGGATTCTACCAGTTTCCCTACTGATTAGGTGATCACGCATTTTATGTATGCACACGTGAGTGCACTTAACACGCATGCATGCACAGCTTTCCAAACACCAGCTGAGGGTCTGCCACGCCAATCAGCTGAGAGGGTAAAGAAGAGAAAAGCACAGAAATGGGTGGGAGGGCCGATCCTGTGCTTTTCTCTTCTTTCTCCTCTCAGCTGATCGTCGGAGGCTTTTTTTTACTAGTGGTTCGGCCGAATAGTAGCATTTTTTGCTACCAGTTCGGCCGAACCAGATCGAACTGGTAGCATTTCACTGCTGGGTTATTCCATCTGAGAATGGTGCTCACCTCTTAATTGAGAATACCCAGATAAGTAAAACACCTTGACTATTCACTTAAATTGGTTTATTGAGACAATGTGGTTGCTCCTTCCTTTTTCTGTTTGATTTAGACTTGTCTGCAGCTACACATAGGGATTGGTGCATACCTATGCTGCAAAGGGATTGATGGGTAAGCATAGGTCATAGATGGTTGCAGACTAGCAACAGATATGCACCCTTCTCCAAACCACAGATGCATGTGTTACAGTGACACAAAAGTCTGGTTCTTGCCTTAAGGAGACCAACAACAGTGGTTCATAAACCAATTTAACTGAATCGTCAAGCTTCAAATTATATGGTTGTTCAGTCTAATATTTTTATCCAAGATCTTTTTAAATCTTGGTGTTCATTTGTTGTAAACCCATTTGTTGGTTCAAATTGGCCACCTATAATGAATGGAAACAAAAAAGGAAGGAAGGATGTTTAGTTCTACTGGCTCATAGATGCTTCTGCCAACCAGACAACAAACTAGAGCAAAGCTCAGTAAAATAAATGAGTACTACACTGTAGTTGAACAACTTGACTGTATATATTTTATACTGAAATATAATCCTGCTTGTTTCCATATTAAAATTGATCATATCCAATCAGAGTGAGCTTCATGAAATGGGGCTGCGAGCAGAGTTATGGGGAAAATAAAAGTTCCATTAGCTAAAATGTTTGAAGATTAGATTTCTGTTTAAAGTTTTTAAATATATCCATTTTCCTTTTAGTAGGAAAATATTTACTTTTAAAAATCATGTATAGAGAATGAGTGAAGTTTGCTGAGGCATAATACTTAAATGGTGGTCTTGTACAGATATCTGTTTCTCTATTTCAGCTACACCTTAGGATTGTTACAAGAATTTTAAAAGGCAGATACCCCTGTCATAAATTCCTATTTTCTATTATTCTGATATAGATTTTCTAGTGGTGGAACCTACTAGATTAATTTATCTTCTAGATCAGCTCCTGAATTTTGATATTAACTGTGAACTCTTGCTGCTGTTAAGTGCCACTGACTGATATTATTGTTTTCCTTATTTAATATCACAGGGGCAGTCAGGACGAGATGGATACCCGGTAATTTTATTTTACAATTTTTCCTGCATACTGTTTATTCCTGCTTAATCCATTTTCACTCTCTATATTTTATTTGCCCCTTCAAAAGTATCAAACTAATATAACTTCATCCACTTGAACATCTGTTTACTATCTTTAGATTTGCTGACTTTATTAACATCAGTTCGGGATATTTAATTATTAATCAAAGCACTGTAGCTACACTACACTTTATAAAGTTCCCATATGCATAGCATTACTAGTAATGTTGGTCTAATAGTATTAGAATAGTAGAATATTAATCCTATTTATTGACTACTATACAAGTAGTATTCCTTAATGTCTCCCTATTGCTCAACTGTTATTACTGACATTGCTACTTTCTAGAATATTCCATAATTTATATCCTGAAATATGTTATTTGTTCCTCAGGTAGCACATATATTGCTAATGTATTCAATTTATGGAATGTATTGAACATTTGTTATGAACACTTATTTGATGTTGGTATGGCATAAATGAAGAAGAATATGAATCTCCACCAGCTATATCATGTTGTGAGCTTTTTAATTTTCTTACTGGGTAGTTTTTCAAATTTATTAGCTTTAAGTTCAAATTATATATACTTAGGAATAAAACCCATGCATTCCAAAGAATTTAATTCTGAGTAGATCTAGTTAAATCCTTATAAGTAGCAACATAACACTTCAAAGAGAAGGGGTTTCCATATTGACAAAGTTCCTTTTCTTCATGGCATTATATTTCTTCATGCATACAGTTATTATTTTGTTGTTGTTTTAAAGGATGAACAATGGCTTACTTCTCCCTTTCCCCCCATCCTGTAGCATAGGACTATGAGTGTGAAGAAATAATAAGATTAAACAAACATCTGATAATATTTCTTTTAATCTTTTTATTACAAGTAACGGTGTAAGTGAGCCATTGTTACTGGTCTATAACCCCTCTTTGATATCTTTAGTCAAACACAACTAAAAAGCAGTTAGTGCTGTGCCAATAGCAGAGATTTATTGATGTCTCTTAGTTTTGCTACTATCAAAGGCAAAAAGGTGTAATGAATATAACAAACAAATCAGTTGACCAACACTGAGAATTTCCTTTTCTTAAAGATAGAAATGCACAAATATATTGAACTGTATGCTCAACACAAAAAGAACTTTAGATTCTTTTTTTTAGAAATGCCCATTTTTAGTCCCAATTCCATAAAATACTGAATTCTTAAAAGTCTTGGAATGCACCAAATTTGATATTTAGATTGCTTGATAATAAGTTTATAATCTAACCTTGGTAAGAAAGCAATGCATATTTATGCCTATGACACAGTACATTACATTCATTCATAAGCTTACTCTTTGGCATGAAAGCAAATAATAAAGTATTGTTCTTGGCAAATATCAAATGAGATGTTTTGGACTGGAGCCTAGAAGCAAAACTGAAAAAAATTCTCATCATAAGTCTAACTTTCAGTATGGCTGCAAGATTTAACTGTCTTTTTTTTTGTACAAAAAGACAAAAGTCCTTTAGAATATTTCTTGTAAGGGATGGCAATTATTTAATAATTGTGATAGTTTCCAAGATGACTACATTTTTTAATGCTTGATAGATTTTCTGTACCTTGAAGAGGCTCAATAATAATATTGGAATAATTATTTGGTTTTGGGAGCAGCATAAAAAGATATAACCCTTGACTTGTCATTGCTAACAAGATAGTACAGAGAGTGGATCATCATTCTATTCTATTTCTTATCTTAGTTCTATTTATACTCTTGCTCCCAATTCAGTCAAATTATATCATTAGAATTTGCTTATATATATCAAGTAACATTGATCCTCATATAAGTAAATGCATGTCAAAAAGAAGTCCCTATAACTTTATTTCTGCATTGTCTTCATTCTTCATATAGCCCATTTTACTCCAGTTGTATTTTCAGAGAAGACAATTTCAGTTAAATAAAAGTTACCCTTTAGAGGAAGTAATATTTGATCATATTCAAAACAGGGGAGGAGGCAGGGAGGCCTGCAATACAACTTGCCCATTTAAATCATCTCTCTTGGAAACTTTTACAAATATTTGTTAAAGGGGTTGTCCCAACAAATAAGTCCAATCACATTTGGCTATCTGAATATAGCCATATTACACAAAAGAGACATTTGTAAAGCATCAGCACCACATTTGTTGTGGATCCCAGAGGTCTGCATTTAATCACTTAAACAAATCATTATATATGTTACAATGATCTACCCAAAATATTAATTGTGCTTTAATGTGAATCAGCAAGGATTACAGTCAAAGTGGGAAGTATACAACATAGTAGGTAAAATATTTTCAAAAAGATGGGTTTACATGGATGTACATACAACATATTTGGGCATGCTGGGATGAAAAATAGGCCTAATACCCTCTGATGAATTCCTGATGCCAACTAATCCCTTTGCTTATTTTCAAGTTGGGTAGAAACATAGAAAAGTAATGGCAGAAAAAGACATAGTGGTCCATCAAGTCAGCCCTTTGAGGTTTTTTTTAACTAAGTTTTTTGTTGGACGTGTGTTTATTCCAACTATGTTTAAACTCAGTTACTGATGACTGACCCACTTGGATATTTGAGAATGAAAGTCTAGCAGCATTAGCATAGTCTTTGCTTTCTCTACTCTAATGAAGTAAAAATGCATAGATATATAATATATGCATATAGGCTAGCAATCATAGCAGTGGTAGTATTCTTCCGGTTTGGCCCGGTTCAGCCAAACTGGTAGTAAAATATTGCCAACCCAGTAATAAAAAATTCTAGCGGTTCACCCAAACCAGTATTTCTGACTATCAGCTAGGTGTCCATCAGCTGTGCCACGCAATTTAGATTAGTTAGAAAGCAGGAAATTATTAGATTTCTTGCTTTCTAGCTAATCTAAACCGTGCAGCGCAGCTCATTCCCCCCCTCTCAAAATGCATCTTATTCCAGCCCTTTCCTGAGGCCCACTAGGCCAAAAACAAGATCCAGGGGTGCTGCAAAAGAAAAATAAGAGAAAGAAAGAAGCAGGGATGGGAGAAAGAAAGGGAGGGAGGGGATAAAGAAAGGGAAAGAGAAAAAAAGAGAGGGAGGGAGGGAAAAAGGAGTGGAAGAAAGGACCACAAATCTTGCCACTAGACCAAGGGTCCTCAAACTTGGCAAGTTTAAGACTTGTGGATTTCAACTCCCAGAGTTGAAATCCTAAGCTAATATGACTGGAGGAGGAATTCTGGGAGTTGAAGTCCACAAGTCGTAAACTCCTCCACTAGATGCAGCTTCAGAGGATGCTTTGAAACAGCACAGCAATCCAGGGCTGGAAGGTACCTGGAGGTCATCTAGTCCAACTCCCTGCTCTAGAAAGTGAGTTTCTGTCTTTTGACCCCCCAGTCACATAACCACATATCCACGCCCACCCAATTACATGACCACATAGCCATACCATCCAGTTACATAACCACATAGCCATGCCCACCAAGCCGCACCTACAGAGCCAGTAGGAAATTTTTTGAATCCCATCACTGATCCATAGAGAAAGAAGGCTGAGCAAGAGAATTTAGAGAGCAAAGAGGAATTTACAAAGGAGTCTAAGTGAGTGAATCAAAAAAGAAAGAAAAACTTAAGAAACCAAATGAATGAAAATGAAATTAGCCTGCAGTTCTGACCTACAATATTTGTGGCATAATTGAATTCCTACCTCATTCATAAGTTGCAAATAGCATCAGAATAAATTACTTACAGATGTAGCACATATACTGACAATTATAATGAAATATGGCCATCCTCAATTGAAATTTTTGTGTAAAAAACCAAAGGCAGGCAAGCAAATTTAAAATATTTCTACCTGAAAATGATCTAGCATATATCTGCAAAAATGTCAGAAAATTAAAGTAACAAGTAGCCACACTTTTCTGATGAACGGGGATGAAGACTTAACAGATCACAAAAAGAGGGTACTACAGAATGACTTGACAGAAGAAGACAGTCAAACAAAGGAGCAAGCCCAGTGATACAAACGATAATCAGAAGCAACTGATGAAGAAAATACTCTGCACTGCGGAATCTTTGAAACTTCTTTCTAACCATTGTTGATGAAGCAAGCTCTAAGTCTTCAGGAAAAGAACAGACACAGAAATAGGACGGTATATCCCTACACAGGGGATGTGGCTGTGCTCTGCAACAAGATTAAAGGACAATTTCTGATAGCTGATAAATAGTTGGCTGATTGCTAGAAACATAGATCAGGAAAGCAATACCCAAAATTTATCTAAAGCATTGAGAGTTATTCCTTCCTGCTAATCCATGTTTGGACAAACGGTACTGCAAACCAAAAGGATGCCATGATTTTTGAGGATCAAGAAAGAACACTGGAGAATGCGATGGCTAAGCTAGAGTTCTTATTCTCCTTTCAATCTCTGGCTGGAGGATCGAATGATGAAAATGGTGGATTAAATAGATCATGCCAACTAGAGGGATTTTGTTTCTATGTTATCTGCATAGTAGACTGCTGGCACAGAATTATGACTAGAAAAAAATGAGTTCAGCCAACAAATCTTACTTATTATTTTTATATTATAGAGGCCACCCAACTTCAAAGAATTCTAGGCAGCTTACGTTTTAAAAACAGGAGACAATAAAAGACTGACAAGAAAATTGTACTTGTCCAGAAAAGAAAATGACATATAGCAATAACAAAAGTAACCTCCAATCTAACCCATGATCTGGAGAGCAGTCAGGTTTTCAGAACATCTTTGGGGTGGGACCCACATGGATCTCTGGTGAGTGGTGAACACCAGAGTTTCAAACTGAGTCTGTGCCAATTGGAAACTTATTGGAAACAATAAGTAAGAATACCTATTAAAGAGTTATATGCTGCAGAAGGGAAAGGGAATGTGTCATAGAATGATTATTGGTCCTTTTACAGCTGAGTGTGTGTTTGTCACCTTTAGCAGAACAATTGCTTCTCAAAGACAAACAATGGAGGTGTTTTCTGATTCCTATATACAAGTATATTTGCAAGAATTAGAGGAAAACTGAACTGTTTATAGCAGCTTATCAGACTTTTAAATAGAATATCTTTTCCTCCCTCTTTCCTTATATCTTTCCAAGAGCTTCCTAGGATCCTGCACTAAGCTGGTGATGAATTAATTGACTAAAATTTCTTTGAGAAATTGTAGGTAATGGGTGAAGTGGAGAGCAAATGACTTTATCTTCAAAACCAGGAAAAGAAAAACTCCAGACCACTCAGCCAGGCTTTGTTATGTAGCTAAATTCCTGAGGAGATCATAAGGAGATCAGCCTTCTTGAAAACGATATGGTGAGCTAGCACTGAAGATGTTACCTAGTTAGGTAACAAAAACCTCTGCAAGCAACCAGGCTCAGATAGAATCAAGGACTCCCCATAAGTAGTAATTACTAGAAATCAGCACTGATTTTTCAAAAACAAGTTTTATGAGTCTTATCCTACTCGGGTAAAATATTTTCATTTCAGCAAAGCATTTGACAATGACATTTTGTGACATTTTGATTAATAAACTAATATAAGTGTAAGTTTAAAGGAATCCAGAGTCTTTAGCCTTAGGAAGAAAAGACTGAGGGAAGATGTGATAGCACTCTTCAACTACTTGGAATGGTGTCATATAGAAGACGTCAAGACACATTCCCTGTTGTTGCAAAGTACAGAATACAAAAAGTAAAATTAAGATACACAAAGATGATGCCAATTGAATGTTAAGTGAACAATAATAAGCATTGAAAGCAATGTTTGGAAATCAATGAACAAAAAAGAAGGTAGGTTCCCCTTCACTGAATATGTTCAGGGATAGTCCAGTGTGCCATTAGAGGATTCTTTAGTTTAGATTCCTGAATGAACAGGAAATTGGGCTCAGTATCCTAAATGTCCCTCCTAATTCCATTATTCATTTGTTGCCTTTAAGGAAGGTGGCACGAAGTAGTAGGGTATGCTCTCTCATAATGTAAGAAAACAGCTAATAAAGCATGACATGACCATGTATTTGGTCAGGTTGGTGTTCTTTGATCTCTGGGATTTATTTATTTTTTTGCTTTGTCATTTAAATTTGCACATTTATTGTTTTGAAAAACGGGGTAAAATTAATTTACTTCTTTTAAGGCTTAGGAAAGGCATAATGACTGCATTAGGAATTCCTCTGAAGAATTAATTTCATATAAAAGGATGGCATCAGTTGGATCCAATCAAGTTAGCTGCCTGTTTCAAGCTGATATGAAAAGATTCCTTCGTATTTTTAAAACGTGTATATGGAGAACATGTAGCCCTCAAAAGAATACTGAATTATAGCTCATAGCAGCCTTAGCCAGCCAACTGAGAATTATAGGGGATTACAGTTGAACAACATCTGGAAGATTGCTGGTTCTCCACCCCTGTTTTACAATTCATATTGCCTAAGGCTTCAGCAGTTCAATAACATGAGCTAAGATAATCAACTTGATGTCCTCCAGATGCATTGAATTGTAAACCCTGTATGCCCAGGCAGCATGGCCAAAAGTCATAGATGGAACTGTAGTCCAAAGTACTTGGAGATACTAGATTGTCTGACAGAAGACTATTTTGGAAAATAATGAAGTCCATCTGTGCCTTTAAATAGGTGGTTGCAGAACTTCTCATTTAGTATACATGGCATTCAAGTCATTTTCTCTAATGGCAGTGAAGTATAGAATCCTACTATTTTTATCGGATAAAAAGAATCCTCTAATTGAGGGCCAAATTAAATGTGACCTTAAATGAAGCTAATAATTATATATGTATTTGTGTAATTAAAACATTTAGGTGGAAAATGTGGATGAAGGGATCCAGATCAGGAGCTAGAAAGAAAAGGAAAAATATGTTAAATCTTTCCATTTCTCAATTTCCAGTTTATATCTCCTGCCCCCTAGCGACTAACTCTGTGTGATTGTATAGGGTTCTCAGAAAAATGATCAAATTTCTACTCCATAGGCCCCCAAAACAACCTAGATGATACCACCTCATAAAGATCAGGCCATATTCATTCAGATCTTAATGTCCATGGAGATTCTCAATTATCCAGGACATGGTTCCCCTAAAGGTGTTTTTCAAAGGGCAACTGGACCTTCTTTGTTTTTTCCTTGAAAACTGAAGTTTGTTCAGTTTATTCAGATTTACGATCTCCTTATTCATTCTCTTGATTTCATAGACACATATCTTAATTTCATTTCATTTATCCATGTACTTTATCATTTATTTTATTGTTCCAAGTCTCAGTCTTCCATATGCAATGGTTATCACCAATGAAGTAATAGATTCTGACCTCTGTTACTCATCATGGCTTTGTTTAATCAAATCTATCACCTAACATTTTTTAATAGAGAAGGTGTAGATTATATTACCATCTTTACTCACATTCAGACTACATGTAGTGTTTTCTTAATACAATCTAATTTATGCATTTGCTTTATTGTTCCCAATACAAGGAGCTTCAGGAATTCAGGATCTTTATTGTTCTAAATTACTTTGTTCCCCAATTTGTTTTACAGCATCAACCAGGTTCTTTATCCGTTTTTTGAATATGTTTTGTCCTATTAGAACCAGAAGTCACTTCAAGGCATGAGTTTTTTTAAAAAAAACACTATAGGGAATCCCATGACAAATGTAATCCTTGATCCCTTACCACTAATCTTCCTTCCCAAAGTAATAATTAAAAAGAAACTATTATAAGTTCATGTTTCCTGGAGTCTGCCATCTAAAGTGGAACTTCCCATTGCTTTATGTCAGACTTTACCAGGAATTCAACTGCAGTTTCATTAACTAGCTAGTAGCAGAAGCTTTATAAACATTTATGTATCTATATCATTTATATCTTGAACAACTGCAGTGTGTGTGTGTGTGTGTGTGTGTGTGTGTGTGTGTGTGTGTAAAGATATTTATGCCAATTTCAGAGTTGGTCTTGTCCTTTTACTCTTTCAACCCAGTGGACTTTTGACTGTTCTTTTCCAGGCCTTGAGTATCAGAGACAACTGTTCCATGTTTATATAACACCTCTGACTAATCCTCTCTTGCTAGCTTCAGCTCTTAATTTCACAGCAATGCTTCGAGAATAATTCAAGATAGTGGAAACCAATGCTATGGTTGGCTGTTTAATTATAATAATAAAGAGCTAATCTTATTTCCTTATTCTTCCCATTGTTGTTATTATTGTTATTTTATTATTATTTTTTAATTATTTATTATTATTATTATTCTACACAAAAATGACAGCGTACATAGCAAACAAGATAACTATGCTGCGTTTCATATCACAAACCATTAGTTGAACACTTCCCAAGTGTTTAGGACTGCATGATGTATTGGCAGATTATGCTAGCAGATCCCAGTAAGTTGGCCTTCTGTAGCTGATCAATGATGATTTTGTCAGCGCCAATTGTTTTTAAGTGCTTGCCTAGGTCTTTAGGCAAAGCACCCAGTGTGCCGAGTACCACTGGAACCACCTTGGCTGGTTTATGCCAGAGTCTCTGCAGTTCGATTTTCAAACCCTGATAATTATTATTATTATCTTTCTGGATCGGGGCGCTCTTCGCACAGTTACTTCTGCTCTCGTCATCTCCTGCCTAGACTATTGTAATGCTCTCTACATGGGGCTCCCCTTGAAGAGCATCCGGAGGCTTCAGCTAGTGCAGAATGCAGCCGCGCGGGTGATTTTGGGGGTTCCTCAGAGCTCCCGTGTTACACCGCTCCTGTGCGAGCTGCATTGGCTTCCGGTGGCCTTCCGGGTGCGATTCAAGGTGTTGATGGTCACCTTTAAAGCACTCCACGGCTTGGGACCCGGGTACTTATGGGACCGCCTGCTGCCACCATCGGCCTCCCGCCGGCCAGTGCGCTCCCACAGGGTGGGCCTCCTTGGGGTGCCGGCAGCCGGACGATGCCGGCTGGTGGCCCCGAGGATGTGGGCCTTCTCTGCAGGGGCACCCTCCCTCTTGAATGAATTACCCCAGGAGATGCGGGCCTGCAGACCTTCCGGCGCGCATTAAAGACCCACCTTTTCCAAAGGCCGGTCTGGTCTAGTATCAATTACTAGGGTTTTAATTTTTGGTATTTTTAACTTTTTTACCTTGTTTTTATAGTGTTATTCCAGCAACTTGTTTAATCTCTTTTTAAATCTCTTTTAAATTTTTTATTAATTGTGTCATTTTATCTTGGCTGTACACTGCCCTGAGTCCCATTTTGGGAGAGGGGGCTGTATAAAAATTCAATAAATAAATAAATAAATTATTATTTTGCCAGAGAATAAATATTGGTTAATTAAATTTACTTCCTGTGCAGCACAGAGAACCTAGGATGCTGCTGAAGTAAAATTTTGATTCTTAAATTATTGTGATTTTTAAATAAGATATATGTATGTTGTATTCTACAATATAAAAAATCATAACTACAATTAAAATGTTTTAAAACTTTTCCCAGCATTAACTTCTTGCTTCCCTGTAAGAATGAACTGAGAATTCAATTCATGAATTTGTTTTGGAGAGAAAGGCTTTAGAAGATTTTTTTTGTATGGATTTTTTTTTTTTTTTTGAGAAATGCGTTTGACAATATCCATCTTAAATGATATGTGGAAATAATCCTAGACTATCCTGTTGCTTAAATGTCAGAAATATTAAACAGATCCATCTGGAATGAACAGACATGTGCAACCTAGGATTTTTCTTTTCATTTTCCACTGCAGAACTCCCAACTCTCTCTCTAGATAGAGGACAATACCATTTTTGTCCTTGAGTTCAGTTAGGTTAAGGGTGTGTCATATACAACAACATGTTGTGATTCAGGGCACTTTTTAGCCATCAAAAACAATGCCATTCCTAATTGCATTGAACTTACTTTTTAATTAGTGTTTTCTTTTTTAATTTTCTTTTTGGTTCCTTTATAGAGGAACCTTTGTTTCGTTTTGATCTAAAGCTGAAAATGAAAAAAAGCAACCAACTTGGAAGAGAAAAGAGAAATCAATTGTGCTTCCTTACATAAGTACATTTATGAGCACAGCTTTTGTCAAGTAGAGTTAAAGTCATTCTCTATTCCATCCCCATTGCTTATTATCAAATATACTGTGTGTTTTATTTTCCAATGTACATACAAAACATTGAGCAGTTTAAAATGTTTTCCTTCTGTTTCTGAATCCTGTAGAAACACTTTTAATTAATCTGATTGTCTGATTGGATTTTAATTATAGAGAATTAGGTTAGAAGGTTAGCAACCTTGCTTGCTCCTGTCTGTCCCTGAAGGAAAAAAACATTTGAGTTTAATTTACTGTTTTTTGGCATTCATGCACAGTTTGACGACTATCTAAACAGTGACTCTGTGTCTAAAAATTTGTCCAGTCCTTCAAGATCTGTGTGTCAGATGTGCAAAACCTAAAAATAAAGGGAATCATGGTATCATTGTCATAAGGATCGTGACAATTAGATTTTAAGTTTGACAAAAAAGGCAAAACAGTCGAAAATCCAGTTGGATTAGATCATGGGAAATACAGTAATTGTTCCACTCTATTCTACCTACTGTGTTTCTCCAACAATATGACCTCCATCAATAGGAAGGCCCAGCATGATTTCTAGGCATGAGGTGAAATTAAGCCCCGCCCCCAAAATTTAGGCCTATTTAATCCACGCATTTCCCCACCATTTCTCACATCGTTCGTTAAAACTACACAAGGTGAAAAGAAATCGGGGGAAGGGGGGAGAAAACTTGCCTTTAGGAGCACCCTGCAGGTAGCCTAGGCTAGAATACCCCCATCTACTACTGATAGAACATCGGCCGATGGAAACTCGCCAAAGGAAGAGTAACCAGCTGCTTCGGGGCGAAACATGGCTGCCCAGGAGCAATCCTGAGAGGAGCACCCCTGCACATTCCCCTCACCATGAAGCTGTTTCTATTGGCTGATGGAAGCTCCCCAAGGGCAGAGTCACCAGCTACTTCGGAGTGAGGCATGGTGCTCATGGGGTGCTCCTGACAGGAGCATCCCATGTGCACTCCCCTTATCATGAAACCATTTCTATCAGCTGATGGAAGCTCCCTAATGGCAAAGTTACCAGCTGCTTCTATTGGTCGATAGAAGCAGCCTCGGGGCGAGTGCCCATGTGCACTCCCCTCGCCACAAAGCCATTTCTATCAGCCAATGGAAGCTCCCCGAAGGCAGAGTCACCAGCCCCTTTGAGGTGAAACATGGCTGCCTGGGAGCACTCCTTACAGGAATGCCCCTGCACACTCCCCTCGCCACGAAGCTGTTTCTATCGGCCAATGAAAGCTCCCCAAAGGCAAAGTCACCAGCCATTGGCTGTTAGTACATTAGTCAGAGTGTGTAGTTCGGTTTTTAGGTGTTGTTCGTCGGCTAAGCATTTTGTTCTGGAGATGAGTGTCTCAGCTACGGAATTGATCTGTGCTGGGTGGTAGTGTGAGAATGCATGTAGATAGTGGTTTGTATCTGTTTTCTTCTGGTAGATGGTGTGTCCTAGGGAGCCATTGGGTTTTTTGTATACTAAGACATCTAGGAAGGAAAGTTGATTGTTAGCTTCTGTTTCCATGGTGAATTGTATTTTGGGGTGTAGGCTGTTGAAGTGTGTGAGGAAGTTGTTCAGTTTTTCTTTCCTGTGTGGCCAGATTATGAAGGTGTCATCTACGTATCTGAGCCAGAGTTTGGGTTTGTGATCATATTTTTCTAGAGCTTGTGTTTCAAAGTGTTCCATGTAGAGATTTGCGATGACAGGTGAGAGGGGTGATCCCATGGGTGCTCCTTCTATTTGTTTGTATTTTTGTCCATTGTAGTGAAGTATGTATTGGATAGGCAGTGGTTGGTCAGATCTAGGATGTGCTTGGGGGGTTGTATTTGTTTTGGATGGTTGTCAAGGCTTCTTTTATAGGCACTTGGGTGAACAGGGATATGACATCGAAGCTCACTAGTAGGTTGCTGGATTGTAAGTTTTGTTTCTTTATGATCTCGATAAACTGGAATGAGTTTCTTACATGTGAGTTGATGGATTCTGTATCGGGCTGTAGTTGTTTGGTGAGAAATTTGGCCAGCTTTTGTAGAGGTGAACCTATGGAGTTGACTATTGTCTAAGTGGGGTTCCTTCTTTGTGTATCTTGGGGAGACCGTAAAGCTTAGGGCATCTGGATGATTTCTGTCTGGGTATGATTCTTTGCTGGATTTCTTCACTGATGGGGGAGGCTTTTATTTTGGATCTGGTTTTGGATCACACTCACACAGAAGATGAGACATGACCATGGACCAGAAGCCGCACCACAGCTGCATCACTACCTGCTTCAAACCTCCCCCCAACCCATACATGAAGCGAACTGATGCCCACCATGAAGATATGGCACGACCACGAACGCGAAGCCAAACAACAGGATCACAGCTCACAAGCTCAAATCCCACAGCAACTAAGACTAACCTGAGTACAACCAAGCCCCCACCTGAACAGAACACACCCCCAGCCAATCAGAACACAGCCAACCCCCCAACCAATCAGAATACAGCCAAGCCCCACCCAATCAAGCCACCCCTACTGACAGTTAAAACAAAGAAACAGCTGCAAGCTCACATTACTCCGAGAAGCACAAAGCCGAAGACACAAGCCTGAAGATGATGAATGAGACTTCATCGAAATGTCGCCTAGATACTTCCAATTTTACGCAGGAGAAAACCCGAATTACCAAAGATCCATATATGTTCTCATTGGTTGGGGATTTGGGTGTGTTCTGATTGGTTGGGGGGTTGGCTGTGTTCTGATTGGCTGGGGGTGTGTTCTGTTCAGGTGGGGGCTTAGTTGTGCTCAGGTTAGTGTTAGTTACTGGGGGATTTGAGATGGTGAGCTATGATCCTGCTGTTTGGCTTCGCGTTCGTTGTCGTGCCACATCTTCATGGTGGGCGTCAGTTCCCTTCATGTATGGGTTGGGGGGGGTTGAAGCAGGTAGTGATGCAGCTGTGGTACGGCTTCTGGTCTGTGGTCGTGTTTCATCTTCTGTGTGGGTATGAGTCTGCTTTCTACGTGGAAGTGTGGTGGTAGCATCTTGTGTGGCCTTCGTGGGTGTGGGTCTGGTGTCATTCTTCATGTTAGGTACTCATTTGTTAATGAGGGTGGGTTTCCAAATGGTTGGTAGGCGGGAGATATCATCTCGTTTATTCATGCTGTTTGGGCGCTTTTCTATCTCTATGGTTTCTCTGATTATTCTGTTGTTGAAGTGTTCGGTTTTGGCGATAGTTTTGGTATTTTTAAAGTCAATCTCATGTCCTGTGGTTTTGAGGTGTTGGACCAGGGAAGAGGTCGGTTCTTCTTTTTTGATTGAGTTCTTGTGTTCTTCAATGTGTGCACTTATTCTTCGGTTAGTTTGTCCAATGTACGTAGTGGGGCAGGAAGTGCAAGGGATTTCGTATACTCCTTGGTTTTCTAACTCAATTTTGTCTCAAGAGACTATGATGTAGTGCTATGAAACCGGTAGCTGCCACTTCCCATGTTGTTTCAAGGCTGAATACATGTTTCATGGCTGTGTCCTCTCCAGAGCATGAGGCCTGGGTAATTTAATATGGAGGATAAACTATTACCCAAGCAGCAGATTTCCCTCTCTCCATGTCACTGAAATAATCTAACGGAATGGCAGAGCCGATATGATTAGTTCCAGCTGTGTCGCAGGAATTACCAGAACGTCACCTAGATACTTCCAATTTTACATGGGACAAAACCCGAATTACCAAAGATCCACATACAAATACCCGCGAAAACCTCAGAAAACATATGTGTGTGTGTGTGTGTGTGTGTGTGTGTGTGTGATATTTAGGTTTCTTTGGGTATTTTCTCACGTAATATATATACCCGAAGAAACCTAAATATCACACATATGAATACCCGTGAAAACATAAGAAAATATATATATATATATATATATAGATAGATAGATAGATAGATAGATAGATAGATAGATAGATAGATAGATAGATAGATATGTGTGTAAGGTTTTTAAGCTGATAATTTTAAATAATAAATAAGGGAGACTAGTATTTAAAATTATCAGCTTAAAAACCTTACACACATGTAAACAAAAGGCAACGAAACAAATAGCTTTCTGTCGGTATGGTCTCTGGTGATGAGCCGAAAGACAGAAAAGAAAGCAGTATGCTTTCTCCCTTAATTGGGGCTTAACAGGGTGTTGTAACACAAAGTATATATATATATATATATATATATATATATATATATATATATATGTACCAAGCAGAATTCGATTGGAAGTTATGTACTATATTGAATGTTATAATTCTAAAGCCATAAGTTGAAGCTTAAATTAGAGTTGAATAGATAAAATTAAAAGATATAAAGGTGTCATATTCCAATTAGTAACTACAGGGGAAAATTTGTTTAATGAAAAAAGATATGAAATTGAAACAGGACAGACAAAAGTATAAATATAATGATTAGAAAAACATTGAAACTTAGAAAAAGATACATAATTGAATCTAGATATGAGAATTAAAAATAAAGTTGAGAAAACCATGGGAGGGGAAAAATTATGGAGAAAATGTTAAAATAGTAATGAAATATGGAATAGATCACAAAGATGAATATGAAATTGAGTTTGTGTCAGTATGAAGAAGTGATAACCTAGGATCATGCTATTCTCAAAAAAAGATGTTTTATTTGTATGTCTTTGTGAAAACCCAAATAAAATTTATATTTAAAAAAACAGCTTCATGGTGAGGGGAGTGTGCATGAGGCGCTCGTCCCAAGGCCGCTTCTACTGTCTGATAGAAGCGGCTAGTGACTGTCTTTGGGGAGCTTCCATCGTCCAATAGAAACGGCCTCGTGGCGAGGGGAGTGCGCGTGGGGTGCTCCTGTCAGGAGCGCCCTGCAGGCAGCCACACCTCACCCCAAAGCAGCTGGTGAGTCTGCCTTTGGGGAGCTTCCATTGGCCGATAGAAATGGTCTTGTGGAGAGGGGAGTGTGTGTGGGTCGCTCGCCCCGAGGCCGCTTCTATCATCCAATAGAAGCGGCTGGTGACTCTGCCTTCGGGGAGCTTCCATCGGCCGATAGAAGCGGCCTCGTGGAGAGGTGAGTGGGACTGTACATGGGTGAGGAAATTAAGTCACCTCAAAAAACACATCCTAGCCATTTTTGGGGGGCTCAAAAAGAAATAAGACCTAGCCTTATTTTATGAGAAACATGGTAGACTAGATACTGCTTAGAGTACTGTATCCATTCTGGGTAGCTTAGTTTAAAAAGGACGCTAACAAATTCTAGGAAGTTCGGAAGACAGGTATCAAGATAATCAAAGTTTGATGAGGAATAGTTGAATGATCTAGGCATGTTTAGCTTATAAAAGGTAAGACTGAGGGAAGATATGGTAGCTGTATTCAAATATCTGAAAAGTTGTCGCTCAGTAGAGAGTTTATTACTCCTGAAGACTGAACATGAACCAGTGAGTTAATAGTACAAGGAAAGAAGTTTAGGCTAAACATCAGAGGAATTTCCTGAGTTTATGAACTATTGGGCAATGGAACAGGTTATCCATGAAGTGACAAGTTCACAAACTGTCGAAGTCTTCCAACAGAGGTTGGGCTGACAGAGATGCTCTATGGATCCTGCACTGAGAAAGGGGAGGGGGGTGAATTAGATGATTACTTTGGCACCTGTCAACTATGGGATTCTCTTATCTACAAGGAATGGCCCTTCTGATCTGTACTAATAATACCTGGATAGCTATGTGTGGGCAGACTTGACCTTGTCCCCTGGCAAGCACCTACAGTAACTACTTTCTTGTCTGCTGTAGCTTAATAGCCCAGCTATTTTGGGAAGGCAAAATAGAGGTATCTGAAAAAGCAAAAATAGGAACAGGAGCAGCAAGGGTATCTTTTTTTCCCTCCAGGTTAGGACTTCTTTTGATGCCTCAAAAGTTTGTTCTTCTCACAAAATCTTGATATTTTTTTAAAATTAGATCATTGTTAAGATTTATCTTAGAACCCTGGTTTTAAAGATTCTTCTGAGTCCACACATCTTCAAGTGCTCAATTTTGAGAAACACTGCTCTAAAGGCTAGGCAGGATTCCTTCTCTTCTGATCATCTTAGGTATCTAAGGAGCCTACGTAGCACTCAAAACAATTTTGTACTTCAGGCAGAAGGACTGCTGCCAATCATCCATATCATTTGCCAGAAGTGTTCCTATAGATAAAAATGATACTTAATTAGTGTATTATTTCTGTACCTAATAAAAAGCTGAACATTTAGAATAGAGCACACTAAAATATGCTGCCACCACACCTCCAGCTTTTAATTAGGAAACAAGTCACCCTATTTCTGGACCAATATAAAGTTTTAATGGGTTGTACAGAAACAAAACTTTAGCAAAATAGATTGTAAGCTGATTACGGTGAACTTAGGAAATGATAAAATGTGCTTTCTCCTGGGAAACTCAGAACAATTTGTATACTCTGTCTTATTCCTAGTGAAATTTGCAGTGTAGACATAGCAAAAAGGTTGCCTTAACAGACATTACATTCTATTCATAAAAATATTTTGAAGTTGCCACCTTTGCTTCATTCCTAACTATTTAATCATGTAATATAATACACATGAAGTAATTGGCCTGGTTATGTTAGTATATGCAGACAAAGCTCTAGTCAGTTATAAGATCTCACTGCACTTCACTTATTTCAATCTATTTCTTCTAGCTTGGAAACCACAATGCTACACTAAGCTCACATATATTTATATTTTACCTACTGAAAATGGATTGTTCCCATGCTGTATTGAAAAGGGGAAAGTTTCTCATTCTATGATGGAGGTTTTTTTCCAGTGAAATTTTGTTTTATTAATGTATCAAGAGTCATGTAATGTTAGTATAGTTAGATTTTTTTTAAAAAAATTGATTTTTGCACTTTGAATGCTGTTTTCTTTCTTTGAACTGCTGTCAGAGCAGAAGAGGTTAAAGGAGAGTAAAACTTGATAGCCTCACTTAACCTTAACCTTTTACCATCTTGAAGCAACCTTGTTGATCTGGATTCAGTTATTTGAGTAATGAAGTACCAGTCAGCAAGAATAAGACTGACAGAATTGAACTCTATATTTGGAAGACATCTGCAGGCTCTAGCACTGAATTAATGTTTTAGGCACTTATTTTGTTTCCAACATAAAAATCCTACTGAGATATGTATGTATATACACAGCTATATGCACATTTTAAGTAGTAGTGTTGGGGGGGAGTTATTTATAATACTATATTTCTTTCCTTCTTTTTTGTTTCAAATTTTGACTGGTACAGACTTTTTTCCTAAGCTCAGAGGCACCCTCTAGTGTTTTGTAGGCTATGTAAATAATCATCTTTCTCTGTTCCATTTTTTAGGATTGTGATTCTCTTGAAAAGATAGGTTCTCCCCATTTCCTTTGTATACTGATCTATATCTACATCCAGAATACCACCATAGATATGTAAAGCAGAAATGGAAACCTTCAATGAATTTCTATGGAGATTCTCAGTCATCCAGGTCATAGTTGTCCCAAAGGCAATTGGACTTTGTTTTTTGCCTGAAGATTTTTAGATTCTCATCCAAGAAGCTTCTTTGGTTTCTTCAGCTGAAGAATTGAAGAAGCTTCTTGAATGAGAAGTGAAATGTTTTCAAGCAAAAAACAAAGTCTAGTTGCCTTTGAAAAAACACATTTGGGATACCAATGAATTACACTGAAAGATGGCATCATCCAGATCTGCAGGGAGCACTATAGTTCCATTTTGCTGAGTTCCTGAAGGCAAGGAGGAGAGAATGGGGTAGGGATAGGTGTAGATACAAACTTCTTTAGAGAGATGATAAGGACTTTGTCCCTTTTCATTTGTTTCTAGCATAGTTCTAGAGAACTTATACTATATTTTTCCAGAAACTTTTTTTCTTTTTTGTTCAGTTTGTGTGTGTGTTGTTGTTGCCTTTAAGTCAGTTTTGACTCCTAGCAATTCTCTAGATGAATCCCTGCAGGTTTCTTGGCAAGTTTTTTCCACTGTTTCCTCCTTCCTAGGAAGAGGGAGAGTGATTGGCTCAAGGTTATTCAGCTGGCTACATGCCTAAGGTAGGAGTAGAACTCATGACCTCCCAGTTTCTAGCCTTAACCACAACCCCAAACTGGTTCTCTGCCAGAATCATAAGAGGAAACATTTAAAAAAGAAAACCATATCCTTAAAAGTAGATACAAAATAGATTTAAAATCCTACTCTGATAATCATAATGTTATCAAGAACCTTAAAAACCTTACAGTATATGGGCTTTCTTACCCAAGAAATGCATGGCGGTTCTTTTTAGTGGAGCATAAGGCTATCAGAATAAACACCAATTAATATGCTAGTCATTGGATCAATGATAATTACCTCTTTAATTAACTTGTGTTAATTATTTCTTAGTAGATATATTTTTAATACAGAATAAAAATGCACACACTCACATAAATATCTTACTATTCATGTCAGGAATTGGGAACTGATCCACAGACTACCAGGCTACAGTTCCCAGCACCTCTAATAATTGACTAACTTCATAAACCCCATGACATCTGGAAGGGACATCTGGAAAGGACAACCATTTCATAAAGTGGACTAAGTGAATTTAACATTGAATAATAGACACTAATCCATTAATAATACTTTAAAAAAAAAACTTCTCCTCGACTCATTTTAAAAATATATAATTTATTTATCAGTCCAATAAAAATATTACAAAGATTATAATAAGCTATCAAAATCTTTGCATTCCAAATTAACTCCTGATGTTCTACCTAAATACATTGTTTTATATTTTTTACACATAAAAGTTGAATTAAGAAGTATCTTAAAACATTAACTTGAGAAATATTTATCATAGGATAGATTCAAGTATAAAGTATGAATAACTCAGTGACACTATTAAAATGTATCTGGTTAATATAATTGCTGATTAAAAATCTATTAATGTTTTCTTTAACATTCAAATATTTAATTGGTGTTCGACTTTAATAAAACCCAATATCTATTCCTGTGGAATAACTCTTTCTCTAATGCATTCTTACACCTCACTTCTACTAGTTCCCTTTTTATAACAGAATAATATTACAAATTAAATGCAGGATCTTATCATGGATTAATCTAGAAGTTTTCCCCTGGAGCATAGGAAGAAAAGCAAGGCTTGTTTATTTTCCCACCTGCATTTGTAATCTCCGTGCTTTATGGAAATCTTCAGATAATTGAGAAATCTTCTGTACATAGTGGGAAATGATGTGGGAATTAAAGGAGGATAGGAAATTGGTGAAAACTGTACATCTCCTTCTTGTTACCCTGGAGCATGGCAATCAATAACAGTTCTATTAATTAATCAGTGTTATTCTCAATTTTGCTTTGCTTTATAAATACCAATAGGTTTCAGGGGAACCAGTGTAGAATTTACATTATATTAGTAGCAGATTTAGTAGGTCTTTAAGTCATTAATAGTATTCCCCAATTGAAATAAATATATACTTATTACAGCAGTACACAGAACAGGTGTACTGAAATTTTTCTAGCGAAAAATGTATAATCTTATTTTAGTTTTTCCCCCAGACTGTAGGGGAGTATTTACATATCATATTTTTTGCCTTATGTTAATTCATATTGTAATTGATTTCAAATTTAAATAAGATAGTCCTTACTACTTACAGCCATCTATTTTCTATCTTTATTCTAGATACAAAAAGTAACTTGTACAAAGTCTACCCAAAAATTTTATTGAGGTAAAATCAAATAAACCATTATCTAACCAATCTAATATTTTAGGATTAAGCAATAGTTATTTAAATAAAATCATAATAAATAATTTTAATAACTATCTGCTGGCAATAAACTTAGTAGTTAATGCTGCGCTCATTAAACAGAACTGAAGTACAATGAATTCACTAAGAGCCTGCCTGATATATTTGGAGGTTTTTGGATGTAAATTCTAACAATCACGCCTTTAAAATGCTGGATGGTATGTCTTTACTTAAAAGGACATGATGTCTGTAGAGCAGGGAGTGGTGTAATTTTAAGAGATTTTTCCCTCCTTCTATATTGTTCCAAATCCATTCCCCTTAATGTTGTATAGAAAGATTTTGTCAAAGAGTGGCAAAGCTACAAGGAAGAGGAAGTTGCCAAATATTATTTCTCACTCCATTCTCTCTTTGTGGAAGTTTTCATAGGATGCATTCTATCCATTATGAAGTATAATTGTGTGAATGAGTTAGGGTATTTTGCTTCTAAAGGTCAATTACTGTTAAGGTAACGGAAATTGATATTGTGGCAGTGTCTATAGATTTCTTTGAATCCCAAACATACAGAAAATTGGAGAAGTGGCATCTCATTATAACTTCCTGCAACTTTTAGAAATAGAAGATACTTCAGCTGTAAATATAGCAGAATGAAGGGATGAACCACAGATGTTCCATTAGACCATAGCTTGCTGCTTCATTGTGTTTACAGAGCCCATATCCCCAATTAATGGTTATAATTACAGAAGAACTAGTAGATAAAGAGTATTTAATAGGGCAATGAAATCTTCTGATTTCAAAACCTCTGAAAAAAATATTGCATGTGACTGGCAACAGACCAGCAAGCTGGAAGTTTGTATTCTGTTGTTTCACCCCAGATGCCTTGTTCTTCCTTTGTGTAATGCCAACCCACAGTTGGCAATAAGAGAAATATCTTTTCTCCCAGCAATTTGTCTAACTGCTATTCCTTCCGCTCTGTCCTTCTTACATAGTGGGAATGTTAGTTTGTTGACTGGGGGATTTAGGGAATTGAAGTCCAACAGTCTGGATGACACCAGGTGAGGAATGTTAATAGTTATCTCCTTTGAGCTGAACATCATTATCTGTAGAACATTATTGACTGACCTCTTGTGGCACAACTGTAATTAGGTGTAAGGTTTGCAGAATCTTGCTGTAAAAGCATCTGGCATAGGGAAAATGAAGAAGTTAGATGTGCCAAGCAAATTTCCAAAATGAAAAAGATGTGATAATTGGTCTTATATAAGTCTGCCTCCCCACACAAAAAAATATTTATTTTTGCTTCTTTTCAGCATTTGCTGCAGAAGAGTAGGGAGAGGAACCAGCATTGCCAGACTCTATTTTGAATTCACTAATGTAGGTTCAGTTAGCTTTGCTTTTATAGAAAATGGCATATTTACTCTGCAAGAAGGCTATTTAAGTTAATGGGGCAATAAAGAGTAATCAATTACTGAGGTCTGGAGTACAATCTGCACTATGTTTCATTCCTTACATGCCTATGTTGACCTTGATTTATGCCTTCTTGGAAGACACTGGCTTGTTAATTTTAATTTTACATGCTGTCCAGTTTTAGATCAACTTTTTTGAGGGCATTAAATCTCATAAAACTGGTACCATAGGATACTGTTAAAGGAACATTGAAAAAAACTAAGACAGGAATAGTTTCTGATGCTTATGCTAGCACTATAGAGAGCTGCATCTGGTAGAAAAAAGAATAAAATGAAAAACAGATTGTAGAAGTAGATTTTTTCAGCTAATCTATAAAGTCAGCAGGATGTTTCCATAATGTTGCATTTAATGGTTCAAATTATTTATAGAAAAAATAGAACAGTAATATCTAGATTACCCTTTATTTATTTAAAAGACTTACATGGCCACTCAGCTTTAAAGACAGAACTCTGGGTGGTTCACAGCAGTGAGGTACAAAACAAAACCACCATAAAAGCAATGAAAGCAAAAAGCTTTTAATAGTAGTTATAAAACATACTGTGAGCAAAAGAAGAGGCAAAGTACCTGAACTTTTGGTCGGTGGGTCCTGTTTCCAACATCCAGGAGCATTTTAGAGAAGCGGGTAAATTGGCGAGAAATGAAGTTTGTAATAAATTTGCTGTATTTTTATGGTGCAGCTGAAGGAATGGAAGAAATAGGCAATACATTATTTCAAAATGCCTGTTGATCTTGCAGAAGATCCCAGAATCAATCGCTACATTTTCAGTTAAAATAATTCTTATATATCAATCACTAGGAAACACAAACGTTGGCCTAAAATCTTTAATGGACATTGTTCGAGTATCTCACATCATTAACAGTGTTGTGGAGATTGCAAGGAGCAGTTGTTTTGCAATACCTGTAAACCACATGTAGCCAATTGCTGTGTTAAAAAATCTCCACAATTTCCCTCAGTCCATCATTCAGGAGGAGGTAGCTGGTAGCAGCTTGAAGTGCTACCATCTGTGCCATTCATAAGTGTCCCCGCCACCTGAAGCAAAGTAGAAATGGTTGCAAAGACTTCCAGAAGCTTTGTTCGGTCTTTTCCACCCTTGTATGTTTTATTTAACTTTTGGCTGAGCATGAAGATTAATTGTCCCAATTAGCCCTTTGGGTATAAATCAGGCAGTATGAACACTGGACAGACAAAAGTTCATTAGTGCTCTATAATATACTTATCCACATATTCTAATTTAATACCATTTTCTGACTAGGGCTCTACCTAAACTGGGTTCTATAGTCTTAATTTTATCACTCATGCTATGGAAGCATCATGAGATATAATACTCTTCAGGGTGATTCTTTTCATTTTTTAAATTTCGTGTATTTTTTAAAATTTTTGTTTATTTAATGAGGGCATTAGAAAACTGTTGAATGCAGGAGTGTCAAACTCATGACCCATGGGCCCTGTTAGGAATCTGTCCACCAATTAGTAGGGTTGGCAATATATAAACTAATCACGTATGTTTGTAGCTTTAAGACAAAGTTACTGTATTGATTTGTACTATGTTCCAACTGGTTGATTGTATTGTGAATTGCCATAAGAGGGAGCTAGATATCAGGGCTTGCTCTCTCTGACATTCTGTCTCTCTGACATTCTGTTGCTGCTGTGCTTTTACTTTGATATCTTTTTTTACTGTAAATGAAAAAGGCAACCGGTAAGAAGACTTTGTAATTGGATATTATTTGGACTGTATATGACCTGGACTGTTTATTGGACTGCGCTATTTCTTAAAGTAAACTTTAACTCAATTTAGTGTAGCTGTGTGTGGCTGAATAATTATTCATAACTACTCTTATAAACGTTTCCATGTGCATATCCTTGTTACTAAAGGGTTATTCTGTGCATATCATAACAGATCCAATGCATCACGTGCTGACCACCCCAACCCCCAGTTTAGTGAAGGGGAGAAGTCACAATACATCACATGATGACAACATGATGTCATGAGTTTGATACCTTTAATTTAAAGCCTGGAGAGTCATTAAGCCATGGTTTACTTAACTGGTCAATTGAATTAATCATGGTTGGATAGATAAACAGAACACAGTAAACCTAGATTATTCTATCTAAATCATCGTACCTCAGTTTATACAACCCACAAAAACAAAATTAAGCTATATTACAGATTATGTTTGAACCTGTCAGCCTTGCTAGGTAGACCAGACAGGAAACACAACTAGACGAGCTAAAGCTATATTAACAGAATTGTGCAATCTGCAAGTAATCCTGCCGGCTCTTTCACAAAAACATAAAACTCTTAATTGATCATTTGAAACTTGCCAGGATTTAATCCTTCCAGAAGAAGCCAGTATGCTTGAAAATGATTTCCCATTCTGCCCCCCAAAGTGATATTGCCAGTTCTCAAAAGAAGAAGAAAATCTTGCTTCCTCTTCCATTTGGCATGTGTCATCCACTCAGAAGAGATTTATAGATAATATCCAAATATAATGGAAAGCAGGCTAAAAATTGATTAAATAAATACATCCTGTCACAACACAGAAAAATATTGCTAATTATTGGGGGGCATAAGGGTTTGGAGTTTCAAAATCAAGTGAAGACTTAAGTCTAATTCTCCTCAAACTCATAGGGTTCTTATCCATGGAAGGGAGTTAGTCAGGATACAAACTGGGATTAGTCCTTTGAGATTTCAAAGGAGTCAACTGTGCCAGAAAGGGAATAAACCACCACTATATGGTATGGACTCCTTTTAGGATGGGGCTCCTAGGCAGATAACAGATAATCAGAGTTGAAAGGGACCTTGTAAGTCATCTAGTCCAACCTCCCACCCAAGCGGGAGACCCTATACCATTTCTGACAAATGGCAGTCCAATAGGCCAAATATGTGGAAGAATCCTGGAAAGAGAATTTTGCACAGAACATGGCAGCTTTCTCACCTTGACTTCAAGGCAGTTAGGAGGGATACCATTTTGCCCTTAACTGTGCTGGGAGGCATACTCTGCTCATGGTCAAAATTGCCAGGGTTTGTTGAGACTCAGCCACTGCCCCAGCTTCTTAACTCTGTCTTCCTGCTGATAACAGTACCCCAGCTCAATTAGTCCTCTTTCTTTGATTTGTATGGAATTGTTTGGAGGAATTGCTTGGAGTTTTACACTTTTGTAACCTAGTCTACTCAATAAAGTGATATCAAAGTAACAGAGATCGAGGCTGATGCTACTCTCTTTGCACTTTACAACCATTAGTTGGGATGTAAGAAAAGAGTCTTTAGGAAAAGGAATGAAGAAGAAGGAAGCAGCAGTGATGTCTGCATCTCCATAAACCCTGGTGAACTAGGGTCCAGGCAGTTAGGAGGGTAAAATCTGCCCTAGCCCAACAGCAGGAACAGGGTTGCCTTATTCTTTAATGTGGAGGTAGGAGGGCATCTGCTGTATGGACTGATCTAGTAATAAATGAGCTATCTTCTGAAGTGTGGAAAAGCACTGAGATTGGTAAACTGCCATCATGCTTCTGATCAATGTTCTCTTGTGTGTGTTATCTAAGTTCAGGCTGCATACAATGACCTGGAGAATCTCATGAAGCCCATAGGCTATGATTTTGAGATTCAGCCTAGTAGAAGCTGTACATTGATGTTTTTAAATAATAGGCAAAAATAAAGGATTTATGTTCCTCCAGAGGGTGCTAAACTGCATCTCCCAATCTGCTTATAGTTGCTCAGCAACATCTGGAGTGGCCACCTATTTCCCCTTCCTGCAAAGAGGCATATCTCCTTGACATTTTTCAAGGGTTTTGCCTCACACATTTCTGCAATAACACTATAATCATCTGTTCTTAAGGGAACACTCTGAAAACGTTCTGAAAAAATAATGCATTGTCAATATGGGTAGAAGCATTCCCTTTTAATTCAGGAGAAACCCTAGAGAGCATTATGGTAGACAATTTTAAAGGACTGGTTGTCCAGAAGTGGCAGAGGTCGTTTGGTACAATAAAAAGTAAAAGCATCTGTTTTACTATTCAGGTTTCACAAATAAAATATATTTAAGTAATGTTTGGAACAGCTGTATATTTTACATGTTTCAAATGATGTGTAATTAAATAATTCAATTCATTTCTTTGTTGATTTAAAGAATTCTACTGACAAGGGCCATTTTTTTATTGACTTGTTTAGCATCTGTTCTCCACCCCCATCCCACTTCTTTGGGTAGTTTTGCATATAAGTACAACTTTTCCATGCCAGGGCATTTATCCTTGCAGTTTTAAGATAATTAAGCCTCTAATGAAAACACTGAATCCAAACAAAGCCTGCCCACTTCACCCAATCCATCTACAGAAATGTAACAATTCCTTCATCCACACTTTGACTCTTCCTCTTACCAGGTTTCATCTCAGTTTGCTGGCATTCCTCCATTCTACGTCCAGGCATTGCATGTTCTTTCCAGCACCACAGGATTCTCTCCTGTGGAAGCTCTCAACACATAGTCCCTGCTATTGAAAAACTCCTTATTTGTTTTACAAACATTCAAGATAGTTTATTTGAAATATTTTTCCCCTTCCACATGAATGAAAAGATTGATTGCCTTCTGAGAAAAAAGTGAAATCATTAGCAGCAACAAATTCTCTTCGGATACAATAGATTCCTCTCCAGTTTTTAGATTGATGTTCAAACATTATTTTGTATCAAAAGTGAACATTTGGACTCCTTTCAAGGGAGAGCTCATCTGTTTTAGCGTTCCTATAAATTAGCTGTTCTTTGCAATGATATAAAGTATATCAACAGAAGTACAACTGGCAATGCCTTTAACAGATGGAAAAAAATCCATAAGGAGAGCATATCAGCCAGCTGTTGAGCTGATAGACAACCACTGCTCCAGCTTCTGACTGGAGTTTAAGAGAAAATAATGGAGAACAGAGCCAAAATAATTTAATCTGAGAAAAAAATTCCCCAACCTGAAGCAGTTATGTTACTTTCTTTTATTGCTGTATACAACATGGGTGTTGAATTCGTGGCATCACATTGCTGTCATGTGATGTATCGCAATAATTTTTCCCCTTCGCGGAACTGGGATGGGTGTGGCCGGCGCATGATGCATCCAGCCCATGGGCTACCAGTTTGACACCCCTGGTATGCAACATAAAATCACAGCTGCCAGTCCTTTAGCTGTATTGCCATTGTTGTTGTTGCACGGACAGCCAGATGGTTTGACTGAATTTGGCATTATTTTTAATCCATCTATTGGGTCCTTTCCAACAAACTGGGACAGGTGGATTTGTATTAGCATTAGTATTCCTTTGAGTCAACAACAACTGCCCAGATTAGTCCTGCAATTTTCTTGGCAACATTTGGGGGATGGTTTGTCATTGGCTTCTTTCTGTCATTGAGAGAGAATGACCAGCTCAAGTCATCCAGGTGGTTTTGTACTAAAACAGAACTAGAACTCACAGTTTCCCAGTTTCCAGTTTGGCTCTCCTCAGTCATGTACTAGTTGATTATAAATATGAAATGTATTATGTTTCATTTCAGTATATTTGTCCTCATCCTTCCCTTCTCAGGGAAATTCCATTCACAGAATTTTACAGGCAGTCCTCAACTTACAACAGCTCATCCAATGACTGTTCAAAGTTACAATAGCACTGAAAAAAGTAACATGACATATTTTTACACTTATGACTGTTGCAACACCCCCATGATCACATGATCAAAATTCAGATGCTTGGCAACTGACTGATATTTATGATGGTTGCAGTGTCCTGGGGTCATGTGATCCCTTTTTGCGGCCTTCTGACAACTAAAGTCAATGGGGAAGCCAGATTCACTTAAGAATTGTGTTAGTAACTTAATAATTGCAGTGATTCACTTAACAACTGTGGCAAGAAAAGTCATAAAATGGGTCAAAATTCACCTAACAACTGTCTCATTTAGCAACGGAAATGTTGGGCTCCATTGTGGTTGTAAGTTGAGGACTACCTGCATAGTGTTTAGATAGGAAGAACTTCCACTGAAAATCCTGAGGTGTGTTCCCATTATCTAAACAGAATGTTGAATCTTCCTCAGGATGGAGGATTCAGTGTGCTGCACTCCAAGCGTATCAGAATGGCAGAAGAGAAGTGAAATAGTGAGAAGTGATAAAAATAGAGTAGAATAGAATAAAGTACTTTATTAGCCAAGTGTGATTGGACACACAAGGAATTTGTCTTGGTGTAAATACTCTCAGTATACATAAAAGAAAAGATACATTTGTCAGGAGTTGAGAATCATAAGGTACAACATTTAATGATAGTCATAGGGTACAATAAGCAATCAATCATACTAGGAAACAATCAATATAAATTGTAAGTATACAAGCGACAAAGTTACAGTCATATAGTCACAAGTGAGGGGATGGGTGATAAGGAATGATGACAAGATTTAACAGTTATAGTAGTGCAGACTTTGTAATAGTTGAACAGGGTTGAGGGAATTATTTGTTTAGCAGAGTGATGGCTTTTGGAAAAAAACTGTTCTTGTGTTTAGTTCTGATGTGCAGTGCTCTATAGAGTTGTTTTGAGGGAAGGAGTTGAAACAGTTTATGTCTGGGATGTGAGGGGTCTGTAAATATTTTCACAGCCCTCTTTTTGACTCATGTAGTATACAGGTTCTCAATTGAAGGCAGGTTGGTACCGTGTTTCTCATATAATAAGGCTGGGTCTTATTTTTGTTTTGAACCCCAAAAAAATGGCTAGGACGTCTTTTCGGGGGTGAATTAATTCCCCCCTCCCTGCGCAGCCTGGTGGTAGTGTGTGTGCGTGTGTATTTTCACCCTTATCAGTGAATGGCCATGTTCCCACGATACTCATGCAGCCAACCACTTTCCACCCTATGCATCGTGTCAGCTCAGCCTGTGCGGGCAGTTCTTGGTCCAGTGCATTGGCAAACCTGCAGAGCTCCATTAAGCGCCAAATTCGGCATGCCATGTGGACATGCTCGAGCTCAGATCAAACTGCAGCACTTGGAACTATTACTCAGGAGGCTGCTTTCTTAACCTGCC
This sequence comes from Bungarus multicinctus, assembly GCA_023653725.1. Lineage (NCBI taxonomy): Eukaryota > Metazoa > Chordata > Lepidosauria > Squamata > Elapidae > Bungarus > Bungarus multicinctus. The sequence goes on from CM042834.1 coordinate 85,527,543, forward strand.
CTGCTTGAGAAGAACGGGGGGTGTAGACTGCTGGGTTAAAGCTCCCAGCCCCGGCAATGCCCGGCTTCCTGCCACTGCTCGAAAGACAAAGGCAAGCGGGCTGCCTTTCTGGCATTCCCGCTGCGGCTGGCGCTCCACCCACTCCTCTTCCCCCAGTGCGAACACCAGCTGAACAGTCTCGGGCACCAATTTTGTTCTACCCTCCCTAACCTCCTTGCTTTGCCTTTGGTATTTTCCCAAGTCTCTCAGCCAGACCTTTCCAAAAGAATGTAGTTGCGCCATTCAGGTGTGGTGGCCATGACCAACCTGCCCCGACTTCTTCCCTTGACAAGCTCTCTTCAGAAGTCTGGGGGTTGTTTTCTAACTCATGGACTCCAAGGTCACAACAGGGCATGGGACCACCAAGGGCCCAGGCAGCCCTGTCAAGCTTCAGGTGCTCCCAGAGATGCACAGGATACAGACTCTCTGCTTACAGGGCTGCTGCCGAAGTATACACAACGGTGCCTGCAGGCACTTGGAATGCCGAAAGCGCAGCCCAAGTGGGGGCTGCTCACTGTCGCCCCGGGGCCCATCAAAGCTGGAATCTGCTGCCTGCTGCATGAATCCCAATGAGCAGCCTTGCCCGTGCTTGGGGGAAAAGGAGCTGGCAGAGCACAGGCGAGTCTGCTCATTGGGATTTGCGTGGCAGGTGGCAGATTCCGGCTCTGCAGGGTGCAGAGGCAAAGGCATGCAGCCCCTGTTTGGGTGCTGCCGGGCTGCGTTTTCAGCCTGCAAGTCGTGGCCAGCAGGAGGAGGCGCCGCTGCTGTATAAGGTAAGAGCAGCTGGCAGTAGCACCGGAAGCCAGGGTGAGCAGGGCAAGTGAGTTTGCGGTCCCCAAGAGGAGCAGGACATGTGGGCTGGGTTGCTGCTGCGCCTGAGCGAAGCATTGATCAATTGTGCACCAGCAGCAGGCTGAGCAGCTCTTTTGGGGTCCTGTGGAGGCATGGTTTGGCTGCCTGAGGGGATGTGGATGGAGCCCATTTTAAAATCAGCTCCCGTGTTCTTGCTGTGGCTGTGGCAGGGGCGGGGGGAGCCGGTGCCCTTTGCACAGATGGGAAAGCAAAAGCATCTGCCTTTTGGTGCGACCCGTCTTTCCTGCGCAAGAGCCCCCAGCAGCAAAGGTACTTGGCGGGAGTAGGGAGCTCTCCACGCTCTGCCATGATTGACCATTAGGAGCGGCTGGTGGCGAGGCATGGCTGCCTGCGGGGCACTCCTAATGGCAAGTTCCCCCCCACCCTTTCCCCCCATTTCGCATGTTTTAAACTAGGACTAAATTTGGGGGAAGGGGCTTAATTTAATCTTATGCCTAGAAAACATGCTGGGTTTTCCTATGGGGGGGGGCGTATTGTTGGAGAAACACGGTAGTAATTGTTTTTTCTGCAGTTTTATGAGCCACCAATTGTGAGCATTTTTATATTTCTTCTGCAGCAGGATCTTAATACAAAACAAGAGTGGCTTCAGATGAGCACATTATTTACTCAACCAACACTTTGCTTTATAACCCAATTTTCATTATATTCATTCATTTATTATTTTATTTTTGCGGATCTTTTTTCTAGTTAAACATCACTCTTAGAAACACTTCCCTCTTGGAAAGATCAAAAGGATTGCCAAATTTTCTGCAGTTCTCAAACCACATGTTTTTGACAATACTTTGGGACAGCCAGCTCCAAGTCTGTAAAATGTTCCAAAGATGCTCCTTTTTCTACCAGTGCAGTCAGATCACAGGATAATATAAAAGAGAGCCATAAAACTATGTATTTATATATGTGGTTTATACTGGATATGTGGGATCCACCCATAATTAATGCAGAATACATGTCTCTCTGTCTTGTCATAAACAAGACCATCCCAAATATCTAAATGTTTTCAAGTACTTTATATTCTAATCTGTGAACTGCCTTAAAAAACAAGAAAGTTAATCCATGATTTTATTGTACCAAGTATATTTCCAAATTGCAAATAAGCAGAAAAGCCGTGTCTACCACAAATAATTACAAAATATGTTTTTGTGTATGTCTATGTGTGTTTGTATATATACATGTGTGAAGCTCATACATAAAAGCAAATGTAAATCAGTTAATCATAGTATATATAAGTTCTTATACAGCAAAATAAGTGGTATAAGTAGTTCACATTTATATCATAGTAATTCTTTAATTTAGAAATTGTATTTTGGTGTCTTCTTATGAAGAGCACTGAAGAGCACCTTCAACACAGTACATTTTATTGCAGAATTTCTCTAAACTAGGGGTGTCAAACTCATGTCATCATGGCAGCATCATGTGACATATCGGGACTTTTTTTCCACTTCACCAAACCAGGTGTGGGCGTGGCCAATGTGTGACACATCCAGCCCGCGGGCTGGAAATTTGACAGCCCGGCTCTAAACGATCATGGTAAAATTGTTCTCTGTGTTAAATGTAATTACATGCTTAAAGTATATTAAGCCAGAATTTAATAAATCTAGTGTGATGTTTAAAACCATATCGTATAGAATGGAAATGCAAGCATATGTCAAACATGCTGATTTTTAGTAATATGGCTGCTCCAGTGAGGGCACTCAAATTTCTTACTTGCATTTACTGAAGTATTTCTATGGACTTTAGCCACACTTCCTATAGAATATAATAGTTATATATAACAAACTTTAGTTAAGTTGCATGCATTTATTGCCTGTTGGATACTGTTAACTCCAAATTATTGATACCTTACAGCAAACTACCAAGTTTATTATGTACTGTAAATCTTGTTGCATTTTTTATTTATAATGTATATAGCTCTTAAAATAGAGAGAGAGATATATTTTACATTGCATCTTTGGCAACTGCATTGTTTATTTGTTCAATTTCTAGGGCCACCCATCTCAGTCAATGCCTCTGGGTGGCTTACAGTTCATTAAATGTGTTACAGTTAAAAGTAAAAAAAACAGTTTAAAGCAATAAAAACAGTAACACTATTCAAAGCAACCAATTCAAGGCATTAACAATAATGTAGCTTTTAATGATGTGCTCTTAAAGCACCATAACGTCTCTCCAGAGTGTTCTTGTTTCATAAAATCAGCCAGTCTTTAGAAATGTTCTTTGCTACTATTTGGGAACTGTTACACAATTATAACAATGTAGTAAAAGCATATTTTAAAACAGAAACATAATGGCAATCCAATCAATGCCAATAAGAAATTGTTCAGAACCAGTATATGTAGACTTAATTTGTTCTATATTGACAAATGCATGTTCAATGCTAGTTACCAAAAATATCAATTTTCATCTACCAGTGTAAATAAATTAAATTTTAAAAAAGAATTCCTTGATCTGGCATCAAAATGTATACTTAAGAGGAGTTGAAACGAAGGGAAGAAGAAATTTTTTAAGTTTACTTAATGCCATTATCAAAACATAATGAAAGTGCCTTACATCATCAGTGTCAAGAAGCTAGCAACAAGCTGTCCATTACCATACAAGGGCATGAGAAAGTGAGAAAAGACTTAAACCTTGGGCTGTTAATATAGGTGGACTTGATTGCTTGATTATGAAGCAGCTGATCCTTGGATTTCCAAGAGAAGCGATGAGTCTCTTGAAGGCTTGTCCTTGAGTTTTTGTTGCTAAGTCCTAAGTGCAGCTTTGAGATCCTAGAAAGAGATTTTTTGACCAAACTTTGGGCAAAGTCCTTGTGATTTTAAGAAATGAAGCTGGAAACTTATTGGAAAATCAAGTAAGTAGACTTAATTAGCTGCCTCTAATATTGCTTTGTAAATTGTAAGTTTTGATCAGAAGCCATGATATGAGCCACGATGGCACAGTGGTTAGAATGCAGTACTGCAGGCTACTTCTGCTGCCTGCCAGCTGCTTGCAGTTTGGCAGTTCAAATCTCACCAGGCTCAAGGTTGACTCAGTCTTCCATCCTTCCAAGGTCAGTAAATGAAGACCCAGATTGTTGGGGGCAATATGTTGACTCTGTAAACTGCTTAGAGAGGGCTGCAAAGCACCGTGAAGCAGTATATAAGCCCAAGTGCTATTGCTATGTATAAACAAAAGATGTTTTCACTTCATGATCATCTCACTGTTGTAGTGCTCTCAGAGTTAGTCCATATTTGTGCCAACTTGAAAAGTTAACTGACTCTAAAGTTCCTCAGAATGTGAAGGATCAACTATGAAGTAAAGGGGTAGAATGAGGTTAGAGTGGCTGGGAAACTATACTGTGCAAATGGGATGGCCTTTCCAACCACATATCAACACTTCCTATAATGTACATGAAAAAAACAGATTATTAAAGAGTTGTGGGTGAGTTTGACTTGGAGGGTATGAAATAAGGCTCTATTTTATTAGTTTGTTTTGTATTCTCTGGCTTCAGTAGGATGCATTGGGCATACAAGACTTGTGGTTGCCTTAATTGTGGTTGCTAACTCTGTAGTAAGTCATGATGTGGGTTGCTTGGTTTTGGCTTAGTGTGTCTTGTGAATCTAGTCATTGCAGTTTCTAAGGCAAGATTGATAGCTTAGCGCAATGTGTGAAACCAGCCAATTGACGTTAAGTCAATAAACAATAGTGAAATAAATCATGGCATACTGCAGTGGGTAAATCCAATGAGATAACTTGGGTAGAAGCATATACAATATACAGTATATTTAGTTCCATTTTAAGATTCCATAATGTGTAGTGGTAGGCGTTCAAATCAGCATTTAATAAGTACTGTGGTTGCAGCAGAAAATCTCCCATTTTAACACAGGATTCACTTAAATGTGCTAGTATGGATAGGCAAGTCACTTAGCTACCTTGTTAGGTGAAAAAGAAAAAAGAAGGTCACAAACAAAGTTTTTATGGAATTAAAATGGCACTTAATCTGAGAATAAACCATTGCTTTGGAGTAGTGGGATAAGATTGCTAATGTGTATATTTCCTAAGAGAATAGGTAAAATATTCCTTTATATCTTTTGTCTAACTAAATGATCTCTAAATTGTTTTCTCTTCAAGCCAGATTTCCCCACTTCCTCGAGCCAATTCTTCACAACTAGAAACAGATGCTATACTGTAGCTTTTCTCTGCCTCAAACACTTCCTGCTGCCTTTTGCATTGTGGATGATTTAGAGATTTTACAGATTACTTTGAAACTCAAAACCACCAACAACCTGTTTCACCTCTATCTCTCAATCCCATCTACTCATCATTTTAAAGGCCCTCTCTGAGAACCAATCGGTTCTCTTTTACTTCTTGGCCAGTTTGGAGTTTTATTACTTGCCTGGTGCATATAAACAAATGCTGTTTCTCCCATTAATAATTTTGAAATCACAGTCTCAAATTTTCAAATCCCCCTGTATCAATCGTAACTAAGGTATGCCCCCCAAAAATAGGAGAAGCAAGAAATTAGGATCCGTTGGTTATATTTTAATGTTAATCAAAGATGACTCATGGAAAATGAAGATTGACAAACATAGTTGCATTCCTGTGCATCAGGTCTTTTTACATCCTGTGGAAATGAAAAAGATAAATGGGATTTTGTTAATGAGGTTTGGAGACTGCTGGCTCTCTCCACCAGCAAAGTGGGTGACCCGAAAGTCAAATATCATGATACATTTATTATGTACTGTAATGTGTAGTTAACCCTGTTATGATATTCTTACTGAAGAAAGAAAGCAACAGGTTGAACTGGATTACCACATGAAAATTAGTAATGGTCTTTAAAGCTTGTTGTCCTCTGGTTTATAATTCAGCTTCCTTCCCTGTGACTTTGTTCCAGTTCATATGCCATTAGATTTAGGACAGGATAGCAGGAAAATTTATAGGTGGGGGTGGGGAGTTAGAAGACATTGACCAAGCAATCAAGGGCTGCATGAAGCCCAGCAAAAGTGATTGTGGTTTCCCAGTTGTCTTTAACAATAAAGAACTAAAAGTGACACTTGGTTGATAGTAGTTTTAAACTCAGAGAGGCCCACTCTCTTCTTCAGATATTTTGGTTTGGCTGCTTTAATCCCTGAGAACAAAACAAAAAAACATCCTTATATAACTCAAGGGATTGCATGGATTAAAAAGAAATCTGAAGACCTAATTGGTAACTGTAACCATTATGGTATTAGGACAATTTATGTAAGGCGGGTGCCACAGTTGGTGGCAGTATCTAGCTGTCATTGGCTGATCTCAGAGAAGATAAACAGAGTCAATCTGGTTAATACTTGGGCAGTAGTAGAGGACAGCCTTGAGATTGTCTGGTCTAGAGTGACAAAAGAGACCCAACAGTGGCAATGGGGGAAAATACCCACACTGCCCACAAAAACAACATGAATGCAGTCACCAAGAGTTTCTGCAGAAATATATTCCCTGAAGTGTTTATTGCTTATGAGCACTCATAAAACTTAAGGGAATAATTTCCAGAGTATGATCTCCCACTCCATGTGGCAACCAGACAACCCACAGATTTTCATTTAGTAACAGGTTTTCTTCTCTTTGCCAACAATTCTAAATGCTAAACAGAGTTCTATTGCCATGACCTACAGATTAGTTCTCTTTGGTGTTTGGAGTTTTCTGGAATCCTTGTTCATACTGGATGAACATCCCTAGAAACTGTTCTTCGATTGAAAAATGTAATATTTAGGAAGATCTCTTTGCATGCAGATTATGAGAAGTAGTAAATAATGCTAATATTTGCAGGAGTTAAATCAGAGATTTGTCCAGTATAAATAAGGTTTAGCAAAACATTAGAATGAACTGTGGTGGAGTCCTAGCAAATAAGGGAATGAAAGCCTGATTTCTTCTATACCAGAATCTTTTGATCAACTTGTTAAAAAGGTACCCATAATAACAAGAGGTGAAGAATAATGTTCCAGCAGATCTGTTGAAGTATAATTTCCAACAGCCTTAGTCAGGATAGCCAGTAAAAGATAATAGAATCACCATCCCTACCACAGAAGAAGGCAATCTGTTCTCCCTAATGTGTTGGACCACATATCAGAATTCCTAGTCAGCATTTATTATCCATTTGTTATCTATCTTGTCTGTCTACTTCCTTCCAGGTGCAGAGTTTCTTTGAGCAACATTATAATTTGCTTACCCTAAATAGAAAAAAAAAAATTATCAAGGTCTTCACCAGGAGACAATATTGACTTTGCCCTTATTTAATTTCAGGTAATGTAGAACCCTATGATTCAGATGTGCAGATTTCAACCATTCTCCTCCTCAATGTATATGGCTTTAGCCATATTAGCCAGGTGCTTTGAAAACTGAAGTCTCCCATATTTGGAAGGCATCATGTTAGTGAAAACTGCCTTAAAATAAGCATGATGGATGTTATTTTATTAATTTCAAAGATTTGTGTGGCCACCTATCTTAGAGTGAAACTTTGGGTGCTTCACAACAACATTCATAAGGCAGCAGTAGTTTTAACTTTGGACTACATATTCAAGTCTAGTGTTGCCACTCTCTTGCTCAGTTATCCAAGATGCTATAAAGGGGTAGTGATCAAAGACTAGTAGCAATTGGATCCCCCTTTGGAACATGCCTGTCCTCTTAAGCATTTTAAGTACAGCTAGTACATGTCTGCCATGGATCTAAATTCATTCAAAAAGATGCATATTCTGAAATGGGATCTTGACTGGATGAAATCCAAGGTATATCTGACCTACTGTCCATGTTAGTACTCAGAAAAGGATCGGCTTGCATCTGTATCCCAGATGGATGTTGTTGGCCTGACATTGTGAAAAGGGTCTGTGTCTCAATCAGTCTTCTCTCAGTTGGGGGAATTTTATCTGGCTGGGAATTTTGGGAGGGCAGAATTCACATCTGGATGGTTGAGAAGAGCTGATCTCAGCCAAAGTGATGCCAGCGAATGAGCTGATGCTGTTACCACATTGTTCTACTTAAAGTTTCTCTGAATTCAACTTCACTGTTTGAAATGGCAATATAAGGGAAGCTTCCAGATTATTTAAGAATTCTGAATTGTAGCATTACTTTGATTGGCTTTATTTTCTAAATCTTTTGTTTGTTAACATGAAGCCATTGAGGAAAGAATTGCACCCACAAATGATTGAAACTTAATTTTGAAAGTCCTTTGGAAAGGTAGTAAGACCTAATAAAATTCTTCATATGCTGACTTTGATGGAATCAGCATGCTCCAGGACTAATCAGTAAAGCACTGCCATCTTGTGGGCCTTGAGAAATTAGATTTCTCTATATTTGTTGTTAGACTCTGGAATAGTATTCCCAAATCCATGCAATCCACATGCGTGTTTAACAGGCTGGTTTGTGACCTACTTTATAATCTATGTTTTATATGGGGCTAGTTCCCTGACAATGGGACTTAGTAATCTTAGTGTTACTCTTCAAATTGCATTTCTTGTTATTTTAGTATTAATGATTTGCAATTTGTAAGCTATCTGGAAATTAGTTGGTGGTTAAATCATCAGGTTAGGAGACCATGAGTTCTAATCCCATTTTAGGCACAAAGCCAGCTGGGTGACTTTGAGCCAGTCCTTATCTCTTAGCCCTAAGAAGGAGGCAATGGCAAATCCCTTTTGGAAAACCCTGCCAAAAAAACTGGAGGGACTTGTTTAGGCAGTCACCAGGAGTAAAAATTGACTCAAAGGCATAAAGCAAAAAGCTATCTGGAGTTGCAATTGTGATTGAGGAAGCCTATAAGTATTTAAATGAATAAATTATAAATGTAATTTTATACCAAAGCAGGTCCATTCAATTGCATGCATTTGAGCATGATTTGAACTTGTAAACAAGTTTCAGGGAGATTACGTGCATCATATTTGAATATATCCCTTGAACTTTTCAGCACTCATGAAAAAGTATTGTCAAAACATTATCTTTTTTTTTAATCAAAACAAATTTTAAAACAGGGAAATGAAGGAATTGTTTTCTATAGATATGATAATTGTTTACATACAAAGCTATTATATAGCTGCCTTGTGAGATGTTGAGAACTCCTCTGAGTAATAGTTTTTTAGCTGCCACTGATGTACACTAGAGCTGTCCTTCCCTATTACCACTAACTAAAACTGCCCTTTCAGGAAGATGAGGAACCACTATAAAACAGTCTCCCTATGGTCCTGTGTCTCAGATAGCCCAGGAGGACTGCATAGTTACCTCCCAGCTTGAATTCTCCACATGGGACTTGGAAACCACTTGAGGTTTCGACTGATCCAAAATGTAATGGCATGAGTAGTAATGGGCATTGAGTATGACATCTGTATAGAGGTAGCCCTTGACTTACAGCCATAACTGAGCCCAAAATTTATATTGTTGGATAAGACATATGTTAAGAGAGTTTTTCCCCATTTTACAAACTTCCTTGACACAGTTGTTAAGTGAATCATTGCAATTGCTAAATTAGTAATGTGGCTGTTAAATGAATCTGGTTTCCCCATTGACTTTGCTTATCAGAATGTCAAGTGATCACACAACCCCAGGACACTGCAATCGTCATAAATACATGCCAGTTGCAGAATGTCAGAATTGTGATCATATGACCACAGGGATGCTGCAACAGTTGTTATTGTGAAAAATTGTCATAAGTCACTTTTTCAGTGTCGTAATTTTGAATAGTCCTAAACAAACTGTTGTAAGTCAAGGACTACAACAGTTTGAATGTTGTATTTGTATTTATACTGTATTTGAAATTTGTATTGGTTGCCAGTATGCTTCCAGGTGCAGTCAAGGTGCTGGTCATTACTTCCATGGCATAGATTTGGGGTATTTTGAAAAACCACCTATCTCCCATGGTTTCTGCTTGGCCAGAAACAGCGCTCTCTATTGGGACCTAGGAAATATCCCTTCTCTTTTGTGGTTCTTGCTCTCTAAATAAGAGAGCTGTGGGAGTTCTGGAAGACCTTGAAGACCCAATTGTTCACCCAGTAGTGAGGTTAAGATTAATGGAACTCCTTGTCGGATGTATTTTGGTCTATGTTTTTGTTCAGAGCAACTGCATCCTATCTTATTTTATATTGTTTTGTATTTCATTGTTTATTATAAGTAATGATGAGTTGGGGTCGGGGCACTACCTATATTGAAAATAATTGAAAATAATCAATCAATTAATTAAACGCTGTAGCTTTTTTTCAATTAAATTACCTTTTTCAATATCAATTACATAGGATTGCATATTTCACCCATATAAATGTGGGCTGCAAATTATTACCTACTGGATATCTGGATATCATACAAGGCTAAAGAGTACAGATTAGCTAGCTAAACTCTCCTGAGGAACTAAATAATCATTCTCTGAAGATCATACATCTAGAGAAAAATATGATATACTTATGATGACATGACTTAGATACTTAAATGCTCTATAAATATGTTAAATAGTCTTGCTTACCATTTTCTTCATTTGTAATATTAGGACAAAATACTGAGAGTTTTAAGGTTTATTCAATAATCTGGGGAAACTCTTGCTTTCTCTAACAGCTGAGGTCAGAAGAAGCCTCTCAATGATATATATCTGAATTCCCAAGACATGAGGCCTGACCAAGGACTTGAAGACCCTGTGGCCAATTTAGAGATTTCTCTTTCTTAGCAAACTATTTTCCTTCCCCAAACAAATCTACCTTTATTTACTCTGTCCAACTAGAACATATGGTCCTATTACGTACCAGCATCAGCTCAAATAACTCAAGCAGAGTCATGTTGGTTAATACTTGAATGAGAAATGTCAGAGCAATAGTCCAGACTGGGAATATGGAAAAACATAACAGGGCAAAACAATGGCAAATTACTTTCATATTATCCCCAAAAAGTCACCAGGAGTCTAGTTTGACTCAGAGGAGAAATTATCTTTACTTTTATCAGAACATGTAAACAGAGAAGGACGTATATAACATGTATTTCAAAATACATTGGAACTGTAGCTAGTTCTTCACTGGTATGCAGCATCTGTCACTTCTATTAAAAGGTTGTGGCTTTAGCCTGATATCCCAACATTTCCAAATCTAGTGTTTTCCCAGTTTTCTTCACTATCCATAATTACGGCCAGATGGTTAAATGTCTATGGATTTATATTCTGTTCACCTTCCATGTTTCTTGCACAAGAAGAAGATAGTCATATAATGAATATGAAGGTAAAGGTTCATTGTCCAAGCTTGTGTGCTGGTTTCCGAATGTTGGTTTCCGAATGTTTCATTACCAAGCTAGATAACATCTTCAGCAGAGTTTAGGGGAACATATAGTGAGTATTCCTATCATCTAGAATGCAAAACTAAAGAACTACCTTCATAGTTGAAAATAGATTGCAAAGAGTATTGAGTAAACATTAAGTTATATCCTTTTGGTGTTTATAAAGTACAGAACAATTGTCCATTTATACACTCTAATAACTACTCTTTTTTTACTTATAGATGAAAGGGTGCTTAAAGTTTACAGTCATTAAGGAAATAGTGGGAAAAGAGATAAATGCCTTTTTTTAACAAGTATTATTTTCTAGTTTTTCCTTAATTACAATTATTTATTTTCACAATAAAAGCCTTGGATTTGTGCCACTGATGATGCATTAACCAGCATCATCTGTTGTTTCTTCAATCTGGATAATGTTTGAATTTAGGGGAAATATGGCAGTCCGACTCTTGCAGTGAATGATTCATCATTGACTTAGCGGATATAATGAGGGACAGTCTTAAATTAAATAACTTATTAAAATATTGATGGCAATTGTTGAAAGACAGAGCCAACTGGTTTCCATTTGAGAAAGTATTAAAAAGGATGTGGGTTGTGGTTTGAAAACAATCAAAAAGTATTGCTCGGTAATTAAACACCTTACTAAACAAAATTCACAGAGGGTTGTCCCACATGATCATGGAATGAACATTTGTTTTTGATTTAATGAATAAAATCTGTAGTTCTTCTATTACATCTTCAGTCCTGCTAGGAGAATATCATATTTTTCCAGACCTCAAAGGTTACTTTTAAACTTTATTTTGGGAGGAGGGGAAATGTCAGGAAGCAAGTGCATCAATAGTTTGACCATTATGGAAAAGGTGGGTTTTGATATATCACAGATAGTTAATCGTGACTTGATTAGTAACAGTCCCCTCTTCTCTGCATACATCAGTGCAATTAATGGGTGTATGGAAACATATGCCCTATGGATTCTCTTAATCTCATAATTATAGGCAAGCGTTTATTTTTAAAACACCAATTCTGTTGGTTTGTTCAGTTTTTTAATGCCATAATTCCCTTAACCTTCTACCTTTGTTGCAGTGTTAGAAAACTTTGGTGAGGGCAAGTCTCAGAGATCCATCCTAGGCTGCAATATTTCCACCTGTTAATCTTACATTATTGACTTTAGATGGCACTTCCAGAACTATTTTTTAAAATCCCAAAATATTGGGGGGCGGGGGGATTTTAAAAGACAGAATTAAACAAACCACAAATTCATATCTTTCTGTAAAACACTTTTCTGCTTTTTTTAGGGGCCCCTTGGATTGGATGGAAAGCCAGTAAGTAATGATCTAAATAATTAATACGATTATAAATATATACTATAGACTTACAAAGTATGGAAGATGCCCTAAAAAGGTATGAAGGAGCTAATGCCAAGGCAGAAGGGGCTAAAGTATTTTTTAAGTCAATAATTATAAGATAACATTCAGAAATGGCTCAGGCAGACCTCCCTGATTCTCTGAACTTTAAGAAAGAGGAAGAAGTACAGCACAGACTTGCAAGATTCTGTTATTCTGCCCACCTTCTAACTACTAAGATTCTGTTATTCTGCCCATCTACTAACTAAATGATTCTACTCTTCCCTTGGAGTTTATTTCCTGGATTGGTATACCTAGTGGGGCTCACAGTGCCCTAATGCTTCATATTAATGTGGAATCGTTTATCCACAATTACTTCTGCCTATTCCACCAATTCTGACAAAGTAGCCATGCTATAGCCTCCATCCATTCAAGGTATGGTGGGACCCAGTGAACATGTCTTCCATGTAATCAGGCCTGCAATATCAGGTGCATCCATTTGGGGTGTGTTTGATGTTGGTGAAGCTTTGTTATGGGACCCAATTGTACTAGTTGGTTTGATGATGATTGTTTTTTTTTAATTAAAAAATATTTTGTTATTTGCCAAGAGTCATGAATGTGAGTTAGGCAACCTAATTGACTGATTAGATAGATGATTGATAGATGGATGGGTGGGTGGGTGGGTGGGTGGATGGATGGATGGATGGATGGATCAATGGATAGATAGATAGATAGATAGATAGATAGATAGATAGATAGATAGATAGATAGATAGATAGATAGATAGACAGACAGACAGACAGACAGACAGACAGACAGACAGACAGACAGACAGACAGACAGATAGATTAAAAGTGTCATGATTCAGGTATAAGTAAAAGAGTAGTAATGGGATGCAGTGTTTCAGAATAATTTCTGAAAATCATTTATTTAGTTCATAAAAGTCAAATAAATAGTTTTTATTAAAAGGCATGCTGTTCTAAAAATAGTTTGAAAACTTGACTGTTAGGTTTTCCTTGGTTTTGAATATTCTGGATTGAACACACATGAAGCTCCACTGATGCATAAGAACATTTGTGACTATTACAGAAGTGTTATCTATACTCAAGTAGATTGAACTGAAGTGTGAAGGATAAATTGAATGACAACTAGCCAACAATGACTGTACATCAGCTCCCTGACCACTTGCTGGGCAATGCAAGCAAGGGGAACCTCTTCCAATTATTTTCTACTCGTGGATTTCCTGTAAGTAGCTGTATGTTAAACTAGATGGCCTCCTGAGGTGCTTGTGGTTGACTCAGCCTTCCATCTTTCTGAGGTTGGATGTCAGCGTTCCAGAAAAACCCAGCTCCAACCAAAAACTTAGAGACAGGCATTTTCTCAAAAGTTCCTTTTATTAGAGTAGGTATACTGACACATCTGGGGAAAACCTGAATCTGAGAGTTCCAGGTTTTCCCTCAGTAATTCAAAAAGACAAACCAAACCCCTGCACCCATCAATCCATCACATGGCACAATCACGTTCGGTCCCAACTTGACACATCCTTTCAACTACGCCTCTTCCAGGTGCAGGAACAACATGAAAACATTACAAATCTTTTGTGCCATCCTTTCGTAGTCATTACTCATAGCTTATATGAATTCTCACATTGTCAAACTAACATATGCTTATATATTTATCAGTTATTAATCATTCATGACTAAACTATTTATACCATCATTTTATATGAGATATTCGTAATTTTATTATGAAATTTATATTGTACTTTCATCCAATGGTTATATATATATGTATTATATTTTACATCGATCTATTAAGCTTCTATTACAAACTTTCCTAGTCTATTACATTACCATATTTTTTATCCAACCATTTTATCCAACAAATCCCAGATATCATATAAAATTGTTTATCTTCTTATTCTCTAATTTCAAATGTCAATTTACTCATTTCAGCACAGTCCATAATGGCTTCCAAAGTTGACAGGCGTCGTCTCCCCCGAAGAAAAGAAACACGTCCTAGAAAATAAAATAGACAAAACACAATAAGGGGTTAGTGCAGTGTCCATCAAGTCACACCTGTCAGCTTTGGTTTGTCTTTTTGAATTACTGAAGGAAAACCCAGAATTCTCAGATTCAGGTTTTCCCCAGATGTGCCAGCATATCTACTCTTTAAAAAGGAACTTTTGAGAAAATGCCTGTCTTGGAGTTTTTGGTTGGAGCTGAGATTTTCTGGAAGGCTGACATTAATCTCTGTTTGAAAGCAGCACCCCGGGAGGGGGCTGTCTGGGGTCCTGAGCCGCAATGCTGACTTGATTATGGGGCGGTACGAAGACTCAGGGAACATGGAGGAGAAATAAGAAATCGTAGAAGGAGCTGTGGGACCAGATCCTAGAGACCTGGTATTCACCCTCTGGGGAAGTGGTGAGAGCCATTGAAGCTGCAGAAAATGACATAGGTAAAATGAGGACCCAGATTGTTAGGGGCAATATGTTGACTCTGTAAACTGCTTAGAGAGGGCTGTAAAGCACTGTAAAGCGGTATATAAGTCTAAATGCTATTGCTATTGATCGAATCTTCTTACCTTTTGAAAAGAGAGAGAGATGCCAGCATTGCAAGTTAGAGGAGCAAGTAAAAAGCTTATCGAAATATCTGGGTCCAAAAGAGAACCTAAAAACAAATCAATAAAACTCTAAATCGATTCAGAAACTGCTTGATTCTAGAGATGTGAAGAATGGAAAATAGTAAGGAAGAGATGTAAAGGAATTTCTGGAATCTTAACCCTGAAAGCATTCTAGGTTGCAGGCCTCAAATGCAGTACTAGCTCAAACTCATATGGCATCATTGACTATGGTGCCATTTCTACCTGTGCAATGATTTGCTTTTTTAAGAATAGCCTTTGTTTCCAGAACCAGCCATGCCACCTTAGGTCAGTACCAACTCAGCCTTAATGTACAGTGCCTGCTCACATGTATGTGTGAAATGGAAAATTGGAGACTTCCTGTGTGGCTGCATATTTTTTGTTTGTTTGTTTGCAGATCCTACTTGTAATGATAATTTTTCAGAAGAAATGCTTTTACTGGATCTGCTGTGAATTTGACACTATAGGTAGTCCTCGACTTACAACCTTTAGTTTAATGACTGTTCAAAGTTACAACAGAAAAAAAGAGATTTATGCCCTTTTTTCACATTTATGACCATTGCAGCATCCCTGTGGTCATTGATCAAAATGCAGATGCTTGGCAATTGACTCATATTCATGATGGTTGCAATGTTCTGGGATCACATGATCCTCTTTTGTGACCTTCTGACAAGCCAAGTCAATGGGGAAGCCAGATTCACTTAACAACCATGTACTAACTTTACAACTGCAGTGGTTCAGTTAACAACTATGGCACGAAAAGTCATAAAATAGGGCAAAACTCACTTAATTACTGTCATGCTTAACAACCAAAATTTTGAACTCAATTGTGGTCATAAGTCAAGGACTAACTATTTTCAAAAGGCCTTTCTTCTCAAGTTCACAAAAGAATGTAGCGTTATTTTCCTTTTAAGTACTGATGTTGAAATTCACCCAGTGCAGCCAGTATTTAATCAATACAGGTGGCCTTTATGTGTGGTCGCTGTTAAAACCATTTGCAGTTATGACAGTATTAAACAAGTAATTTTACAACCAATTCTTGCATTTACAACTTTCACAGGTCTATGAAAACTGAAGTAAGATTGTAAACACAGTCAAGATTTCACTTAGCAACTGCTTTGCTTAACAACTGAGTGGCCATCCCCAGTTAGGGGTCACTAAACGAGGTCTACCTGCAACAAAAGTAAAAATGTAAACATTTGGATATTTTGAAGCAATAAGGAAAACATGTCCCTGGAGTAGTTTTCAGAAGTTAAAAATTGGGGGTAGGAGGAGTGAAAATGTTAGTTTTCAACATCCTTTACAGATATATTTTGCTAAGTTTATCTTGGCTCACTTGTAAAAGTGTGCTTGGTGCATACAGTTGTGTTGTATATTCAAACCATAATTATACATTTTTGATTGATTTCAACATGTTTTTAATTTTCGATACACATGGAATTACAGGCTGCTCAACTCCTAAAAATATCATCTTTTAATTCTTGTCTGTTTATGAGAAACAAGCAGGCGAAATGTTTATATTAAAAACAGAAGTAACTGTCAGGATTGTTGCAAAAGAAAGGAAGTTGCATATTGATTTTAGCTTCCACTCTAATGAACAGATACAGGAACAACTGATTGTGAGAAAAAAGCTTCAATGTTAAATATTTTGTTGAAGAGTCTCATTTTCTGAAGCAAGCTATCTCTAACAGATGTTTTTAATTCTTCTAATCCTTATTTTTTTTAGTTTTGAATGATTTTTGAAACTTAGAATTTGCCTCTAGCACATCACACTAGTATATCTTACAATTTAATGGATTTCCAATTACAGAACAATTTCTTTCACATGTTAATCATTTAATATTTATTCAAGTTCCTCTCTTTTATTCTTCTTCAAAAATAAACAACAAAACAAATAGATCTTGAAGGGAAAATAGAACAAAAATTGCTTTCTTCTTGTTTTTCTAATTCCTCCTCCCTTACTCCACCACTACCCCTACATAACTGGTTGTCTCTTAATACAGCAAAAATCTCTATTTTAGATTTTTCTTTGGGATCAAGTTATCAGCCACTTTCCACTCCATGGTGCTAGCTGTCACATGTTTAAATAGTTATATGGGAGAATAATTATTTTATGGTAGTTTACATACTAAGAAGGGTTCCAATTGAAAACAATGTTTCTCTATGCTAATTATTCTCTTTTTTATGTCTACAGGGACCTCCAGGAGCAAAAGGAGATAAGGTAAATCAGTTGAGAAGTGCCTTGACATTGTTAGGAGAGGTGTTAATTAGTCTAGTAAGTATAATCTTACTCCTGTGGCCTTTGTTCTATAATGGCCTCATTGAGATAACTGTGCAAGCCAGAACTGGATAGCATTATCAAGGAGTATGTTGGTGTGTATTGCTTTGATGTCCCTTGCAGGCTTTTCATGAGCAGATGAAGGTAGCACACCATTGTATAGCCAAGAGAACAAAATGGGAAAGAAGCCAAGAGCAAAGAGAATCATCTTTGAATTGTTAGCTGTATCCACTGGCAAGAACAATTGGAATAGCATGTATTTATAACCTCCTTTTTAATGCTAAGGGAAGAATTCTGGTGAACTATAAACTAATATTGCATCTTGCATGAATTTGATGTTTTGACTTCTGCAGCAAAGTTGGAGTCCTGAATCAGGATTGCAATTGGCTAGTTTCTTAACCATAAAGATATATTCCTTTTTCTTTCTATTTGAATATGTTCATCTAAGAATTGTATAAATACTTTGTCCATACCTGTCCTGACAATACATTCTATAGGTTCTTCCATTATACCCATACATTGTTTTTACTTGCTGAATGTGAATCCTAAATAGCTCACTAAATTTAAGTATATAATGTAAAGGACTTTTAGGACATGAAATAATGTTGGCTAATGTCAACATTAATTTTTGAAGCTTCTACTTTCCTATATTTGGCCACTGATCCTATTTATAAGGAAGAAGTGTAATTTGGCCCAAAGCAACACTCAGCATCCATTATAGTAACTTTTCTGTTTTGTAGGGTGAGCAAGGAGACATTGGCCCAAGGGTAAGTATCACTAGTAATTATGAACGTATTTATATGTACATGAGAGTTTGGATGAAATAAGCATAGAAACATCAAAACATCTGAATATAAACATAAAGATAAAAGGATGGGGGAGGGGAAACAGAGCTGTAAAACTTACCCTTACCTTTCTTTCTCCCAAAGCTCAAATTTTAAGGAAATGCTTCAAAAGAAAACAAGTTTTATCCCAGGCTGCATTTTTGTACATATTTATTTGGGAGTAAGTCCTTTTGATGTCATTAGAACTTCTGCATAAACATCAGCTATTAACTTTTCCTTTCCTAGTAGAAAGCAATATTTCAATTTAATTCAATTTAATTGTATATGATATTTTTTTCCAGACTTACCATATTTTTCAGAGTATAAGACGCACCGGAGTATAATACCCACCTTAGTTTAGAGCAGGAAAACAAAAAAAAATAGTTTTTTTTGCCTCTGTGGGTCCCGTTTTTGCCCTCTTGGCATCCAGAACTACTCTGCAGGCCAAAAACGGGCACTCTGGAGGCCTCCCAGGAGGGCAAAATTGGGACCTGCAGAGGCCTCCAGAGTCTGGGGAGGGCAGAGGCCTCCTGGACACTGGGGAGGGCAAAAAAGTGACCCACAGTGGTCTCCGGAGGCCAAAAATGGGCCCGTATTCACTGTATAAAATGCATAGACATTTCCACCCACTTTTTTTTGGGGGGGGGGGGGGGGGGAATTGCAACTTAATCTCTGAAAAATACAGTATATGAGTATCTTCTCTCTTCTTGCACTCACAGTCATTTCACAGCACCAGATTGTACATTTCTTTTCCTGGTTGTCTATTGATATACCTTGCAGTTTGTGTAATAACTTATAACTCAGATAGAAGATTGGGGCCTTAGACAAAAGCACCATCAAAGCCAATAGAAAGAGCAGCCCTAATTATTTTTTCAAATATGTAAGCTTTGTAGTTCAGTAATACAATTTCAGAATGGTAATGTTATATATAATTTATTAAATTAACATCCCATATGTAAAAGCGAGGTATTCTCTAGATATGAATGGATAAAGGAAAGTTATAAGAGCACAGCAACATGGTCTAGTGACAGTGATAGAGTCCAAGTTGAAGTGGAAATCTATAAAAGGAGCTAAGAAGGTATACAGATGGTATACGATGGTGGTATACAGATAAGATGCATAAGAAACAATAAACAATATCAGTATACAATAACAAAAAGATTACTGATACTGATGAAAAACATAGAACAGTATTAAACTATAACTAAACAACGATTGGGTGAAGCTTGAAATGCCCTCCAGAAGTGCTCTATTTAGAGCAGTCTCCAGAAGACAAAGTTGGACCAAAAAGATGTCCAGGTGGAGGCTATTCCAAAGAACCAGAAAAAACAAAAGTCATCTGCAACATATAGCGTAAGGATTTTAACTGCTATGTAGGACAGACACACAAAAGACTAGTAGAGCACATCCATGAACACCAACTAGTAGTCAGAAAGCACAATAAAAACCCATTAATCTTACAACACATAGACAGATTTTATCATAGCTTCAACTGTAAAACTGAGAGCACCCTAGACCAAGCTAAATCCAAAAAACAGAACATTTCTGGAAGCTTATTGCTCACACAAATCAGCCATCATAGAGGTCCATAGAGATAAACAAGATTTACACACCATTCAAAGAGACAACAAAAAGCTAAAAAGGAAACAAAAGACTAGAGTACATTCTCTCCAGAAGCCTAAGCAGTGATTCACATCAAAGAAACAAGCAAAAAGCAAAACACCACAAGGTATTATCAAGGAGAAAATCACGCTCCCACCAAAACTGGCACTGCAAGCTATTGTATATAAGCTGTTGTATGTAAACAAGGAACAAATCCCACACTCATGAACACTGATGATGTCACCTAATCAGGTTATGAAATGTTTGCAAGCAAACAACCAAGCTCAAAGAACAATCTGGGTCAGTTACTGGGATCCTGAAGATGGGCTCCAGCACAAGTCCAAAAGCTCGGAAGACAAAACCTCTGGTCCCGGTGACCGACCCAGATTGGATTCTACATATATTCTCTTTTGATCTAACTGAATTCTGTTTAATAATTAACTAATTGGATTCAACAGTTTTCTCTTTTGTAATGCAAAATGTTACTACACAAAAACAGTGTGAGCTTTCCAAGGACTGTGTAACAAAATTTTAAGCCAAACAGGAAATTAATTTCTCTAATTATTCAATCCTTTAGATTCAGTAGAAGCTAGAATATATTACCTCAGTTTTGTCAGGAGAAGACAGCTTGCTTTAGAGAATGCTTTGATTCCATTGCATTTTTACATTATAATGGGAAGAGCCTTATTTTTATTTTTAAAGAATTTAATAGTTTTAAACACAATTCACAAACAATTCACTTGGGAAATCTTCTGTTAGTATTATCCATAGAAGAACAGAAGACAATGCATATTTAGAAGTTGAGTGACTAAAAAAAAAGATATTTAGCAGTGGTGCTTAATCTCTTTCTCAAAGAAGGATTGTTGTCACTGTGCGTTTAACATAAACCATAAAATGGAAATGATTCAGAAGGGGTCTTTACATTTTAAAGGAAGGAAAGAAAACATTGCAAGCCATTCCCAGATGTTATCAATTACGCATAAAAGAGGTCTGCATTTAGCAATGTGCGTGTTACGAAATGTATTTATGCCCCATTTTCTCAAATGTGTTGCGTCTTTTGGGGAAATTGAGACCTGGTCTCTCAGCAGGACAGACCAGTAATCAGATTGTAGTTCCAGCAGTATGTAATCATCCATTTTTCTCTCACAAATATAAAATACCAATCAGATTCTTTTGAAATTTTAGGACATTTCTTTACTTCTTTGGCCCCTAAGTCCTCTTATTCTTGTTCACAGACATTTTTCTGTGACAGCATCTGGCCTAAATTATTTTTATTTCTTTAAATTGGACAGGTTTATTTTGCTTTGACCTCCGCAGCAAACTTTATTTCCTGGCTTAGAGGGAGGGTGCATTATTTCATACTAGATGCTTCACAGTACATAGTACATACATTTACAACTGTAAATACCTCACATTTTCAGAGAAAGCAGTCATTTACTTAATATTTGAAAGTCTTAATTTTCTCTGAGTTCATCATGATCAAAGCCTACATTGATTGGCCAGATATTTTGTACCCAATTGGACCCACTATTGTGTTTGACCAGACAATTGCAGAATATATTATACTATATTTCCAGAATTTTAGTTTCATGTTTTCCCAATCCTATCTTTCTAGACGTTTCCCTTTTTTAATTTACATCTGAAAGAATTTTTGTTACCAAGTTCATTATATAAGTATATGTGCTGTGTATATAAATTATTAGGAGAAGAGTAGTGTTATATTTAACCAAAAATGAAGAACAAAAGAAAATGATTACATCAGTCTTTTGATCCATCAAACTTATCTTTACCAAACAGATTTTTCTAATGACCCATATTGCCCCATGTTTCCATCTTGGTAAATAGGCATTGAGAGGAATCTTGCCTTGAATGGTATTGATTAGAGTCTTTTGTGAAAATTAGAAATATAATTTTATGAAACAGAATTCTTATTGAAAATTTTAGCATTTCCGAAAAAGAAAAGTCTTACTTCATGGAATTTTGTGAACTGATTTCCTCTCCCAGGCCTGGAATGCTGTTGAAATTGTGGAATTGAAGTCAAACACATGTACAAAGCACTAAGTTCAGAATTCATTCTCCGTAGTAGAGTATATGTTGAATAAAATCAAATGGAATATGAAGTTTTCAGCTAGCTTGCTATATTAGTTCTCTCTTTTGTTATATGGCTAAAATAACGTGACAAGATCCTCTATATATTAAATCAATCAACTACAGCAGTGGAGATCATTATTATTTGTTTTCCAACTGAATTGCTGATTGTGCCCTGAACCCAGAAAGAGTAAGGGTAAATAAATATCTATAGATCAATATAAATAAAATGTGGCTTTGGTTGCTTGATTCTGCTACTCCTGTGGCCCAAAATTACACAGAAGATTGGAATATTTACTTCCGCTTCAACTTAGGTTTGAGTCATATCTACAGTATATTCAGCCCAAGACATCTAACTCAAAACAGCATTTTGATAATGATAATGATCATCTAAACAGTATAATGTATAATTTATAACACATGTTTTCAGCCAAAGTCCATGAAAGTAGCTGGCAGAAAAAAAACAATATCCCATCTCTATATCAAAACAGTGCTTTTAATCAAATTCTTTGCTTCCAATCAACATTCTTCATTAAAATTGTGTTAAGATGTTACATTATTTAAACACGTTGCTATAACATAGAGGATTAAGTGAAATTTACTTCCAAGTAGGTGTATACAAGATGATTAAATATTTTTCCCACCCATTCATTTTCCCTTTTATTTTATAAATAAGAATTTTCTTGAGATGCTTACTACAGAAATCAGTTCATGTATAAATAAGTAAATATACATAAATTATTTCTTTTCCAATGTGTTAAATGTGGTGTAGGTTCATATGGCAATTAAATCTATCCTTATCTAATAGGACTGACTGGCAAATCAACCTTACTCATATGTCTCTATATTAAAATCATTTGTAAGTGCCATAGTGGCTAAGGAACTTGGTGAGACTGATAGACCATGAGTTCTAGTCCCACCTTGGAAATGAAACCAGCTGAGTTATTTTGAGATGGGTCACTCTCTCTCAACTTTAGTAAGCAAGTAGTGACAAACCACTTCCATAGATTTGTCCAGAAAAGTGTAGACTAGTTCAGAAAGTCATCAGGAGTCAGTACTGATTTTAAAAAGGGGTGGGGGGTGATTTTCCTTTATCTAGCCATCTCTCTCTCTCTGTGTGTGTGTGTGTGTGTGTGTGTGTACACATACTGTATCAACGCACATAAACACATACATATTTAGATATTGGGAGTAGTTTTTTCCCTGGAATATATTTTAAACACCTATTTGGATATTTTCTCAAAACTTAGAAAGTTAATATTGTTTAAGATGCCATAGTCCAAGATACCACAGTGACTTGATAACAAAAGTTTGATACTAGATTATATATCCCCAGTTTTAAGTTTGGCTACTTTGTCTCTTAATGAAACTGCATCAGTTCCTTAGGAACAAGTGTTCTCAGAATATGATTGCTCTAATAAAATGTTATCCCTTTAAAATTTCTGTAAAACATCTTAAATTTTGATCTATGGAGACAAGAGTTAAGTATACTTCCTTTGTTTTGTTTTTGTTAGTCAAAGTTTTAGCTTTGTTGAACAAGTATATCATCTGTATGCAAACCTATGTAAACCAACTCATATCTCAGGAGACATAGGTGGTCTGGGAGGGGGAGTTGTCATAAATTGTTTCCTACCGTGAACTACCGTAATAAGGTAGTTTATTCTGCTATCACCCATCTTATCACCCAGCTTGGTTTTGAATCAATTAATGCTGTTTCTATCAATTGTTTGCTTCTTACTGGAGTTCTTGTATAAAATGCTTTACCATTTTCTCTATCTTCTTTGTCTTGATTCTTTTTCTTTGCTGACATACATTGACTAGATGGCTTTTCCTCGCCTCAGTCATGGATTTCTCTCTGACCAGCATATTTTTAGCCGACGTATCCTTAAGGTAGAATCACTTTTAATTTTGTGGCTTGCTGCATTTTCTTGAGAGGTGGTTGGCTTTTTTTAATTTAAGCTCTTCTGTTCTACTATTTTATTCTTCTGTTTTTTCACACTCTGACAAGATCTCTTACTGTTTGTGTCATAAACTAAACTGAGTGTTGTGGAAATTAGAATCAGAATTGTTTTTCACTATTTTAGTTCGGTCACTAAGTCATATCTGATTCTTTGTGATTCCCATGGACCACAGCATGCTAGGCCCTATGTCTGTCTCCCTGTGTTTCACTGTAAAAGCATCAAAATAATATTTTTAAAAATTACTTACTTTTTAACCATAATAAACATTTCAATTATCATCCAGTTACTTCACCATTTGACAGAATACAGGGGTTGCCTTCATGAAAACAGATTTAATTCTTCCTCTCCGCCGCTTAGGGAAAGTCATGGTGAATATATGTCATGACTACTCAGATTTTCCATAGATTAAAATGTGAAATCTACTGTGGCTTTTACAAGAATTGCAAATGTCAGCAAAAAAGTAAGCAAACTGCCAAGCATCTTATACAAAGAATATGTTGTTTGCATGGAAAATATCTCCGCTTCTATGAGTTTCATATTTAAAGAATATAGAACTAATTTTCAGAAACAGTAGATAAATTAATGCATTGTACTGCTTGCAGTTTGCAGTGTTACATCCTAATAGAGGATTCATTTCTACTCCATCCCGGGAGCATTAGGCCAGTGTTAACACTTAAGTGTCCATACATCCAGTCTACAAGAAGGCCTACTGTTAGCAACTCCTAAATTTAAACAATCTTAAGATGTTTTTTAATCGGAAACGACTAGAGCTAGAAACAACTAGTATGTATGTGCAAGAACTTTTATCTTTAAGATATTTCTGCAATCCATTCTCTTGCTTATAGTTTTAAAATGTTATATAAATCAAATATGTTTACCTTTCTTGTGCTTTTCATTTTATTTGTGATATGTAATGTTTGAGCTTCATCAGCTATTCATACAAACCTAAGAAAAACATTACAATTACATGCTCCAATCCCCAAGATTTGTCTAGGTTCATTGCTGTGTTCTTGCATGTACTGCAAAAATAGTACGTGTATTATAATAATAATACATAGTACATGTCAATATCAAAACAGATAAGTCAATAATATGTCCCCACTTTTTTAATGCTGTGTTTATCCCAAGAATTGAAAGCTGTCAAGAAGCTGTTCTTGACTTTGATGATATGTCCTGTTTCCAGAATTATGACCTTAGTTCAACTGCCAATTTTAATGAATAGTAAGAGTGGGATATATATAAAATAATAATTTAAAATTCCAGTATGATTGAGCTAGATCTATTTAGTTCGGTTTTATGATATTACTCAGTGAAGAATCATTAGAAATTGAAAGGATTTGAAATCATTAAATTTTTGAGTTAGAATAGGTTGGCATTAAATTAACTCTGACAACTAGGGCAACCTGCTTAGATATTAATTTTCTTGAAGGGTTCAGTGATGGCTCCAGATGGTTCTGGAGGGATTATTTGTTATTTTCCAAAATAGATTAAAATCCAGGTTATGACAATGATAACTGCCACTCTTGTTTATTCAAATACTAACATCTTGTGGGACCTGGTTTTAATTCTCTACTTAGACTAGAACTTACTGGAAAAGCTATTTGTCAGTTTTCTAATTTGTGAAATAACAATAATACTATTCCGCATGAGTGCAATTACAATACTTTTGCAATATGATTTAAATATAAACATTTTCAAAGATGAAGTAATTTCTTTCTGCTTTGCTGCAAACCAATTATGAAACTATCTTAAAATTCAAAAGCAATTTGCTGTTTAAGAACCATCATCTTATATTTGAAAAAGTTTTAAAAAGCTAGTAAACCCTATGCTATAGCATGATACGTAATTTACTATATCCTGATAGTTTAATTTGTGTGTATTCTTGCTGTGTGAGCTCCAGTTTAAAGGTAATGTTTTATGTGTTCTACAAATAGTGTATTTTTGTAAATATTTTAGTGAATCACTAGGTATTTTTTCCAAGAAAAAACACCACAATATGGGTGGTTTAAAAGTATATGATACAGCAGTTGAAGAAAAACAACCCCACATTGGTTTGCTACCTCAATGTCTTAACACCTAGACAGGGGTCTGCCTGGGAAACCTTTATGTGTAACGTGAAGGTCTGTGGAGGACAGTCAGGAAATGAATATACTAAGATACTATAAACATGCATCTAGATTTTCCATTGTAACATATATGTTCAAATGACCTAAGATGTAATTTGTAGCTGTTTGTAGAGAATTTTTACATTTGTTCCATGATAGAATAAGATAAATAAGATTGAAAACACTAGAAGAAAACTTGCTGCCCAATGTGCTCTGTACAGGACCTAATGATGATGTTAAAAATAAGAGATAAGCAGAAATGTTTGCCTAAAAACCATAAGTGGGCTCCATAGCTTTGCTGGTGCTTTCTACAAATGTAGTGACAGTTTGCTGAAAAATCTATTTTCTTACTAAATTCCCCTGATTTTGGTCTAAAAGATATGAAAACCCAGCATTTGGAGACAGGCAGAAGATATACTGTACCCATCTATACATGTGAATTGGACATTAGTAAATAAAACATTATAGCCACCAATATTTGCTGCCAAATACAATCAAAAGATGTCTTTAAAAGCTTCTTAAATATGAGGTGCTTTAGGTTCAATAAGCTATACTCCATAAAGTTTGATTAACTTGCAGTCTAAAGTTTTATTGCAGAACTTCAAAAGATAACTGTCCCATATATATTCTCCTAGGGCAGCGGTAGGGAACCTTGGCTCTTTTATCACTGATGGACTTCAACTCCCAGAATTCCTGAGTGAGCCATAAAAGTTTCCCCATCCCTGGCCTAGTGGTTTGTCAGTTGTGAGGGAAATCAATTTTTGACTTGAATGGGACTGTTTAATATACAAATGTAGGATATATAAAGAATATTGATCATTCAAGTCAAAAATTAGGACATTTGTATATTGAACAATCCCATTCAAATCAAAAATTGATTTCCCTCACAACTGAAAAACCAGTAGGCCAGGGATGGGGAACTTTTTATAGCTCATTCAGGAATTCTGGGAGTTGAAGTCCATAAGTGATAAAAAGCCAAGGTTCCCTACCACTGTCCTAGGGCTTTCCATCTTCCTGCATAGTATTTATTTTATTTTATTTTATTTTATTTGCATTCATGTTGAAGGCACCAAGGCACTTCTGGGTTGAAAGGATTAGCTGGTGACATCACTGTTGCCCGGGGGACACCCAGTTGAGAGTGCCTTTCATGTCCTTGGCTAGAGTTGGAGTGAAGGATGGAAGCTCATCCCTCCCCACGGCACACTTGGGCCTCGAATGTGAATTTGTTGCTTGTCAAGCCAGCATCACATGAGCCACTGTGCTCCTAGTATTTAATGGTACAATCCATTTATTAGGCGCTCTCCCACTCCCAATGTTATAATGCTTTGTTTAAACTTCTTATAGGGAGACCAAGGTAAAGATGGTGCCACTGGCCCACCTGGGCCTCCTGGACAGCCGGGTTCAAGAGGGCCTCCTGGAGACATAGGAAAAGATGGCCCAAAGGGACCGCAAGGTCTTCCTGTAAGGCATAAATAATAACAAAGCTAACTAACAGGCATGGTTTGGGAGAGATTCTCCTCATTATGCATGTAAGCTAAAAGATCTTTAAGTCATATATCCAGCTTAATTATAAATGTCTGAAGAAATTAGTGTAAGGAAATTAGCATTGTTATAATAGAGAGTAGGTGAAAGAGGCAGGATCTTGACTGAACCTGCCATCAAGTTTTATTTTATTTACAGTCAGTGTTTTTTTTTTATATATTAACTTGTCCAAATATAATTTTGCAGTGAAATGCATTGGATAACCTTATCAAGATTTATTATTTGTAAATCGTAATTATGTACTAAGCTTCAGGGTTTGACAACATTTTATTTTCCTTGCTAGAACAGCAATTACCAGAACAATGTGAAGGAATTCGCTGTGATTATTCCATTGAGCAATGACAGTTCTGTTAGAATAATCTATTCTCAGGATAGTTTTTTTTTAATGCATTAGCCATTCTTAATCTTTTTTTTTTAAATAACTAATTGTTGACACCCCATCCTTGAATCTGAAGAACGATAAGAGTTTTATTTACCAAAAACCATTAAATGAGATGAAATCTATTTTTGTGCTCTAATTATTGATTGTATGGTGTGATCTGCATGTCACTTGGATGAGTTGATAAGATGGTGATTCCTAGATCAACGAAATACCTGAAGTACTTTTTTCTCAAAACAGAAAATGCACTGTGATTTTTTTAAAAAAAAATTCTCATTTTTCTCTTTCACTGTTATGCTAGTAGAAAGGTTTTTAGAAAACAGATTTTGAAGTGAAATATATTGTTGGTCTAAATTGAAAAATGTATATTTATGTGTTTTTTTAGGGCGAGAAAGGAGAAGCTGGTGTCATGGTTAGTATGCAATATATGATATTAAAGCCATCTTTAATGAATTGTTCACATGTCTGTTTTCTTAGTCACTGTGTCCTGTGTCTAATAACTTTAACGGGTGATTTCCTTTCGTCCTGGTCAGTAATCACTATTGTTTACTTCCATCCACTTTTGGTTCCTAATCTAATTGTTTCTCCATCTCTCCTGAGCTAACAGAGAATAACAGTAGCCAGATTTAAAGTAGTATACAGGACTGAAACAACCAGTCTTCATTGATGAGTAACTTTCCAAACTAAACTTTGTGCCATCATGAGCTTCCTCTTAGAGTAGTTCTGTGTCACTTCACACATTTTATTATCTTGTAAGGAGCCGTTTAAAAGCATTTCTTTAAAATAATTTCTTTTAAGTGGTATTTACATTGACTGAAATTCCAGATTTCAGAATGGGAATATTGAAAGCTCACCAACTTGATGTTACCACTGCTATCTGCTAATATTTTATATTTTACAAAAAATGGCTAAACTCATAGAAGTATGTACTAGATTTTCTTCCACATTTTTTATATGACTTTATTGTTCCACTGCTTGTTGTTGTATTAGCAGCTGTTATTGTAAAAGGTCATAATGATTGAAAACATTTTCAGTTTAGTTGTAGAATATCAAACAAATCTAAGAGGTCGAGCTAAAAGAGAAAAAAAATGAGATAAGCACCATAAAAGAGTTTTTCGCACAGTTGTCTTTTAAAACCAGCTTGTAACAATTTAATTCTGAGAATGAAAATAGTCAGAAACATCCAATTACTTCTATCTCCAATTCAGTGTATCAGCTAATTAGATTCATGTCTTTTAGTCTTTCAGTTAAGTAGTGAAGAAAGGGGTTGGTGAGGGAAAAATACTGAAGTTCTGTGGGGTGTATACATGTCAGGAAGGGAAACAGAACTCCCATTTACCTTTTTGGTGATCTTTTTGAGCAGCATGAAGGTACAAATCAGGAACATCCCCATTTTTCTTCTTGACTCCTTAATTTTAACACTGAAGTAATGAAAAACAAACTTTGTGTGAAGCCTCCCAGTCAATTAAAAGGGGCATTTCTGCAGTCTAAAGTTACTTCTTACTTATTGTGGAATTTAAACATAAATATTTTGAAATAAGCACTTGAAATCTGTTATCCATAAAATGTAATAACCCCAGGTTATTTAAGAGAAATTGCATTAGTTGTTGGTGAAAGAACTGAATTTTACTGCACTGGAAAAGATAATTTTAAGATCAATTTGAACTAGTATTTTCATTTTTATTATTTTTATTTTCTCATGCCTTTTTTTGCAATCTATCATATAAAATGCTTTATTTATTTATTTGTTTGTTTGTTTATTTATTTATTTATTTTGCAGGGCGAACCTGGTATTCCAGGGGAAAAAGTAAGTTATTGGGTTTTCTTCTTTTTCTCCAAAACTACCTGCATTTGGATATTATGTAACCAATCGTGCAAACAAGCCCTAAGGTTTGGTAGCGTGAGGTAGCTAGCAGAGTATCAAATGCTGGAGAGATGTGGAGCAGAGGTGGTATTCAGCACGTTCTGACCAGTTTTGGAGAGCTGGTAGCAGAATTTTTTTTTTTAATATAAATTTTATTTGGGTTTTCACAAAGACATACAAATAAAACATCTTTTTTTGAGAATAGCAGGATCCCGGGTTATCACTTCTTCATACTGACACAAACTCAATTTCATATTCATCTTTGTGTTCTATTCCATATCTCATTACTATTTTAACATTTTCTCCATAATTTTTCCCCTCCCATGGTTTTCTCAACTTTATTTTTAATTATCTCATATCTAGATTCAATTATATATCTTTTTCTAAGTTTTAATGTTTTTCTAATCATTATATTTATACTTTTATCTGTCCTGTTTCAATTTCATATTATCTTTTCTCATTAAACAAATTTTCCCCTGTAGTTACTAATTGGAGTATGACACCTTTATATCTTTTAATTTTATCCATTCAACTCTTATTTAAGCTTCAATTTATGGCTTTAGAATTATAACATTCAATATAGTACATAACTTCCAATCAAATTCTGCTTGGTACATTCTTAAAATACACACTATGTTCTTTAGAACAGAGGTCTCCAATCTTGGCAACTTTAAGACTTGTGGACTTCAACACCTAGAATTCTCCAGCCAGCTATGCTGGCTATGCTATATACTGTATGTATGTGTATATATGTGTATGTATATATATATGTGTGTGTGTGTGTGTGTGTATAAAACAATAGTAAATAAAACACTCATTCCATTCCAATTCAGTTCTATTATTAATATTAATTACAATCTTAATTTCTTTAACATTTATTTTCAATTGAGTATCATACTTCCTTGGGAACACTTATAAACTTTCCATAATTAGTTCTTTTTTTCATATTTCTCTTCACTTATATTTTTATAAATCATTAATAATAAATAACATGTTCCCATCCTTTCCTAATTTCATTTTCTCATTCTCTTTATTTCATTTATTTATTAACAAACATTCCATTGCATTACAATAAGTATTTTATCCATCATTTTAATCATACATTGTTTCATATTTTCTAAAATTATTTCTATTTCTAATATAAAAATACTATCTTATGTACCTTTGCAGAAATCCCTTTTTCAATTAAATTTTCAGCCATTGTCTCTAAATAGGCTTATACTTTCAATCCTTATACATTTTCCCTGTTTCTCTATATCTTGTTTCTGTCTTTTATAACTTATTTTCCTTTCCTTCTTCCCCCTCTTCTTTTCCCTCCCATTTTTGTCTCCTTGTCTCTCTACTTCTAATTCTCCCTTCTGTAATCCTCTCTTCTGTTGCTTCCTAATATTGTAATTATTTTTCAAACTATTCTCTTTTTTTGGTTGTCTTTTCAAATCTTAAACTTTCCACTCTCTTTCCCCCCTTTCCTTTCTTTTCCCCATATAAAGTTACTTGATCATTAAAGATGGCTTCTACTTTGTCCCAACCTTCTTGTTCTACAAGAGTTTCTTGTTGTTTCTCATAGTTCCAGATCTCTATTTCTAAAAATTGAAATACAAAGCCAAAAGAACCTCTTCCTTCTTGTGCGTCTTCTTTGTATTTTTTAAGTTCCATTTTCAGTTCTTCCAAAAGTGATGCCATTTTAAACACTTTTAAACAATCACCCGATTGATTTTACTCATTTAAATCCAATAGCCAAAAATCCAAAAATCACCCAGTAATCCAAATAATCCAAAGCTGTTTCTTCTTGCTTCTTTTTTCCACTTTCTCTTCCTGGGGTTCTGTTATTTTGTTACAAAGTTTCAGTTAGAATATATCTTTAGGAATCTTGATAAAGTTTCATTGTCCTTTTAGTTCCAGGCAGTCGCCTCCATTTTTCCAGACCCCGCCCTTTTATTCTTTTTTCTTATTCTTTCCTTTTCTCTCTTCCTTTTAAATATTTTTGAGTATCCAAAAGTCTTTATTATCACTTTAACATTTTATTTTCAGCTTAAATGCTGATTGATGTCAAAGTGGATTTTTGTCAATTTCTTACTTGAATCTCTTATCTGTCAGTATAAGGAAGGGAAGAAAAAAAAAAGCCAAATCCTTTCACTTCCCTCTCTCCTTCGCTGCTTCAAAATCTTCAATGTTATTTTTTATTTTTTAAACAATGTTATTTTTTATAATTCAAATTCCAAGGTATCTTACATCGTTGCTTTTTTTCCAGTTCAAAACTTTATATTTTTATTTTCCTCCTGCACATGCTTTTCTGGTCGAGTTCTTCTTTGAGGTGGCCATTTCTGACCACCGCTACAACCACTTTTGGGAAAGGGAATAAGGCCAGCTGGGGAGGAGAGATGCAGCTCTCCTCGACCCCTGGTAGCAGAAATTTTGAGTAGTTCGGAAAACCGGTAGTGGACATTTTGAGTAGTTCAGAATACCAGCTCTGACTGGCCCCACCCCCATCTATTCTCTGCTCCTGAGTTCCAACTGATTGGCTGGGTCTTCTTTTGTTGTCCTGCACAGGAGAATGGAACTGGAAAGCAGGTTAGTGGGGTAGGGAGAGAATGGGGATTTTACAGTGTCCTTCCCCTGGAATGGGGTGAGAATGGAGATTTTGCAGTATCCTTTCCCTGCCATGCCCACCAAGCCACACCCACAGAATTGGTAGTAAAAAAAATTTGAATCCTATCACTGATGTGGAGCCAGGAGTAGAAGTTTGGGCATTTCATTTATTTACCTCTCCAATAATGCCCTACCCTCCAAAGCTGGTACTCAACACTAATGCTTGCTTGACACTTGACTAAGACCATCCCAATGCATCATAGGCAATGCTCCTGAAAATGGTCCTTCACCAAGTGAGTAGACAGAGAAGCAACCAGCTTAAACCTGTCTCTCTTTTGGATATGTGCAAGATGTCTTGCTCTGTTTAGGCAACACACATTGAAGCCACTCTATGTATAGGGCTGAACATGCAGCAAATAGATGCCAGAAAGAGCGATGAATGATTTATAATTTAGTATAATTATGAGTTGTACTACTGGAGGGTAAAGGTTATACTATTGCTTTCCTTCCTCTTTATCTCTCTCTCTCTCTCTCTCTCTCTCTCTCTCTCTCTTTCTTTCTTTCTTTCTTTCTTTCTGTATCCTGCCTTTATTGTTTTTACAAATAATTCAAGGCAGTGAACATAACCAACACACCTTTCTCCTTTTTTCTCTGCAACTTTTGAGGTGGCTGAGAGAGAGTGATTGGCCCAAGATTACCCACCCAGCTTTCATGGCTAAGACAGGACTCATAGCATCCCACTTTCTAGCTTGGTGACTTAACCACTAATGTTGGGCAGAACCAAAAGAGAGTGGGACTATCCACTCTCTTACTCCCTCTTTCTTCCCTGTCTTTCTCATCAACCTCTTTCCCATGTATAGGAGGCTGGGACAGATTGTTCTTATTACAGATGTTAAGCAATTACTTGTTGAGATTCTTTGAAATGAAGTCAAGGGTCACATTAAAAAAGAAAGAAAATAAATTGATGAATGTAAAATAAATGGAAGAGTTATAAGCCTGCACTTTCTGAGCTGGCCTTGTTCCCTCTGGCTCATTGGCAGTTTTGAAATTAGATTGGATTGGATTGGATTCCCACACTAGTTGTCTTCAATTCAGAGAAGAGTGTGGAGACAACAAAATGACTTCAGAAGTTTGAAAACAAGATATTTGTTCAGGCTCCTTGGTGCTCTCTGAGCTTGATTATTTTCTTGCAGACATTTCATTACCCAAACTATGTAACATCACCAGTGCTAGATAACATCATCAGTTCTAGTGCTGATGATGCTAACTGAGTTTGGGTAATGAAATGTCCACAAGAAAACCAAGGTCAGAGACCACCAAGGACCCCTCATTTCAATCCGGAGCTACAAATATTCTCCTTTATTAGATATTTCTTCATCTAATAAAGGAGATGAACTATTCTAAAATGTGTTCTCTGTTGCTTTCAATGACATAATGGCTGTTGGTCAAACCTAATAAAGTGTAAATTATTATAGAAAAGGTAGAGGTACCTAAACTGTGGTTTGTACAATGATACATTTTATACTCTGGCTTCTCTCCTTACAAGTTTCTGCTTGTATTCTTTTTTTAAAATTATTTTTGAATGCTTAATATTTTTCATCATTCATTAAAGTAGGTGCTTTTTAATTTTACTAATTTCTTTTATGGTGATTTTTATTTATCAAACATGAGTTGGTTTTAATACAGTTCCCTATAGATTTATATTAGTGGTTTAAGCCAGAAACCACATGTTATAATCACACATTTATACAAAGCAAAAATGCTCAATTTGGTAGACATAGTACCAGTGCTATTTAAATCCTGTGGTGTGAAACAGATGGTTCACATGAATTTTGAGAATCAGTTTATATACCAAATCAAAGCTTAATGATACCATACTAAAATGTTTTTGTCCATGTAAAATATAGAACTGATTGATACATAGCAATCAGAGTTACAATAAGATATGGCTGTCAGTTTTTATAAATATATTTAAAGATTAAATTCAGTGGATTCCACAAATAACATTTCTACTATAAATGCAAATAACCTCTTTAAAAGATAAATATCTATTCCCACTTTTAAAATTAAATCCAGCTAGTAATTATTTCGTGATGCTGGCAAACATAACACACATCTACATTTCAATGTCACCTATATATATTCTATTTATCAGGGTGATTCTGGGACTTCAGGAGAACCAGGAGTTCAAGGACCAAAGGTAAATCTCATTTCTATATCTCACTATTTCTGGCTGTGTGTAAGCTTGATCGTAGGACTGTGCTTTTAAAACAAAAGGCACTATTGGGATCTGGGGAGACAAAGCAAGTGGGCAATGAAATGTGTACCATGACAAATATTTGCAAATAGAATAGAATAGAATAGAATAGAATAGAATAGAATAGAATAGAATACTTTATTGGACACGTGTGATTGGACACACAAGGAATTTGTCTTGGTGCAAATGCTCTCAGTCTACATAAAAGAAAAAATACATTTGTCAAGAATCATAAGGTACAACACTTAGTAATAGTCATAAGGTACAATAAGCACTCAAATCATACTAGAAAACAGTCAATATAAATGTAAGGATACAAGCGACAAAGTTACAGTCATACAGTCACAAGTGAGAGGGAATGGGTGATAAGGAGTGAAGAGAAAGTTAATAGTAATAGTAGTTTAACATTATGATTTAAATAAAAAAATGGGGTGTGCATTATGAAATGTACATTTTATCATTTTTCATATTATTGTGGTTAGGGATGGATGGCTATAAACACCATGAACATCTATAGGATTGAAAAGCTTAGCTTGCAATAGCTCTTTGAGAAACAGAATATTTTTGCAGCTAATTTCATGACTCATCTGTAATATTTGATTCTTAATACTTGTATTGACTGAGAGTCAAGATAATTTACAACTATATGAGGCAAAGTATATGAATCTAGCTTAGTGACTACAATTGCAATTGGTAATTCCATGGTCACTAAGTGGAAAAATCACATGACTGCAATGGACTTATCATCTCACTTACCCTTCAGTCATTAAGTGAAATTCCTTGGGCTGTGACATACGACTTCACTTCCATATTCTCCATTAATTCTGCTTGTTGCAAGCTGGTCATGAAGGGCCCAAATGGCAAACATGAGACACTGCGACAGTTGTAAATGTGAGGATTGGTCACAAAGCTATTTCTACTGTCCTAATTTCAAATAGTTGCTAAACAGGCAATTGGTAAGCAACGGCTACCTGTATATCGCTGAATCAAGAACTGAAAATTTCAATTTATTTGGCTGTTATATTGGGCTTTATTAATAGTTAAACAAATGTAACAGTTTCAACAAACAAGTTTGAACAGCATTTAGAATTCAGATACAATGCAAATAAAATCAGTTAAGATTTGAATATGAATATTGTTTCTCAAGTAATAATTGATACCAGATTCTTTTTAAATTTAGGGAGAGCCAGGAACTTCTGGGCTCCAAGGAGAGAGTGGTATTCAGGGGCTACCAGGGTCAAAGGTGAGCATCTAATTAAATAGCATCATGTGATTTGTGAATGTCCTGCATTTAGCTGGGGAATTGTCTAGGCACCACTCTTAGACATTGCAAGCAAGCAAATATTGTCCCAGGGAACAAAGAGGCACAAATGGACTTCTGGAGCCCAAAGTGAATAAGACTAGCATGTGCTTTGCTTAAAAACGAAAATTTCCTTGGAAATTCAAGTGGCTTCTTCAGACTGGACTATATACTTAGAGAATGTTTTTATATAATAGCAGTTTTGAATACAGTTTTTAAGGGAGAAAGCTAACTCAGCCATTTTTAAGTTTTTATAAGATCATAGTGCTTATTTTTTATAAACCTCAGGTTCTTACTTTAGCTTATTGCTTGTACATTTTGTTGATATCCTTGAATCTCTTTCCAATACAAGATGACCTTAAACTATTTCAAATGAAAGGGAAAGACAGGTTAATGTAGTCTGCTTAGGAACAGAGAGTTTTCTTTTATTTATTTATTTATTTATTTATTTGTTTGTTTGTTTATTTGTTTGTTTGCATCCCACCTTTATTATTTTCACAAGTAACTCAAGGTAGCAAACATATCCAACACATCTTCCTGCTCCTACTTTCCCCATAACAACAAACCTGTGAGGTGAGCTGGGGTGAGAGAGAGTGATTGGCCCAAAGTCACCCAGCTAGAAAACACAGTCTCCCACTTTCTAGCCCGGTGTCTTAACCACTAAGCCACAAATACTTTTATAGAACATCTTTTCCAAGGTGTTTAGAAGAGCAGAAAGATTGACCAGAATTGAAAAATAGGTGTAAATAGGCCATCAGAACTTACAGGTGTGGGATGCTTGGGATTAAATTAGCTAATCGATGCTTAGAAACTTTTTTTCCCACTTTAATTGCTCTTCTTGAAGACACATGGTATATGCAAGGCAGGTTATGCCCAGTGGGCTAAAAGAGCTCAAAAAGCCACAGAGCCAAAAGTAAGGAAAGGGAAAGGCTACCAGAGCTGAATGCTGACTTGCTTGATAACTGTTTTCCATCGTGCCTCGTTCAAATGTTGCAGGGAGAACCAGGAAGCATTGGCGGAAAGGGAGAAAAAGGCATAGATGGGCTCCCAGGACCAAAGGTAAGGAGAGCATGAGAAAAGCATGGCATGATTAACACATCTATTCGTTTTCATTCTGGAAATAGCAGAACGGTAAGATTGCCACTGCCTGCCATTCTCCTTTCTCAAGCACTCAGCCGGCAGGTATTTCTTTAACTTTCTCTTGCTGAAAGAAGATATTAGCAAAACAAAGCTGAAAGGACCCAAAATAAAGATCTCCGAAGTGCCATTTACTTCTGTGGACAAGAAGAACCCATTATGGATGAATACTTTTCTTGCTGTCTTCATTGTTGAAATGAAATGTTTGAGGGTTGATTCGATAGTTCCCCATGAGTTTACACATTATTAAATGAGTCATGGCATAAAGAAGACTTTTGATTTATTTATTAGATTT
The DNA here is from genome assembly GCA_023653725.1 of Bungarus multicinctus. Taxonomy (NCBI): domain Eukaryota; kingdom Metazoa; phylum Chordata; class Lepidosauria; order Squamata; family Elapidae; genus Bungarus; species Bungarus multicinctus. The sequence goes on from CM042834.1 coordinate 85,564,892, forward strand.
TTATAGACACTCAACATGTGTAACATAAGCCTGGGTAGTTCACAATCCACAATATAAACAAATAAATAAAAACAATTAAAAAAACATAACAACACAAAAGCTCCCAGCAACTCAAGTGCAATACATTCCCCCTTTTACTGGGTTCCAGCCTGACACTGCTCCAATCTTGTGGGACAAGCCAGATCTTCAAGGCTTTTTGGTGGCCCAATGGTTAGACTTCAATATTGCAGGCTAACTCTGCTTACTGCCAGGAGTTCGATCCTGACAGGGCTTCAGAGTTGACTCAACCTTTCATCCTTCTGAAGTCAGTAAAATGAGGATCCAGATTGTTGGGGGCAATATGCTGACATTTGAAAACCACCCAGAGAGTGTTTTGAACACTGGGAGCAAGGCCTCCCAGTCCAGGAATGGATGCAACTGGTAATTAAATGAATCTGCAAAGCTCCATCACCACCACCACCCAGCCACAATTGCTATGTGCTGAGCAGGAGACATGAATCTAGGTCGAACCCCAAATTATTCACAGCTGGAGTCAAAGATGGTACCTCACCAGAGCTTCTCTGCCTTGCGATGGGTTGAGTTGAAGCTGATTCTTCCTTATCCAAACTCTTAAAGAGTCTCCAAGCAGTGAGCCAGCATCAGGACAGCATTTCTTGGTCAACTGGGAATGATGATGTATAACTGTGGTTTCATCAATATACCAATGATAACCAACCCAGTTCCATTGGATGACCTTTCTCCGCAATCTCACGTAGATGTTAAATTTGTGTAGGTGTTTGTTTATTTTTTAGGTATTTGTTTATACAGGGCCAATTTAAGTCACCCTTGTGACTTGAATTAGTACTTGTGGGTTGAATACTAAAGCTGATTATGGCTTGCTTTGTGCTTTTAAGTAGAAGAAAGTAGTGCTTCAAAATGCCTGAAGATACTGTCCTTTTAAATACAGCAACATTCCTAATCTGTAACATTGAGATTATTGTCATGTTATGTTTTTGCTGTTTTGTCATTTCATGGTTATTTAAAACTGCTTGGATTTCCAGTCATGTGATATACATAATCTTACATATTCAGAGAATTCAGTGATGGTAGGAGGCTTGTGTGTCTTGAATCTGATCTGTCTGGTTTATTTTATAGTTAGATTATGTTGAAAGCTTTTAAAGCTGCTGCTGCTACTAATATTATGTTCCTCCAGATGCAAGTCATATAAATCTGCTTTTTCTTTAAACTAGGTGGGAAAAGTCACTCTCCAAATGTTCACTGAAATAAATCTCTAACACAGGGGTCTTCAAACTTGACAGCTTTAAGACTTGTGGACTTCAACTCCCAGAATTCCTCTCCAGTCATGTTAGCTCAGGAATTCTGGGAGTTGAAGTCCACAAGTCTTAAACTTGCCAAGTATGAAGATCCTTGCTCTAACAGGTCAAGTCAACATGGTCAATTTCTCTATCTTTTCTTTAAATTAATCTTCTTTATTGTTTTTGTTCATTTTTCAGGGTGAGCCTGGGGAGAAGGGAGCAGATGGACATATCGGGCCAAGGGTAGGAATTTCCTGGGTTTGTTTTTTTTAAGTGCTCTAAAATACATAAGCCACAATTGACTTCCAATAGTTTAAATGGAGCTGGGAAAAACATACAATATAGTAATTATGGACATTATTGCATAAACCTGTGTTTGAACCTGCACACTAATTCAACTAAAAGCTATAATTAATATAAATGTTTTGGAGTTGAAAATGTTTTCAAGGAATTCTTAAAATTTGATGTTTGTGTGGGACATATAAATGCAAAGGATTACAACAAGTAATGGCAGAATCTGTTTTGTATTAAAAAGTAATATACACATATACTTTCTACAGTATGCTTTAAAATAATTACAATACCAAAATCATATCCACCATTATAGATTGATTACAGCTTTACAGGAACAGAAGATAAATAATTTGAGGAACATATTTCTTTCTCCTGCACCAAAGTTTTTCCAATTTTACAAAGAGTGGGTTGGCATCCTCCCAATTCTACAGTCTCAGTTCATCTGAAAATTGCCAACTTGGAAAAGATACTCTGTTTTTTTCTCATTGGGTTCAAATACTTACTAAATCCTCAGTGAAGATGTAATAGATTGGTGGCAGGGATATCAATACCACTTTTTCCCTCCATTTATACATGCTTCTCCTGGATTAAAGAATTCTCCATGAATGGAAAAGTGCAATTAGAAACAATTCTTAGTACCTTTCCAAGGGTTCACATCTTTGAGTTTAACTTGTATATTTGTGGATTAACTTTCAAAATAGAAATCTCCCCAAGGTAGTATATAACAAAAAGAACGAAACAACTAAAGAACATAATTAACTTTCTTTCCCAGAAGAAATCTCCATTTCATCTTCGATGGTTCAAAGTTCGTGTGGTGATAAAAAGCTCTGAATAACAAAATGGTTTTAACAAAGTGTTTTAAGAGAGACTTTAACATTTTGTTATGGAAAAGAGTTCTACAGCTGTATCAGCACTGTTGAAAAGGAGCTGGGCTTTATAATTAATTGTCTTTAAAAATAGCAAGCTTGAGATCAGGGCAGTCAACAGCTAGGCCTTTCTTGGGACTTTAACAGTGTGGGTGATATTTGATTCTTCCTCCCTGTGGACAATAATTTATTAAAGCCTCCTAATAGTATATGAATAGAAGAGTGATATGTCTGTTAACATAAATCTTGCAATAACTTTTTCTTTTCAGGGACCTCCAGGCCTGAAAGGAGAACAGGGTGATACAGTAGTAATTGACTATGATGGTAGGATCTTGGAAGCTCTCAAGGTAACATGCATGATAAAATATGATCATACTATTCCCTGAACTAATGAATTCATCATATAAATAAGGGAGTATTATATATAGGGGGATGGGTGGGTGGATGGATGGAGATAGCTAGGTGTGCAGTTGTTAGCATGCAGTATTACATGCTAATTCTGCTGACTGCCGACTACCAGCAGTTCGGCAGTTCAATTCTGAGCAGCTCAAGGTTGACTTGGCCTTCCATCCTTCTGAGGTCAGTAAAATGAGGACTCAGATTGTTGCGGGCAATATGCTAACTCTGTAAACTACTTAGAGAAGGCTGTAAAGCACTGTGAAGCCATATATAAATCTAAGTGTTATTGCTAGATGATACCTAAATAGATGGATAGATAGATGATAGACAGGCAGACAGATGATAGATAGATAGATAGATAGATAGATAGATAGATAGATAGATAGATAGATAGATAGATAGATATTCAACAATTGGTGTTTTCCAAAGATTCCATGATTGATAGTCACATTGGATGAAATAAGTTAAAAACTGTAGCAGTATTGTCAGATATACAGTATGTATATAAGATCATAAGCCCATATAATTTTGCACCCTGCTTCTCCTACTGACCAATCAGGCATCTTTAGAAAAACTATAATCAAAATATGAACACAAGATACATATTCTGCATAAAATTTAGTTAGATAACGTTGAAAGTGTAGGTCATGGTCCAAATATTCCATTAATCAATGCTTACAACAAAGGTAACAATATCGCCCCTCCCTAAGGGCTACATGTAATGGAAGTGAAACCCCATACTGCCAAAGAGAACTAGATCCCAACTGTCTCACATCTGCACTTGCACATCTTCAAACAGATATTTTTAGTTGCAGGCATAGACCATCTCCTTAATGTAATACACATTGGTACTCTACTCTGATGAGTTGGGGCAGAGCAGGCCCTTCATTACTACATATTCTCAGCTCATACCAGTCTGAAACAAATCTTAATACTTTCCTTCTAGTGTTGTGCTGCTTGCTGTCTCAGTGTTGTTTCTGAATTTGGAAAGGCAGCTGCATTGCTCCCCAGGCAGAATATAGTTGTTCCTAAATACAAATACAGAAAAATTCAGGTCTGTTCTGGGAGTAAAGACTTGTGGGGGAGGGTGCATAGTAATGGCTAGTTACATTTCCTCAGGGTGATGAATACTTGCAACAATTGACACACAAGTAATATTAACAGTTTTTTGTTTACATAATATATTGTAGTTTAGTAGTTACATGAATAGAGTTTACTTTTATTCCATTCAGATCAATAGATAAAAGCAATGCAGTAACATTTTCTGATAACACGTTTGGACAGATTATACTATTTTCCATTGGGAGAAGGCCAACCTTTGAAACTACTGTTTTAGCTATGTCGAGTACATTTGAAAACCATCCTAATTCTTTTATAACAGGCTGTGGGGAAACCCAAATTGACGGTAATTGTGGCGTGCTAGATGTTCACTTGAATTGGTTTGTTGGAATGGCCCAGCATGTGGCTTTTTTGCCTTGGATTTTTGGATTGTGATCATTAACAAAACTTCTGCTAAACATTTGGTTAATAAAACAGATCCAAATCTGAAGGGATTGTTTACTTTGGTTTGTATTTCTCTAGCTTACTGAAGTTTAGTGACTGATTCTACAGTCATTTTGATACTAAAGTAACTGGCAGTGCTTAATATGAGAAAGCTTTTTACTCGTTACTGGAATTAATATTACTGCTTAGCTTTGACTTGACCAGGGCCTGCCGTTACATTAATCCAGTACAGTGTTCTGATCTCTTGATACAGTGAATTCCCATTAACAGCTACCGACATAATTTAAGTCCTAAACACTTGGAGGCATCAGATTGGGGAAAGCTGAACCACCATTAAACACTGCTTAGTTTTTATCATTTTAGATCAGGAAACTTGACTTTATTTTAGTCAAGGGCCCAAAATAATTTTAGACTCCACCATACTAGATATGGCTATTAGATAAAATATTCTAAATTTACATTTTAGATGATAGTGAAAATCTGATTATCAGTCTGGCTTGTATTTTTGTTTTTGGGGTAAGTTTTGGGATAAGTTGAGGTATGTTTGTGTATTACCCTTACTGGAAAAAAAAACCCTTGAATAACTAAATTCTGTTTTCCACTATCCTTCTCACCCCCAAAAATCCAAGAATTTCCCATGATCAGGCCTCATAGACAAAAGCAGAGCTTTCCAAACTTGGAAACCTTAAGACCTGTGGACTTCAACTCCCAGAAGTCCACAAGTCTTAAAGTTGCCAAGTTTGTGGGCCCCTGGACAAAAGGCATTATAATTTAGATAACCTAGTCTCAGACTATTTTACATGAATAATCAGATTATCATGTGATCATTAGCCATCTATAACCTGTTTCACACATTCACAGCTGTTATCAGGAATAAGACTGCAATGCCCTTGTAATTTATTCTGTAGTGGCAAAACCTATATGCCAGCAATTATACACATATGAGCTTCCATATGATGGGAATCCAGTTGTGTGAAAGCCTTTGTGTAAGTAACTGTTCATAGGTAGACTTCTTCTGTGCATATGAGTTATCGGACAGCAGAGCCTCCAGTGCCACCTCAGTCTTGATCATGCATGCATGCATGGTACATTGATTTGGTTTTATACAAGACTTTTTAAAATGCACATTAGTCCCATACTTGATTTGTGCCCTGAATTAATTCGCATTGGAAGACTTCAGGCATTGCGTATTTAGTGTAATATGCCAAAGGCATATAAAATGTTTGGATTAAATCCAAAATTTTCCTTTTATCAATGGAAGGAGTATTTATCCAATAGAGGGGAGTCTTCAGATTGAATTCTTCATGATGAAAACTAATTTACATTTCTTAATAAACTACAAGAACTTGCTACCTGCATGTATATTCATAGTGAACAAAATGAAATTCATTCCTGTTTAGAGCTTTTACCCAGTGCTTCCTATGTAAATGTTGCATATATGTTACTAAATTTACTAAAACTGATAAATTCAGTTCCCAATACTTCAGCCACAACATGTGATAAATTAAAATGAGGGAATTTTATTTTGAAGGGACAGCATTTAATTTCTCTAAGAAGAGATATTTTGTATAAAAGTGTAAAAAACAATTAATCATATTTAGTACAAGAAGACAATTCATTTTGGGAACTACAGGTAGTCCTCAACTTATGATGAAAATTGGGACTGTCACTTGCCTCTTTTAAAATGTTTTATATATAATCTTTTTGTACACCATCCAGAGTTCCTCTGGAACACATATGGGCAGGCTTACAAAAATTAATAAATAAATACTTGCATCACTAAGCAAATCACACCCAATCTTAGGAGCCTCTTTTGTTGTAATTATTAAGCAAATCACCATAGTCCTTAAGCAAACCACATGGTTGTTTAGCAAATCCAGATTGCTCTGATGAGCTTGTCTGTTGGATGCCAGCTGGGAAGGTCACAAATGGCAATCACATACCCTGGAATGCTGCATTGGTCATAAGTGCGAAGACTGGCTGTAAGTCAGCACCATCCTAAGTTTGAATGGTTGCTAAATGAATGGTTATGTTAAAGAATCCTGTAATAAGTTGATTGACAAAAGGAGTCAATATCTATCTAGTTTCTGCTGGATCCAAACAGATTTCCCTTTTACCTTACCTTCTCCCCTGTATTTTAAGAATACAAAAGAAAACAAAAATCTTGTGATGTGGTTACATGGTGTTGATAATCCAAGATTTCCCACATTGCAAGAATCTCAGAATAGCTGAGTTTACATATTTGTATCTGTCCACTGTTACTAGTTGAAGAGATTGAAAAAGAAGGAAAACAAGGTTTCCATGAAGTGACAACTTGAAGAGGTGTCATTATTGTTATAAGACAGAGAGGTCTTATCATCTCATAATACATGTGATGCAGGACTCACTGAACAGAAATTGTTTATAAGCTTTCTTGCACCTTGGAGTAAATTCCCTGCAGTTAAATATTAGATGGTCTACTCCATAGACATTTCTGTGTGTTATCATTGTTGCTTAAAATAACTGTTGCTTGGTTTCTAAAAGTTATTAGTACATGATTATTTATAAATGCTTTATTTCTTAAATATTACTTTATTTCTTAAACAGTAACAAAATCCTTCTTATTCTCTGCTTTAGGGGCCACCAGGACCTCAAGGGGAACCAGGGCCTCAAGGCGCTCCAGGACCAAAGGTTGGATCTCAGTTCTTTTAAAACAAAATATGTTGGTCTACACCAGGGGTATCAACCTTATTGGCTGGGGAATTCTGTAAGTTGAAGTCCACCAGTCTTAATGTTGCCAAGGTTGGACACCCCTATTCTACCCAATGGACATTCAGTGGCATAGTTGATTCATATGAGTTATTCCCATAGGTCCTTTGAGAACTGATCAGATCAGCGATGAATTTTGAAGATTAACTTGTAGAGGTATACAGGTAGCATGCATCAGAAATTTTTGGGTCATTTATATATTTTAATGTATATGGTAATATGCATTAGGTTTCTTTATATGGTTACTTGGATTTTGACAACAATTACTGATAGAGGCTCTTAATAACTATTTATTGAAGATCTAATGACTTACCTGAGAGACAGCAAAAACAACATAACTGAAGTTTAGTAAATGTTAGCTTATACCCATCAAGATCTTTTTTTTTTGCTCACTTGGACCTTGAAAGATTGCCTTTGTTTAGAAGCTAGAGCTGGAAGAGGTTTAAATTAAATTAAAATGGGTGTTTTAATTCTGAAATACAAAGCCATAAAGCCAGGTAAGTGGGCATGGAATTGCAATATAAATAAACTGGGTGCTTTAACTAAAATATCCACCTTCATTCTCAAGCTTTGAGAATCGCTATTGTACTTAGTCCAAGAAAATAAAACTTCTTTTGTAGAACTTAATTTGAACTGGTTCAGTTTAGAATATCCCCTTTGTCCTAATCTATTCATTTTCTTATACTTCAGGGGGAGCTTGGCTTGCCTGGTCCACCTGGAGTTGATGGAGAGCGGGTATGTTTCAGGATTAATATGTTCACTATGAAAGTGTTTGGCTGAATTTATCTTAAAATAGAAAATTACTATTATGGTACAGTTCTATACATTGTTAGCTATAAGTGCAGTGAATTAAGCAGTTAAGAGATTCACTGTCATTGTCAAAGTTATTAAAACAGTTGGAATCTTCAAGAGCTTATGAGGAAATGAACTTTATAAACATAGGCCTGTTTATTTTGAACAAACATTACTGACAGAAATAAACAGAAAGAGCAACATTTTTACTCATCAAACTTTTCTCTCATTTTGTGAGGCCCAGCAACCAGATGTAATTTACATTAAAAAATAAAAAGAAACTCTGGAAGTTAAAGTTAGGAATCAAAAGACAAGCATTCTAAAATAGAAAGGTGTCATTATTATCCCTATAAATATTTGGAGCTGACTGAAGTTCAAGCAAGCTTTGTATACTAATTTAACTTAAATTATTACGTATCTGATATTAATACAGTTGAGAAAGTCCAGAAATATTTCACAAGAAGAGTGTTCCACTCCTCTACTCGTTGCAGAATACCTTATGCCACTAGACTTGAAATTCTAGACCTAGACAACCTAGAACTACATCGCCTTCGGTCCGATCTAAGTATAGTACATAAAATTATATATTGCAAAGTCTTACCTGTCAGTGAATACTTCAGCTTCAACCTAGGGCTGATCCTAAATTGATTTTAATGGGGTTTAAGTAATGAATTTTAAGGTTGGGATTTTAGATTCGGTTACAGCCCTTATTTAATTCTATTTTAACTTTTATATATATGTTGTTTTAGTAGGCTGTGCACCGCCCTGAGTCCTTCGGGAGAAGGGCGGTATATAAATTGAATGAATGAATGAATAAATAAATAAATAAATAAATAAACAAACCATAAAAATTCAAGAGCACACAATAGATACAAATTCAAAGTAAATTGCACCAAACTTGATTGCAGGAAATACAACTTCAGCAACAGAGTGGTCCATGTCTGAATACTCTACCTGACTCTGTGGTTTCTTCCCCAAACCCCAAAAACTTTAACCTTAGATTGTCTACTATTGACCTCACTCCTTTCCTAAGAGGTCTGTAGGAGGCGTGCATAAGCGCACCAACGTGCCTACCGTCCCTGTCCTATTGTTTCTTTTTATTTTTCTTATACAATATGTATCCATTTCATGTATTCATATCTATGCTATACTTATACCTGTTATCTTATAATCGCTTGACTAAATAAATAAATAAATCCTTTTAATAGGGTTGTGCAAAGCCTTCAAAAGAAGCCCTTCTGGAGACAGCTTGGTGCTCTTTACAAAGCAATAAGCTGTGAAAAAAAAAAAGATGTGGCTTTTTTGGTAATTTGAAGAGAGACACTTTATACTGTGCAGAAGCAAAGGATTTACATAGCACTTCAGAATGCAGAGCCCTTAAATTTCCTGAGCTGTTTATAGAGGTTTGGTACATAAGCTACCATAGAGTTAAACTATTGCAGAACTGAATGTATCTGCATGCCATTAAGATGTCTTTGAAGACATCTTGCAGAAGTAAATACTGGAAGTTTCACTAGCAGGCTATATCATCCAAGAAGTAAATACTGAAAGTTCTACCAACAGGCTATATCGTTCAAAAGCCTTGGTCTCATGGGAAAAAGAGACTTATGTACTGTAGGCTTCTAGTAGACAAACAAGAACCCTACAGAGCAAAAAACAAATAGCAAAGCAAATATTTCTCTGGAATCTTGCTGAGAAGTGTAGCCCATCTTCTCCCAGAGTAAGTAATCCACTGAAAATTAATGTTCCCTTCTCAACCATTATTTTATTTATTTATTTATTTATTATATTTATATACCGCCCTTCTCTCGAAGGACTCAGGGCGGTGTACAGCCAACCATAAAACTTTGTTACAATTATAAAAGTTAAAAAAGAATTAAATATCTTAGGCTGTCTAAAATTATACCCTCCCCCAATAAAGTATTAAAACCCAGCACAACAATAATGTTCATCATCATCATCATCATCATCATCATATTGTCTCGCAATAGATTACCTTATGCCACCAGGCTTGAATTATTTATTTATTTATTTGATTTGATTTGTCAATCGCTTACAAGATAATAGGTATAAGTATAAACATAGTTATGAATACCTGAAATGGATACATATAAGAAAAATAAAAAGAATCAATAGGACAGGGACGGTAGGCATGTTGATACGCTTAACCCTAACTCTAACCCTACAGACCTCTTAGGAAAGGGGTGAGGTCAATAGTAGACAGCCTTTTTTTTTTTTTTGAACCTAGACAATTAATTTTGGACCTAGACAACTTAGAACTGCGCCACCTACAGTCTTGTAGCTTAGTACACAAAATTGTCTGCTACAACGTCCTAACTGTCAATGACTACTTCAGCTTCAACCACAATAACACATGGGCAAATAACAGATACAAACTCAAAGTAAACTGCTCCAAATTTGATTGCAGAAAATATGACTTCAGCAACAGAGTGGTCAATGCCTGGAACTCACTTCCTGACTCTGTTGTTACATCCTCAAACCCCCAAAACTTTAACCTTAAGCTGTCTACCGTGGACTTCACTCCATTCCTAAGAGGTCTGTAAGGGGACGTGCATAAGCACACCAGCGTGCCTACCGTCCCTGTCCTACTGTTCCCATTTATTCGTACTCATCTATTATGTATATATTTATACCTGTTTATACTTATATGTTTATATTTTATGTTCATACTTACACTTGTTTTCTCATACATTCTTGACAAACTTAAATAAATAAATGAATAAATAAATAAATAAACAAACAAACAATGCAGTAACAACACCATCTGGTTTAGCTGCCTATCTGGCTCTTTATAAGCCATGGTTGTGCTCTGAGATTACAAGTTTGATCCAAAAGGATAAATTTTGTGCAAGGAAGTGTGTGATAACAGAATCTTGAGGAAATATTTTCTACTCTAAGAAATTTTGTTTTACTCTTTATCATCAGCATCTGATCATAAACAGGGCTTTCTTCTGTAAGCACTATTTAATGTATCGCTGAGAAGTTCTGAAAACAAATCCTTCAAACTAAACCCCATGTACTTTTGCTTTACATTGCAGGGATTGAAAGGGTCAAAGGGAGATCAAGGAAGCTCTGGACTAATAGGACAGAAGGGAGAGATTGGAGAAGTGGGCATGATTGGTTTACCTGTACGTCTGTATCTAATTTTTTTCATTAAACTTAGTTAGCAACCTCTAACACAGCATTTCTCAACCTTGACAACTTTAAAGTGCTTGGACTTCAACTCCCAGAATGTATGATTTGGGTGTTGGCAACTGGGCTGCATTTTCGATGGTCACAACATTCTGTGTACATGTGATTGCCATTTGAAACCTTCATAGTCCAACAAGAAAAGTCAGTGGGGAAGCCAGCAAGAAGTGGGAAGTCATGGTCATCTGATGTTGAGCTTAATCATGCACAGTGATTTGGTTAACGACTGCTGCTAGAACTGACAGAACTGATGTAAAGTCAGTGCAGTCACATGACATCATGCTTAACAATCAGGCTTCTTAAGGATGCCAGGCCTTTTTGAGGTTGGTAAATGAGGATTACCCATAGTGTGATTTTGATACCAAACTGCAGTGGCAGATTTTTGCCTTTTTTTTCCCTCTCTTTTTGCTTAGCAATCAAATGGTAGAATTTCCTCATCTTCTCCTCAGTGAAGTTTTTAGACAACAGTGGCAGGGATTTTGAGTGACCACTGCTCCTTCAGCTTTCAATATTTTACTCCATAGACAGCAGCTGCTGCAACTCTCAGTTTAAAAGCCAAAATCTTTGCTTTACTTGTATTTTATTCTTAAGGCTTTATTTTAGTATTCAGTTTTTTTATTCCACTTCCTAATAAAGTAAATCTGGAGAGGTTCCAAAAATTAGTATGTAAGAAGCATACCTTAACATTTTCATTTTCCCCTCATTTTTCCCCCTTCTCAATTTAAATTCCTGAGATTGATTGATTGATTTGACGCAAAAAATTTTTTTTGCAAATCTCCATTCTGCAGTATAATTTGAGCACACTATTGTATTCCTGTGGCCTACCAAATATATCTATACATATAAGGGGATTCTGAGGCAGATACATGTTCTTCATTGAATAGCTGGAGAATACTTTGTATTAGGCTGCACTAGTAATTTATTTCAGTTTACAGGAACTTTTTCAAGGTTATCTTCCAGAAATATGTATGTACTATATTGCTTGATATTTTCCTTTTCGAAATCTCTTCAGCTAATCCTCCTAAGTCCCTCTCTTTTTCAGAGAGGGACTTAGAAGATCTCAGAGGGAAATGTATGGTGGTGAGATAAATTTTTGGCCAATTAATAGTGTGTCATACTTTTGTTTCATAACTTACAGGGCCCCAAAGGATTGAAAGGAGAGCAAGGAAACCCTGGAGTAATGGGACAGAAAGGAGAGATAGGAGAAATGGGCTTATCTGGTCCACCGGTATGGTTTGCCTTCAGTACAACTTGTTTTTTTGTCAAAGGGTAGCTATTATATGGCTGCTTATTGTAGTAATCTATAGTAAAACAAGCCTTTTTTTAACTTTTTGATCTACTTCTATAGATCAAAAGCTTTTAAACTTTTGCTAAGGAAGCCACCCTGAGAAAGTATTACCAGGTTTTTCTTTTACAGCAAAACTACAGTCTCCATAGTTACACAGATTGCTAGGACAGCCACCTTCTCAAGATGTTCCTTTTAACCATATAAATCATATAAGCCATATTTATCTCTTTGTTTCTTTTTCTGACTCACATGCAGACACTCAGCATATCCAGACACTATTCACTCAGATTCTCCCCCCCCACCCAGACATTTTTAGCAGGGCTGTAGAGGGAAGGGGAAATATGTGAGACTCCCCCTGAACAATTTTTGCTTTTTGGACTGAGGGAAGCTTATTTCCCTTTCCTCCTAGCTGACAAGTGCCAGGGAAGTCAGAAAATCCAGGCAGTTCAAATGGATACAAACATATATTGCAAACTTTAAGTTTTCTAGAAGAAACAGTAGATAAGAGTCAATGGAATTTAAGGTGGGCTGGACTTAGATCTCTTGTGGGCACAAAGGGACTCAAAGCTTATGATACATTTGACCCCTCCCTCAGACTCAGCCTGGTCATTACCTATGCTATACTTCTCAAAGGAGGAAGGATGAGGCCATAAATACTGTCTAGTGCAGACTGCATGTTAGTGGAATATAACTTATAATTAGGTAAAAAACATGGGTGATAATCCTAAAACCTATGTGTATCATCTGCAACACATAGGTTGCCCATTTATAACTAAAGCTTTAGTTTGAAGATTTTCAGGTGAACTACTTAACACACAACAATAATTCTGTTCTACTATTAGAATCTATACAATCCTGCCTTTTATCCATTCTCTTTATGTTTTAAGTAATCCATTTTCTTATAAATTCACTTTGATCTTGAACTAAAGTCCATTTTTGCTTTCTCCTTCCTGTTCCAATATAAAATAAAGCCAGATTTGGGAATAGAAAGTGATCAATGTAAAATCTGGAATCAAAGAAGCTATAATCATAAAAGGAACATTCCTCAATACAGGAGATGTTTCAAAATCATTTTTAAAAAAAATATTAATGTCAGACATGTACAGTATAGATTTGTTTACTTTGTTTATTTGTTTGATGTACTGTATGTGGCTGCCCACCACAAGTACATGTGGTAGCTAACCATTAAAAAGAGAATTAAAAAAAATAAACAAAATTATAAATATCATATATAGCAGTCGAGCAACCAACCTACACATTACATCAACACCAACAATCCTCCCAGTTTGCATAAACAAAAAATGGGCTCATCACACCCATTTATGCGTATCTTTTAACTTTTTTTACCAGAAGACATTATGGAAATATACATGTGTATTGGATTTGGATATAGCATTAACTGAACTGGAATCACATATAGTATTTTCCTTCTAATAAATCAGTTTTCAGTGAAACTCCTTGTTAGATATTACATCAGTACATTTTATACTGTCTACTTCACTTTTCCACTCTTCGTATGTTAATGTTTTGGTAAAAGCCACTACAAAGAGGAACTATGGTAAAAGTTTATATAAATATGTCAATGTATTTGTAAATGATAATAAATCTTCTACCCTAGAGAGCCAGATGCCTTAAGAGGAGTGAAATAGTCTCTTTATGCAACTATGGGGTTTGGCCCACCTCAATGTTGGTTTTAGTTGGCCGAAAAACCAACCATTTGATTACTCCTTAATCATCAAACCATCTTTGCCATTCACTGTGGAGACATGACTCCCTGCTGATAACAGTATATGTTAGAGAGGTTTTCCCAAACTATGTGATTATTGGGTTATGGATATAAGAGCCAAGAGGAAAGCAATCTTTAAAAAAAAACCCAACCCCTTTTGCTGATTGGGAAATTGGGAAATCAGCTCAAATAACGCTTCCAGAGGAAGCAAAGTGAGTTGTTTTCTTTTATCTAGAATTAGAGGGAGATGGCCCAGCAATTAAAGAAACTGAGCTTGTCAGTTGGAAAGCTGTCAGCCCAGGTTCAAAACCTGAGCACCATACACAGGTGAGCTCCTGTTACTTGCTTCAGCTCCTGCCCACCTAGCAGTTTGAAAACATGCAAATGTGAATAGATAAATAGGTACACTTTGGTGACCACAGAAATATCTTCAGACAATACTGGCTTTCTTGGCTAAGAAACAGAGATCAGCATTTCTCCCTAGAGTCAGACACAGGGGAATCTTTATCTAGAACTATCCTTAGATATCATTATTTTTATTTCTTATTACTGTTTAGGGTATTGATGGACCTAGAGGAGAACCTGGGACACCCTGTGAGCAAAACCTTGTAAGTTGTTATCAACTGACTATCTACTTATCAAATATCGAGTTACTACCAAAATATGTCAAGGTGAAAAATTACAGCCTTGTTATAAAAGTAATTCAATTTTCTATAATAAACATATTTGTGTGCTTGTTCTGAGCATGTGATAAATAAAGTAGTTTGGGAAAAAAGCAAAATGTACAGTTAAAATGTAATTAAAATACACATAGAAGTATTAAAATGCTCATTGGTTTCATTGAGTCTTCAGGGCATTTAAGAGTGTTTTCATATCTGGAATCAAGTCATTTATTTGGAAATTATTCATTTAAGTTGGATGGCAAAGCTGCTTACATTCAAGAATAGTTTAAGATCATAACATAAAGCTGGAGATTATAGTCTCTCCAGAGATTGTACAACTACAATCTTTATGGCTGTAATTACCAGATCTTAGAGAGGCTAAAGAGCCATATATTCTGGGCTTTTTCACAAGGTGGTAGATGTTTTTAATTGCAGTATGCCTTTAAGGTAAGAAGCAGTAACTATCTGTTACTTACTGAAAAATAGCATGAGGTTGTGTGATAAACAGTCTTGGTTAGAAAGAGCTTCGAGACCCACAAGAAGGTAAAAAAACTGCAAATTGCCCATCTGTGATGCAGTATTACTTCACATGTATGAAATTCCTATCTAGATTGTTGTATGCCATGATCGTGCATTTCTGCTGTTTTCTGGCAGGCTTTATTGCTGAGTAGTAGATCTTGCACCCGTTGAGTATTTCAGGAAAAATGTACCCAGAAATGCAGTGCATGATATTATAATAAAGGAGAAACCTGTATTTGATGCATCATGGGGATACGGGGTTTACAGAAAACACTAGTCAAAAAGAGGGCTGTGAAAATATTCACAGACTCCTCACATCCCGGACATAAACTATTTCAACTCCTTCCCTCAAAACGATGCTATAGAGCACTGCACACCAGAACAACTAGACACAAGAACAGTTTTTTCCTGAAAGCCATCACTCTGCTAAACAAATAATTCCCTCAACACTGTTCAACTATTACAAAGTCTGCAGTACTATTACTGCTAATCTTCTCATCACTCCTTATCACCTATCCCCTCCTACTTGTGATTGTAGGACTGTAACTTTGTCCCTTATATCCTTACGATTTATATTGTTTCCTAGTATAATTTGATTGTTGATTGTATCCTATGACTATCATTAAGTGTTGTACGTTATGATTCTTGATTCTTAACGAATGTATCTTTTCCTTATGTATACTGAGAGTATTTACACCAAGACAAATTCCTCGTGTGTCCAATCACACTTGGCCAATAAAGTATTCTATTCTATTCACTATAACCCAGGCTCACTCTTTAAAGGAATAATTTTAAAATGTTTTCCCCATTTATTAATTGCCGAGCTTTTCCAATAATGACATCCCAACTCTTCATTTTGAAGAGTTAACTTTCTTCATGTGTGGTTTTACAGTTCAGATTTGTAATGTCATTTACATGTGCAGATCATACCTGAACCAGGGCCTCCTGGTTTACCAGGTCTACCAGGTCCACCAGGTCCTATGGTAAGTGTTACCAGAACCTTTTTCGTGCACAAGTAGCTTGGCTGGGCTATTGACAACTCTGCAGTTTTTGTGACACCTCCCCCCCAACCAAGCAGATCTCTTTGAATTAAAAAAAAATTAACCTTTGATGATCATTGCCAACATTTACAGATAGTCCTTGAGTTACATCCATTCATTCAGCAACTCTTCAAAGTTATGACATTGCTGGATGAATGGTAGCTACAACTGGTCCTCAAAATTCTGGCCAGTGCAATTGCAGTCATGTGATCCATTTTGGGGCACTTGGTAACCAGCCCATGTTTACAGCTGGTTGCAGTATCCCCTGGTCACTTTCTCCTGTCCTGCATGAACTGCTTCTACTGTAAGTCCCCCCACATGCCTGTCTCTCAACATATCTGACTTTTGGGCCACCCTGCTTGGTTTGCCTTGGCTACCTTTGCCACCCTCCACTGTCACTGCCTCCTGCTGACCTTTGCCATTTTCCTCCCTCACTGCTGATCCAAGTTCCAGGGGCTAGACAAGGATGCATCCTCAGGATACGCACAGCAAGTGCCAAAGGACAGTGGAGCCTCATTTGCCAAAGAGAGCTCAACAGGTCCAGCCAGGGAGGATGTAGCAAGACATAGCTGGCAGAGGAGGCAGAGCAAAAGAGCGGGCAGAGCTGCCCTATATTCTGCTTCAAGGAGAAATAGCCCACAGACCATGAAGAGGACAATACAATGGGCCAAAGAGGCAACAGCAGCTCCCAGGGCAAAGATGGCAGTTGTTCAGGAAGTGTTTTTGTGTGATGGTAGAACTGAAAGAAGTAGTGGGATGCTTCACAGAGGCACAGCATGCTTTCTTCAGCTCATTTTGAAGTGTTCTTAGGGAACTGGCCTGTGGACTTCAGGAAGGGCTGGCGGCAATCCCAGAACTAACAGAGCATGCCCACAGACCCTCAGCCCAGCCTTCTTCCTGTAAGGCCTCAAAAAGGGCTTGCAACTTCTATCATGAGCTTAACTATTACTTCACTTACTGATGGAAATTCTAGTCCCAATTAGGGTCATAACCCAAGGATTACTTGTTCAATGCTTAAAGATCCTCCTGAATTAAATGACTATTTATATATCTCCAATGTTGGGCAAATTTTGAATGATACCCTCAATATTTGGGAGTCAAACCCACCTTTAACATGTTTTTGATTGCTTGTTTGTTTTGGTGATTATGAAGCTAAACCTTAGAGTGATGCATTGGCTTAGAAATATAATTAAATATTTATTAGCAGTTTACTATGTATCTCAGAGATAAAATTAGGGGAATAGTTTTGAATACAAGATGAAGTATTCCTGCATACCAAGATAACAAACATTTAGAATTGATATTGGTATTGATAATAACATTAATATTAACAGGAATGAGTAATAGAGCCCCACAAATGTTGATGTACAACTACTTTGTTCCCAGCTAGTATAGGTTATCTTGGAAATGTCTGGAATTGGTTGGGAAAATTTGGCTTTGTAATGCTGACATTTTGAGCACAAATGTTTCAAACCTCCAATATTATTTTAGAATATTTTACAAATGAATACTTCTTGTCTCTAGGGTCCTCAAGGGATACAAGGACATAAGGTGAGACCTTAATAGCTAAATCTGAGACAATAGCACATATATTTCCACTATTTTACAGTATGTCACATTAATGACCATTATAGTAATACATGACATCACTTCATTTTATTTATAAAATTCCCAAAGGAATATTTATTTGTTTATAAAATTCCCAAAGGAATATCCCTTGCTGAGATATTTTCCCTTCATCAGCCCTTCTATGAGTCTATAATTTCAGCACATAGGTCATACTCCTTTTTTTCCATCAAGAATACCCTTTAAAGTTGCTACTTCCAGACCCTGTATATGTATGTATCAATAACAGTACATGGAGCTAAATTCTGCAGGCCACCTAGGGATCCAGTTTTTATGACCAAGCTCTGCATCCTGTCCTGGGGAAGTGCTTATAGATTATCTAATAACATGACCTCAAAACTCAGATGGTCTACAAAGACTGTTCAATTTTTAGCCTCTTCTGAAAAAGAATCAAAATGTGGGCTGTCCCAAAGAACAATGAGAAAATATCTTCCCATTCCACATAATCTTCTACTGCCTTCATTGAAGTGCCTTCAATGAGAGAAGGGACACAACTGGATTACTAATATAAAAATCTGAAGATTTTTATTAGATATAAACCTACAGCTTCAAAAAGGTCATATTTTCAAATGTTCTATTGTTGTCTTACAGGGCCCTCAAGGAAGTCAAGGACAAAAGGTGTGTCCTAAAAAGTTTTAATCCATATATTGCTAAAACTCTCCTGTCTGTTTATCTGTTTGCAACCTTCAATGAGTTGAAATGGTGCATCATAGGGCAACCATTCTTGAATCAAGGTACCTCAAATCTGCTAATTTACAGAATGCATAGAAAATCCAGGACCCATTTTTTCCTAGGTGACTGAAATTTCAAAGATCTTCAGACCAGTTGTATTTGCATACTTGTCTCCATTGCAACACTGCCACAATCATGAGATTGTGATTTCTGATACTCCCTGCCAGCTTTCAATAAGCAAAGTCAGCGGGGAAGACAAGTAGGAAGTTGGAAAACCATAGGCATTGAGAAGTGAATTTATAATAGAACATTGATTTGAAGAAAAAGTAGGTAGACTGTACAAGTACAAAATATTTTATTTAGATTATCGATTCTGATTATTGATTTAGAAGGTGGAATCAACAACAGTTTATTTTTTTGATAAAACAACTTTTGCAGTAAGTTTTCGGAAATATTTTTCAAGAAGTCTATGGAAACATTCATCAAAATCAGGATGATTCAAATACATAAAAATCCAATTTCCACCTGATGCAAATACCTCCAAATCACTGTATATTTACACCAGAATCACTGTATATTTAGCATAGTTTTGAAAGCAAACATTAGGCACATACATCTCATCACACTTACAAAGGAGACTTTGGTCAGGTATAAGGGTGTTCGCAAATTATTCTGTTTTTTTTTTTCTCTAAAGAAGACTTTCAGTTCTACATGCAGTGCTAGGGAGCACGCCTTATATTTGTTGATTTCCTAGTAAACAGTCTTGAAATGTATTAAATGTTGGCAAAAACTAACAAACATTGTAGAACAACTTTCTCTCTCAGGTGTCGGTTATACAAAAAACACATTGATGTATACAAGGATTTCTCTACTGACTATCTGGAGATTATTTTTGTTGGGAGGTGTGTTTAGTTCAAGTGAGGACAAAATATTAATTGGAATGAATTATTTTCAATACTATTTTTTTCAAAATACATTGTTATAACAGGAAACTGAAAAAAGTGCAGTTTCTTTTCCTGTAATGAAGAGGGTGCTTTCCCCCCCATTCATTCAATCGTGCCTGATTCTCAGAGGCTGTCTCGACAAGTCTCTGCAGCTATTTTGGAAAGCATTTGTTTTCCAAAAGTAGTTTGCCATTATCTCCTTTCTATGACTGAGTGGGAGTTACTGGCCCAAATTCACACAGCTGGTTTTGTGCCTAACATAGGCTAGAACTCACAGTCTCCCAGTTTCTAGCCTGACGCCTTAACTGAGACACCAAACTGGCTCTCTGAAGATAAAATGAAGAGTTAGAAGAATGACAACTTTTCTTAAAGAATATACCATCTTATATTTCCCTTGAGAAAAGCGAGTGCTGTGCAACTCCATGCAAACCCAACTGATTTAGGAAGCAGAGATAAAGCAGGTTATTAAATAGCATGTGATTATTTGAAAGTCTAATCAAAATACTTGTTTTCCTTTAAGGGCTCAGATGGTTCAAAGGGTACAAAAGGTGAAAGTGGCCATAAAGGTGAAAAAGGACCCCTTGGGCCACATGTGAGTAACAGAGTCTTATGAAACCGGCCCAGTAGAGCAGAGGAGATATCCCAAACCTTCCTGATAATTTTAATTTTCTCTAGGGTCCTCCTGGCACTCCTGGACTTATTGGTTTACCAGGTACCAAAGGGGAGAAGGTAAGAACTGAACTTTTTCTTTTAAAGATCATTAAAATGCATTGCTTATTTTTAATCTGCTATAAAGTCACCTAAGTAATGCATTTTGGATATAATTAGTATAGCATAACAGACTAAATCCTTCTGACATGAAAAATCATTGGGCAGTTGATTCTGCACAAATTCTTGTCTCTACTACTGAAAGGATTTACAGAAGGCAGCTGTATGTCAGGGAAGCAAACAGTTGTAGTAGGGACAGCTCCAATTCTCATAGGTTTAAATTCAGGGATGCATTTTAGCCAAGTCGCCTAAATCAAATATAGGAGAAAATCTGCTGTGTTTTAATTTTTTTAAAAAATATACAAAAATAATTAAAAACCTTTATCACATTTGTTTTCTTTTTGCCCTGCTAAAATGACAGATGACCCTAAAATTATGCTGAATAAGGATTTATGTGTCCTAATACTAAATAAATAAACTAAATAAATCTACTAAGACACCCAGATTTGGTATTTTTAATATAAATTATAGACTTAATGTAACCCAGTTAATGTGCCATTCCGCTGTCTTCTTATCAATGTTCTCTATTTCTCCTTTTTAATACTGCAGGGAAAGCCAGGGGAACCAGGATTAGATGTAAGTAATCAATAATTTACCCACACAGTGTCATTACTATATCAGCAAGTAATGCAGGAAATAATTTGGATCAGAATTCCCCAACTTTCTGGCTTTGTGGACTGGTGGGGAGCAGGGATGGAGACGAAATGACATTGCATGAGTGGCCCGCCATTGCACATGCGCGCAGCTCCATTTACGCAAGTGGTGCTGCCTTTTATTTCTTTTCTCCCTCTTTTCTACACCTTTCCTTTCACTTTTCTCTCCCCCATCTTTCCTATTATTTTCTTTTGTATTTTTGTATTTTATATTATAAACAATAAAAAAAGACCAGAACTGATGAAAAAACATCAAATGATTCAAAGAACAGATTGTGCAAAGAAGCAGAAGAAACAGTATGTCATATACTCAGCTGATGCAAGATCACAAAAACTGATTATAAACAATGATGTAATATAGTTGCCACAGTGATTCACTGGAACATCTGTAAAATTTCATGTGCCTGTAATGAAAAACTGGTAACTTAAAAAGTGATCAAAAATGAGCAGGTTAAAATATTGTGGGATTTTTGAATATAAGCTGATCTAGTTTTGGCTCATAACACACCAGACTGAACTGAAGTTGAAAAGGGAAAACAAGTATGGATAATTGATGTGGTAATACCAGGGAATAATAGAATAAGACAAAGAATTGGAGAAAATCACAAAATATCAAGATTTGAAAATTGAAATTGAAAGATTATGGCATAAACCAGCCGTGGTGGTTATCATCACAGTATGTGCCATGCCAAAAAATTTTGGGCAGCACTTAGAAAACCAGTACACTGACAAAATTTTCATGCTGCTTTTTGTCATTTTGTTGCTTGTAGCTATATATATATATATATATATATATATATATATATATATATATATATATATATGTGTGTGTAAGGTTTTTAAGCTGATAATTTTAAATAATAAATAAGGGAGACTAGTATAGATCTATTTCGAGCTAGTTAGCTCTCTTCAGCTAGCCATACCCTTACTGGGATTCGAACCAGGGAAGTATTACATGTGAGGCAGTTGTAATTGCCTCTACACCACTGGCTCTCTCCTTATCAGCTCAGGCAGGGGAATAAGTATATACTTTGTATTACAACACCCTGTTAAGCCCCAATTAAGGGAGAAAGCATACTGCTTTCTTTTCTGTCTTTCGGCTCATCACCAGAGACCATACCGACAGAAAGCTATTTGTTTCGTTGCCTTTTGTTTACATGTGTGTAAGGTTTTTAAGCTGATAATTTTAAATAATAAATAAGGGAGACTAGTATAGATCTATTTCGAGCTAGTTAGCTCTCTTCAGCTAGCCATACCCTTACTGGGATTCGAACCAGGGAAGTATTACATGTGAGGCAGTTGTAATTGCCTCTACACCACTGGCTCTCTCCTTATCAGCTCAGGCAGGGGAATAAGTATATACTTTGTATTACAACACCCTGTTAAGCCCCAATTAAGGGAGAAAGCATACTGCTTTCTTTTCTGTCTTTCGGCTCATCACCAGAGACCATACCGACAGAAAGCTATTTGTTTCGTTGCCTTTTGTTTACATGTGTGTAAGGTTTTTAAGCTGATAATTTTAAATAATAAATAAGGGAGACTAGTATAGATCTATTTCGAGCTAGTTAGCTCTCTTCAGCTAGCCATACCCTTACTGGGATTCGAACCAGGGAAGTATTACATGTGAGGCAGTTGTAATTGCCTCTACACCACTGGCTCTCTCCTTATCAGCTCAGGCAGGGGAATAAGTATATACTTTGTATTACAACACCCTGTTAAGCCCCAATTAAGGGAGAAAGCATACTGCTTTCTTTTCTGTCTTTCGGCTCATCACCAGAGACCATACCGACAGAAAGCTATTTGTTTCGTTGCCTTTTGTTTACATGTGTGTAAGGTTTTTAAGCTGATAATTTTAAATAATAAATAAGGGAGACTAGTATAGATCTATTTCGAGCTAGTTAGCTCTCTTCAGCTAGCCATACCCTTACTGGGATTCGAACCAGGGAAGTATTACATGTGAGGCAGTTGTAATTGCCTCTACACCACTGGCTCTCTCCTTATCAGCTCAGGCAGGGGAATAAGTATATACTTTGTATTACAACACCCTGTTAAGCCCCAATTAAGGGAGAAAGCATACTGCTTTCTTTTCTGTCTTTCGGCTCATCACCAGAGACCATACCGACAGAAAGCTATTTGTTTCGTTGCCTTTTGTTTACATGTGTGTAAGGTTTTTAAGCTGATAATTTTAAATAATAAATAAGGGAGACTAGTATAGATCTATTTCGAGCTAGTTAGCTCTCTTCAGCTAGCCATACCCTTACTGGGATTCGAACCAGGGAAGTATTACATGTGAGGCAGTTGTAATTGCCTCTACACCACTGGCTCTCTCCTTATCAGCTCAGGCAGGGGAATAAGTATATACTTTGTATTACAACACCCTGTTAAGCCCCAATTAAGGGAGAAAGCATACTGCTTTCTTTTCTGTCTTTCGGCTCATCACCAGAGACCATACCGACAGAAAGCTATTTGTTTCGTTGCCTTTTGTTTACATGTGTGTAAGGTTTTTAAGCTGATAATTTTAAATAATAAATAAGGGAGACTAGTATAGATCTATTTCGAGCTAGTTAGCTCTCTTCAGCTAGCCATACCCTTACTGGGATTCGAACCAGGGAAGTATTACATGTGAGGCAGTTGTAATTGCCTCTACACCACTGGCTCTCTCCTTATCAGCTCAGGCAGGGGAATAAGTATATACTTTGTATTACAACACCCTGTTAAGCCCCAATTAAGGGAGAAAGCATACTGCTTTCTTTTCTGTCTTTCGGCTCATCACCAGAGACCATACCGACAGAAAGCTATTTGTTTCGTTGCCTTTTGTTTACATGTGTGTAAGGTTTTTAAGCTGATAATTTTAAATAATAAATAAGGGAGACTAGTATAGATCTATTTCGAGCTAGTTAGCTCTCTTCAGCTAGCCATACCCTTACTGGGATTCGAACCAGGGAAGTATTACATGTGAGGCAGTTGTAATTGCCTCTACACCACTGGCTCTCTCCTTATCAGCTCAGGCAGGGGAATAAGTATATACTTGTATTACAACACCCTGTTAAGCCCCAATTAAGGGAGAAAGCATACTGCTTTCTTTTCTGTCTTTCGGCTCATCACCAGAGACCATACCGACAGAAAGCTATTTGTTTCGTTGCCTTTTGTTTACATGTGTGTAAGGTTTTTAAGCTGATAATTTTAAATAATAAATAAGGGAGACTAGTATAGATCTATTTCGAGCTAGTTAGCTCTCTTCAGCTAGCCATACCCTTACTGGGATTCGAACCAGGGAAGTATTACATGTGAGGCAGTTGTAATTGCCTCTACACCACTGGCTCTCTCCTTATCAGCTCAGGCAGGGGAATAAGTATATACTTTGTATTACAACACCCTGTTAAGCCCCAATTAAGGGAGAAAGCATACTGCTTTCTTTTCTGTCTTTCGGCTCATCACCAGAGACCATACCGACAGAAAGCTATTTGTTTCGTTGCCTTTTGTTTACATGTGTGTAAGGTTTTTAAGCTGATAATTTTTAAACAATAAATAAGGGAGACTAGTATAGATCTATTTCGAGCTAGTTAGCTCTCTTCAGCTAGCCATACCATATGGTCTCTGGTGATGAGCCGAAAGACAGAAAAGAAAGCAGTATGCTTTCTCCCTTAATTGGGGCTTAACAGGGTGTTGTAATACAAAGTATATACTTATTCCCCTGCCTGAGCTGATAAGGAGAGAGCCAGTGGTGTAGAGGCAATTACAACTGCCTCACATGTAATACTTCCCTGGTTCGAATCCCAGTAAGGGTATGGCTAGCTGAAGAGAGCTAACTAGCTCGAAATAGATCTATACTAGTCTCCCTTATTTATTGTTTAAAAATTATCAGCTTAAAAACCTTACACACATGTAAACAAAAGGCAACGAAACAAATAGCTTTCTGTCGGTATGGTCTCTGGTGATGAGCCGAAAGACAGAAAAGAAAGCAGTATGCTTTCTCCCTTAATTGGGGCTTAACAGGGTGTTGTAATACAAAGTATATACTTATTCCCCTGCCTGAGCTGATAAGGAGAGAGCCAGTGGTGTAGAGGCAATTACAACTGCCTCACATGTAATACTTCCCTGGTTCGAATCCCAGTAAGGGTATGGCTAGCTGAAGAGAGCTAACTAGCTCGAAATAGATCTATACTAGTCTCCCTTATTTATTATTTAAAATTATCAGCTTAAAAACCTTACACACATGTAAACAAAAGGCAACGAAACAAATAGCTTTCTGTCGGTATGGTCTCTGGTGATGAGCCGAAAGACAGAAAAGAAAGCAGTATGCTTTCTCCCTTAATTGGGGCTTAACAGGGTGTTGTAATACAAAGTATATATATATATATATATACTTTGTATTACAACACCCTGTTAAGCCCCAATTAAGGGAGAAAGCACACTGCTTTCTTTTCTGTCTTTCGGCTCATCACCAGAGACCATACCGACAGAAAGCTATTTGTTTCGTTGCCTTTTGTTTACAGCTTAAAAACCTTACACATATATATATATATATATTAATTTGTATGCCTCCTTGGGAATTAATTGGGAATATATTATTAGTTTACAACCAATTTCCAACCATTTCTGACTTTCACAGCCTTTCTTAGTCACATGATTACCATTATAGTCAGTACACGCTACCATGTGCCTGACCTGACTTTTCACCCCCTTGCAGAGCAGATTTTAGAGGAAGGGATTACAAGAGAGCAAGCTGTTTGCTGTTCTACACTCCCAAAGCAATGTGATGATGCCACCAATAGTGGGAAGGAGTCAAAGGAGAGATTTACCGAAACTGCTTTCTTCCCTCCCCCCTCATAGTGCATTCATAACTCTGATCACATTGCTTTTGATGTGCATCTTGCTCCTTTGAAATCCCTCTACAACCTCTTCATTTTGTGAGTGGGGATGGGAGGAAGGATCAAGCAAGACAATTTTTCTGCCTACAAAAATTGCTTGCTTGCTTCTTTTCCCATAGAGCAGAGAGAATGGAGAGAAAGAGACTACTGCAAGCAGTTTTGTAGTGCACCCATGGCTCCCAGCCTGGCACATTTGCTTTTTTTATCAGTGTGTACAAGATAGTAAGCAGGCACTTGAGCATTCCCAAGGCAGGAGAGTGTTTAGGAGGTGAACAAAAGCGAAAAGTGTGAAACTGAGTGGTCTTGTCTCTTTACAGCCAGAAAGCCCAATCAAAGTCACCTAATTTCCCATTTTAACAACCACTTAGGTTTGAAGCATGGTTGCTGGTCCCAATTAAGGCAAGATCTATCTGTAGTATTTACAATAAACTTTGTCCTTCAGCTGAAAAAAAGCAGTCCCAAAGTAGGTCATTCACTCCTGTTTTCTAAATAAAAGATATAAACTGAAAGATAGCGGGATGCTTGAGATTAAGTCTTCCAAGTTTTCCGTTCACTGGATTACAGTGGCTATCAGTCATAGTTTCTGAGTAAATTAAAAAGTGAACTCTAAACTACACATGGTTTTGAAGCGGAGATATCAGCCTTCTTCATATGGTCCCTATCATAAGGATGTCATAATGCAATGCTGTTGTCCTGTTCGTTGAGTTTGAATTCTATGCCATCTAGTGGCTTCTTAACAGATTTGAACATTATACATTTCAGAATCCCTATTAAGATTGTATAACTCTCTCTCTCTGTGTGAGCGCCATGCGCACAAGTCTCTGTGGGTGTGCAACCTCATGCATATACACATCAACACTCAAAAATGTTTCTTCTTTCCTCTGAGAATGATTCTTGGCTATACTTATTTTGAAAGAAAGCAATGTGTTGTCTTTTGCTTTATGATTAATGTTATTCTTGTGTATTTGACTCTAAATATTGCCACCTTATTTTTCTAGGGTTTCCCTGGACTCCGAGGAGAAAAAGGAGAAAAAAGTGAAAGAGGAGAAAAGGTTGCTATCATTTCTAATTCTCTGAATAAAGTTCTTGTTTTGTTTTCAGCTCTTTAAAAAAACTA
Source organism: Bungarus multicinctus (assembly GCA_023653725.1). Taxonomy (NCBI): domain Eukaryota; kingdom Metazoa; phylum Chordata; class Lepidosauria; order Squamata; family Elapidae; genus Bungarus; species Bungarus multicinctus. The sequence goes on from CM042834.1 coordinate 85,591,885, forward strand.
TCTCTGCACTTTGCTCTCCCATATAATCTAAATTGGATTAAGCATAGATAATTTGTCATATTATATTCTAACAAGGCAGAATCTATTAACACAGTATTTTGTACAAATATTACCCTTTATTCTTAATAACCGACTCAATGTATTTAATTCAAAGAATTCACATAATTAAAATCATATGTGGTTGCACATTTCGTACTGGAAAATTTATATTTTAAATTTATACTTATATTTTTTATAAAAATATATACATAGGTACATATTTTAGTACTTTTTATTTTATTCCCATACATTCATAAAACATCTCTGCTCTAGGAAATTATCTTATTAAAAACATTTAAAAAATCCTCTTCCTTGATATGTTAATTTTCCACATATTTGCATAGGAAAACATTTAAGAATGAATATAAATATAATATAATTCTAATAGTTCTGTTAAGCTTACATTTTTATTTTTGTTAACATTATGAACTCTTCATTATAAGTTACAGATCTAATTTAGGCTTGGCAGCACAGCATCTAAGCTACCTATGGTACCCAGATTTAAATAAAACATTTTCAGAAATCATAATCTCCTAGAATTACCAACTCTGAGTACAGGGAAAGAAAATGTATATGCTGATTTTCTGAAACGTTGGGCATTCTTTGTTTATTTGGCCATTATTTTTAGTTATGGGGGCCTGAAAAAACTGCTAACCTTAATCTAAACCAGGGGTGTCAAACTCACGGCCGCGGGCCAGATGCATCACGTGCAGCAAAGGGGGGGGAAAGTTGTGATATGTCACATGAGGACATGTCCTCGCATTTGACACCCAATCTAAACCTTCTTTATTAGGTGTTTAACAATGTCATGTATAAGCAAGTCCTCTATAGTAAGAGAAGTCAACTTAATTTTTATTAAGTTAATTTCTTGGATCACTGTTTCATATCCATTACTTATATCAGTCAAATGTTTCTGTAGGAAGGGTCTGAAGCCATGTCAGTCATTTAATTCAAATTGACAGATCATTCTATTATGCAAAATAGAATTCAGCTAGGTGACATTTGTCATTCAAATTCTTTAAGAATATATGTATCTTTTTATTTTAATGTCAACAGGGAGAAAGAGGATTGCCAGGCAGAAAAGGAGCAAAGGGACAAAAAGGAGAACCAGGCCCTCCTGGATTAGATCAGCCTTGCCCCGTGGTATGATTTTATTGGGGGGGGAATATTCTTGATGTGTTTGAAAATGTTAGTATAAACTATTTCAAAACATTTTGGAGAGAGAGAGAGACTGTTTGGAACAAAGTGTCTAAGTGAATGCTAATACTGCCTTTCTTATGCCACAGACTAGAATGTGCTTTTGCTCCCTAATATTGAACAGATGGCTAAAGCCATCCTGAAAGCCACACTCCTCGCATGTCATTTTAGGACAATACCACATAAAGCCTTGCTTCATTAAAAAACAGAAGGGTCTTTATTGTCCCTCTTGTCACCTGTCAGCTTTATCCTGAATATCCCTGAAGCCTCTATAGCAAAAGTGGATAGCCAACAGGCTGTGGTCAGCTTCGGAGTCCCTTGGTTGTGGCTTCTACTTTTGGTCACATCACCAAAACGCCATTTCCAAGGACATTATTATTGTGGTTCCTTGCCCCTGCCCTCCAAAAATAAGAATGGCAGAAGGAGTAGGAGGCCTCTGCAAGTCAAACTGCTTCCACTGTCTTCTTTAAGATACCCAAGCTCCCCAAAAATGTAGGTTTTTGAGAAGAAATGGATCAGCTTGCCTACTTTCTGCTCCTGGTCCTCCCTTTAAAACAGAACACACACACAAAAAAAGGTTAGAGTTGAAAAAAATTGGACAGCTCTGTTGGGTCACATCACTTTATCACTAGGCCTCTTCTTAGGAGGTTGACCACTCCAGCTATAAGGTTTCAGTCAACCTCTGAATTTTTCTTTATTTCTGTTCCTTCTTCCTTTCCTGTTAACTTTCTCTCCATTTTCAATTAACAGTTCATTTTTAAAGGGGAGCCAGATTTACCAGAACTGGATGGTGTGGAAATGCTCTGTCCTTTGGTACAGTATCTTTCTCTTCCTTCCTCCTCCTGCATGACTTTTTCTGCTTGACACCTTCCCATGTTCTCCCTTCCTCCCAGTCTGGAAAACTATCTTACTCTTTCACAGAGGGTGGCACCTTTCTCAAAATCTTTCAGTTGGGATTTATGTACTCCATCTTAAAAACTTTCAAAGTTTGGATCAGCATCTTACTATGTTTGAGTATAGAAAACAAAATTCTGTAATATAGCCAGTCACAAAGGCAAATTATTGGGGGGTGTGTGTGTGTGTGTGTTTAAAATATTTTAAAAGCAAAATCTGATACACGTCATATGCAGGCCATGCTCACCCTGGCTCCGCAAAAGCAAAAAACATTGCAATACATCGCATGATGCAATTGAGTTTTACATCCATGTGCTCTAGACTGTAAGAACATCTGAGCAAGTTGACTTGTGATTTCACACAGGATCTTGTCGAAGACAACATTTAATTCACACACTATATGTTGCTGCAGTGAGATTTGTGTTTTAGCAGTAATATTCAGCCAAATGTTAATAATGTATGGCTATTTTCCCTTCGTTAATATTAAGTGTTCCTTGGTTTCTGTGGTACCCGCTTTTTCTTTCTTATCTTTGCTTTGGCTCTGAAAAAGTAGTTTTGATTGGGCTGATTGCCTGATTCACAGAAGTATAGCTGTCACATCTTAATAATTACTGGGAAATGGGGATGATTCAAAGCCCCAGGACATTCCTTTTTAAGTCTAAATCTGGGCCATTTCAAATCATGCTTTTAACTTCCTAACAAGCTATTTGCTTCATAAGGTACTTATGGATCCCACCATTGTCCCTTTGAACAGTACAAATCTTACTTCATTGAATTATTAAAGTTTGTGTTGGTTGAACTACATAAAACAGCTAATGCTACATTCGGGACAAACTCTGAAAATCTCAACGAAATCCTGGATTGGGAGGATATTCCAACTCACCTCTTCCCAATTAGGTCTGCTTTGTCAGTCCTGTCTTCTGGTCTCCTCCATCTATGAATATCATGGTTGATTTTAGTTGTTCTATTTGCCTTGTCTTTTTTAAACTCAGGTCTGCTCTGATTCCTCAGTCAGATTTTGCAATCAGTGATGCATCAGTTTTAGTGATTGCCATTAATTTACCCCATCAGATTCTTAGGAGAAAATTGCAAACTCTAAAATCTGATGTCAAGTTCCATTTATTGTATTTTATTCCAGCCTTTTTTTAATCTAGATGCCACAAGCTTTATGAAGCACATCTTGTTTGTGCAAAATTGATTGAGGGTTTTTGAGCATGTTGTGCATAGCTGCTGTAATGTGTCAACTAAAAAATACTTCTTTGGTCTTTTTTAGTTGCCAGCAGAAAGGGAGTGGGGGAAGTAGTGCATTCCTGAAATGCTTCATATAATTGCTAGGCAGCCCAAAGCTGTTGGCGTTCAATATTATTACTGGAGAGCATGATTGATGACTCTTGGCTATGGATGTGTCCCATTGGAAAATATACATCCAGGGGGTGGAGGGGAAGACCAGGGTCAAGGAAGAAATGATTTGTCTTAGTGTCGGCTGCACCCGTGTAACACCAACATGGTCACTCCTAATAAATTTTTTTTTTTACTCTGAGAGATGCGGCTACAGACTTATGATTTGAACGGGGATGGATTTGTCAAAGCCCTGACATGTTTATATAGCTAACGTATCAAGTGTGTCCCTCCACCAATTGATAATTGTAAACTGAAAACATGGACATGGAGGATAATAAAAAACCTTAAAAAATGCTTGGATTTTTCTAATCGTTGTTTCCATTCTTGTTGTAAGGATACAGCCTTTGTAAACTTCTGTCAGAACCTGCTGTGGAGTTAAATTCAATAGTACTTCCTACAGACTGCACAGATGGATTTAATTTAGTTATGCTATAGCTTTTCCTGCCTCAAAGATTCATGTGATTTCATAAATCAAAACACCTTGAGAAGATAAATGCATGGGAGAATCCAGATATTTGATTTTTTTAATGGCTATTAACTAATGGAACATTGTTTGTTCCAATATGCTTTTTTTCCAAACCAGCACATGATTTCTGCGTGGGTCTTCACATTAGCTGTCCTTTATAGTAGCTGCTGTAGACTTTCCAGAGTCATCATGAAGTGGTATTTGTTTCTTAGCTGTTTTCCAATAATACAAAATGATTTTTTTTATTTCATTACAGGGTCCAGATGGATTACCAGTACCAGGATGTTGGCACAAGGTATTACAAATGTATTTTATATATTTTTTGTCCTGAATTTGGATGGTTGTTAAGCAAGAGAGATAACACAGTATATTCAATTGTAAACAATAAATAAACTGAAGTAAATCTGGATCTTTGTGCTTTCATAGCCTTGTTGATTTGCTCTGAGATGACCCATTTGTATTGATTCCCATGTGTAGAATGGAGAGGCTCTTCATATGGTTAAGTATTCTGATTTTCCGAAACCACTAAGAAGGAGATATTCATTGGATAGAAGAGACTTTCCACTGCAGGTGTTTAGCTTCCTCATAGGGAAAGTAAGGCTAATAACCCAAGCCTTGAATGCAGTTGATTTTCTCATTTTCATAACAGCTGAAAAGGGCTTAGGACTGTGTATTAATATCAATATAAAAGAGGACTAAGTCAGAGACAAGCAAATACTTCCTATGTAAGTCAAATTTCAAATTATAGTTAACAATAACAATTATGTGGAATGCATAAAAATCTGCTTTACTTCAGTTTCAATATGATTTTGCATCTTGCTTTTCAGTTGTTTTTATATTTATTTTTAATGTGCTTTTAAACCATTTGTTTTAAAGTCCATGAACTTGGCTCATGCAAGTGGAAGGAGGGTTTCTGTCAGAGAAGCAACAACTTTCCTTCTTAACATAAAACTTTCTTTACCCACATTTTGATTCACATACATTGATCTTTATAAGTAAAAGAGAGCTTCTAATTGCCTTGAGGTTGAAAAGCACAATTATTCACTATCAAAATAACAAGATTAATTTTGCTACTTTGAATTTTAGTACCCAGCAGCAAAACACAGATAGTGGATGACTTCTACAAATTCCTTTGTGTCCTTGCTATCTTCCCACAAATCTTATCAAACATATATAAAGGACATGTTCTTATTTCTAAAATATACTTTGCCATTTGTCTTTGAAAGAGAAATAGGAAATGTACTTCATACATCTGCCAGGAACACTGAGAATATAGATTCTTTATAATGTTTTAAGGCTTGTCTACATGTTCCCTAACAGCATTTCCAAAATGCCTTGTTTACTGCTCTTTAAGGACATATTTAAAGAAACTGCATTTTAATGAAACAGTTTGTGAGAGAAAAGTGCCTGCTTGCCTGTTTTAAAACATGCTTTACTTTGTTTTGTTTTGCAGTGATTCCACACGCATGGACTGTGTAAATAATAGTGAGATAAATGTTTATTTTTATTAATTTTTTTTATACAAAAAGAGGAAAAAAATCACAAAAACAATGTTTTCAACAGTAATATATTGATCTTGTAATACTGGATATTGTCATATATGGATTTTTTAAAATATGAACAGACCACACATACATACTCACATGCAGAAACACAGAAGCACTCAACATTCTGAAACAGTCAGGAATGGATGTCACTTGCTGCTAAATGCTATTGTGTGGATTAACCATACTGAAAATACTTGCTTTATTGCATGGAGAAAGAACATCCCTGGACAATCTCTTTAGCTTTCAACTTTCTAACTCTGTTGCATATAGACACAGGCAGAAAAGGGAGAGAAAATGAAAAAGAAAAAAAAGATTCAGCCCTAGAAATTGAACAAACCTTGCGGAAGAATTTCCAATCTGGAAAGGTAACACAGCTATAACCACACTTGTTGCTACTTGCTTCAACCTTGAAGAAATTAGTTTCATCCTGGGTCACTCTGATCCGTTTCATGATCCGTGGCTGCTTCTCCTCCTGAAGAAAGTATCATCTCTGGGAAAACCCCCACTTTACATCTTCAGTCTGTGACTAAAGTTTGAAAGATTCCTTTGTGGAACTTTATTTTACTGCAGAAATTCAAAAACATGGAACGCCTCAACCGTCAAATCTTTTTTATTATTATTATTTTAATAAAATGAAGGATACTCTATAATATTCATCTCAATGTACAGATTTGAAAAATAGTAATTTTTGGTTTAAAAACAAAAATCCCATCATGGCTGCTCTCTTTTGCAAACTTGGAAAAGATACCCATTGTGCTGCTTATTCTTCTGGAATCACAGAACTCAATAAATACAGAAAATATTATTTCCACCAGTGAGTGTTTCATCAAACCATTTAATATGAATGTTTCTATTATAATATATAAGATTATAAAAGTAACGTGAAACAACCTATTGTTAAAGCATTTGTAATTAACCTGGTGATAAAAATGGCTCTTTTCAGAAGGAAAAAAGCTGAGCTCCACATTTTATGCAAATTGTATTTGTTACAGGTGCATCTTTCTTGCTTCAAAAAAGTTTGCCCCAAAAGTCAAATGTCTCTATATACAACGCTATATTATTTCATTCCCTAGATTGCATCTATGAAATTATACAAGTGGATTATGAAATCGTTCAATATAATATCCATTGTAGTTATAATCCAGTTACTAATTCAGAAATAATTTCACCTTGCTCACAATGGTCTGGAGATTCTGGTTATAACAAGCAGAGATTTCTAGTTTATAATATCATTGGAAGGAAGTAGTGTTCTTGCTTAGGAAATACATCTACATGGTCACTATTCCCTCTAACAGACATAGCATTGGCCAGCACTGTTCTTTGACTTACTTGCAAAAAGGGAGCAGGGATTTTTGCCATTTGACCTTTCTGTATCCTCAAGATGCAGAATGCACCTTAAGCCTTTGGAGAAAAAAGGAAGTATTGCCTTTCCTTTCACCAGAATTAAACTTTTAAACCATTAAACCAGCATTTCAAATAAAATATTGAATATCAGTTATATCAATACTCTTTCATAGGCAGTAAAAGCTCTCCCATTCATAAAAATCTTCCAGGATCCAATTGAATAATGTAACCTCACATAGGTTTAAAATTCCAAGGTTTGATTATTCAATATTTTATTCAAAGTATAAAATGCTGAAGGGCAACAATCTTACAAGATGCTTGTTTTCTAAGGTTACCTGAATACAAAGTTTCATGAACTCCAAAATGAATGCAAAACGATTTAGGAATAATTTTGTAATTTTTGCCTAGAAAGATGTACAAACAGGAATTCTTCCTGTTTAACCTGATAGCAATTCATTTATGACTAATCAGAATATTATTTGAAATCCTCAAGCACCAACAAAAATCATGCTACAATTAGCATTCACATGATGTAGAAATCAAGAGTAATCATAATGTATGGTTTAACTATACTTAGAAATGTATTGCCCTTCTCATTTTATTTTAGTACTAATTGGTTTTATCCTGATTTTTATCGTGATTTTTAGTTTTAGCTCTCATTCCCAAAAAATAAATTTAAGGATGTCCAAAAATATTGGTTTGATTCAAATTTATTTCAGTAAGGATGACACCAATAGCTAACCATTTGTATAGACAGACCCTATTCTATGAATCTTTGGCAGGAATGTCTGTTCTTTCTGTTGTAAATGTTTTTAAAGTACTCTAGACAAGCTTCAATCAATACTTTAAACTACTGTACAAGTCTTCATGGGAGAAGATGCATAAGTTTCTTAAAATTTGAGATTGTAGAGTTAACATTGCTTCACTGTGTCAATTCATTTGGTTGTCAAAGTTTATGGGTTTTTTGAGGCCTATATGACATTTAGTTTTGTATAGCATTAAGCGTCAGTTTAATTAAATGAAGATATAACTGAATTAAGAGAAGTTAAATATTATGACTTCCTAGTCTTTCTCTTCCACTCTTACCATGTGGCAAGATATTTCATTCATTCTTATCTTAATACTGTATATCTGCTGCTCTTCTTAAAAAAATTGAGCATATAGTAATCCAGGGAAAGTACACAGAAAGTATAAGGAAATTAACTTCAGGCCCATGTTTTCAGCACAGAATCAGGGAATTGTCAAGATGGGGATATCATTCATAATTGTAATTTTCCAACTTTTATTTGAACTTTCAGAAAAAATATCTCCTTAAAAACCTTTTTGATATTTCCCATTAAAAGCAATCTTCCCTTTCTACACCAATTGGCAAAAATGCATTTATTTCAAATAATTTTAGGTAGCATTGGTTGAGAAGTCCTGAGGCTTATTCTAGCTAAGAATTCCAATTAGGATAGAGGGGGGAAGAAACTGGCAGTTGCAGACTAATTTGACAGTTAGAACATGAGGCTCAGCCACTCCTCACATGTCCTTGGACTACGCTCCCTACTTATTGCTATTAGAAAGTTTTGCTTAAAAAAAAATTGCCAGATGGCCCTCCCTCAACATTTATAGTATAAAAGTCTATAGTGTCCTATATCAACATCAGAATATTTTGTCAGATTCATATCTTGCACCTATTACATAAAAATTGTAGCAATATATTAATAATTTAACAATATGTATCACAGTATCAGTTTTAAATGTCATCCTAAGCAACAGATTTATGAAAGAAAATATGCAGATGTTTTTCTGCCGGATAACTCTGAAATTAGTTTAATTTCATTGTAGCTACTGAGATTCTTTGCATACTCCTTTCAAAATATTTATCAGTCACATTTTGTGGTATGGATAATTGTGGGGAAACTATTCTGAAAATAATAAAATGTTGAATGTTAGCTGGCATTTTTCTCCTAGAATACTCTCATTTCAGTTAATGAGATTAGTTTTTGGTTTAGCGTTTAGTAATTTTTTTAAGGAAGTTGCATCAGAATAAAGATATAAAAAACAAAGTAAAGACTACCAATAAAGCACAAACAAAAATGTTATGGAAAAAATGATTCTTTGGATATTCTTTTAAAAATATTTATCAGGATGAGTGTCTGGTGTGTGTATGGGGGGGTCAAAACAGTTAAAATGGTGAATACACAAAAAAGGCATATAAAAGGGGATTTTGATTGCTTCCTTGTGGTGGCCATCATCTTGACATTTTTAGATCCTTCCTGAGTACACCCCCATTTAGCAGTATTATATGTTTTAGTATGGATAATTGAAAATAATAAAAGATGAATAGAAATATCCTATTATTCTATGTAAGGATAGTTAAATTGGCAAATCACCACTAGATGTTAGCAGAATTAAAGATGATGAACATTGGCATTATCTTGGAGAATGAGAAATGTTAATTAACACCCAGACAACGTATTTATCTTGTTTGTAGCACCATTTTACAGTTTTCATTTTTGGGGATAATCTTTGAACGCATCACTTAGTCCAACTATCCTTTATATAATATCTAAATTATAGTGTAGTAACTCTCATCTAAAAATGATATTGAATTAGTCATTCTCAAAAAGTCTTCCATTTTAATGTCCTGTGAAGTTATTAATATTGTAATAGAATAATTACATACTTATTCAGCGTTATCTTCTGGTAATACAGAACATACTCAGTAACTGACATTTATTGACTAAATTAATTTGGAGTGGTAGGCATTTATATAAATAAAAACTTACCCATATGTAACTGTTGATCTTACTTTACTACACAAGTGAGCTGTAAAACATATAGAGATAGAAGTCCTTGACTTGCAACCAGTCAAAGTTATGTGATCTGCTTTATGACCCTCATGGCCAAAATTGTGGGCTCTGTTACTAAGTCAAGGAGTAGCCTGACTGTACTATAGCTCTGAATGCATTAAGTATATATTATCTATTCATAACTAGCGCAAATTAATCCCCAATAGTCTTATTACTGAAGAAATAGAATTGATAAAGCATAATAAACATGATTTAGATTCCCATATTGAAGAGTGTACAGACTTGATAACATTTAATTTAGGTTCTAACATGTCTATTTTCTCAATACAGTGTTAAGCCATTATTAGCTTTAACCCAAAAGGACACATTAAAAATCTTTTGAACCAATTCCAAATTTGATCTAAAGTTCAACTACTGATTAATAAATGTAGGACTAAAATGGAGGGGAATGTCTCACAAATCAATTTATTCATAAAGTTTTGCAAACCTTTTGCATTTATTCCACACATACATTGTTGTAACTACAAAAATAATTGTTCTTCCTTTTGTTTCTTTTACAGTTCAGCTGAAATTAGATTTAAATCCCACTTATTTGCCCTTTAGATTTCTAAGGAAACCTCAATATAAAATGTTAGATATGAACAGGAATGACAGCGTAGCCCTGGCAGTTGTGAGAATTTAATAACAACTCATCAGCACTATGCACAGCCTAAAGCCAGAGGCTGCTGGACTATAACTTCTGTCTACAGCATCCATAACTGGCTAAGGCTGATAGGAATTCAGATGGATTTGGTGAATCAGATCTTGTCCTGGCATGCAGATCCAACAAGAGTTACTTGTATCACCTGAGAATCTGGTGACTCTCTTGAAAATAAGGATGGATGGATGGATGGATGGATGGATGGCTAGGTGGATAAGCATCTCAGTTACTTGTTACTGAATCATGCCCTTCCAGATGCTATTGTCTATTCCTCAATGCTGGCAGGCCCAAATGTTCAGGTAGTACAAGTCACAGAACTGGCTTCTAGTCCAGATATGAGAATGTGTTAAGTGGCTATCTTGGCTATATCTCATTACCAGCAATGCATGCAAGGGAAGTTATCTTTGTCCTTCTCCACCACACATTCTCCAAATATATCCTGGAGTGTCTCTTTCCTCCACTTCCCAAATCTCTCAAGTAGATTTGAGAATTGCAGGAAGTTGAATTCGGTCATGGCAGGTGAATCCAATATCTAAATTGTCAGGATAAGATGCATTAATTCAAACTTCCTTCATTTCAGCTTAACCAGAATAGGAATAATATAAATATATCTAATTTTTTTTAAATTGACCATGTACATTTTATTTTGTACAAACAATCTCAACATATTAAATAAATTAGACACAGATACAAGGCAAGCATAACTGTGAATGTAATTCATGTTTATATTGGAAACCCTCTTCTGAGATCAATAAAGTATAAAGCTTTGTTTCAAAACAAAGAGGGTAATATTTTATATAAGTCATATCTCACTGTTACTGATTTCATTGTATAATTTCTAATGTGTACATGCCAAAAGAAGTGGTATATCTAGCTGTAATATAGGGGAACAATTATTTTTTAAATGAAGGCATTAATACAGTATTACTCATTATTAAGAATTGTATTGCTTGTTTTGTAAATTTTACAACAATCACTGCATTATCTGGCAGTGTATCTACTGTTTTGTGTTTTAATCTGTAGTAAGAATTGATACTTGAACAGTTTTAAAATAAACTGCTTCTTGTAGAGATTGTTTTCTATGATTATTCTATACTGCAGCATTTGTAACTACAGTTATATATCAAACAAGAATTTCAACTAAAAATAAGTGTTAAATATTTTCAATCCAGAAACAATGTTATATTAACAAGGCCTATATTTCTGAAATAATTACTTGAAGATTATTTCATTTACAACATTAGATAATACTCAGTCACCTTATATAGTAATAGTAATACAGGTTGTTCAGCCAAACAGCATCAACCATTCTCCAAGGAGAATGATAGGGACAGGCTTGGATTAACTTTGAGGTTAAACTACCCAAAAAAATCTTCAGTAAAGCAGAGCACAATCTCAACTGCATATTATCCAATTCTATACAGATTGTTAGGAGAGGGGAAACTAAGAAAGATCAGGCGGGGGAGGGGATACCTAAAGCAGAAACAGCACACTCATTGCTTGCAGAGAGCAATAGCACTTAGACTTATATACCACTTCCCAGTGCTTTACAGCCCTCTATAAGCAATTTACAGACTCAGCATGTTGCCCCCCACAACTAACTGGATCCTCATTTTACGGACCTCAGAATGATGGAAGGCTGAGTCAACCTTGAATCTCTCAGGATCAAAGGAATAAAATTCTGGCAATGTAAGCCAGAATCCTACACTAGGATTCTAATCTCAGGACCATGTTACAGGCCTGATGCCTCTGCTGTTGTCAAATCTGTCGTTGGCACTGCATCTGTATAGCAGAACTTTTCAGTCTTGGTCTCTCTCCTGAATATTTGGCCAGTTAACCCTGGACAAAGCCAAATCAATAATAAAAGAGGGAATCAGGGGCACTGCTTGTCAAAATGACATTATCAGTGTTGCTGTTTTCTATTGCTAAATGTTAGGCATAAGTGGGGTAACTACATAATCTTAACTTATTATGGATGGGCCATCTCCACATCTTGCTTTGATGCCTTCTCATTAAGTCTCCTGGGGGAAAGATTTCATATGACTCCTTATTTGCAGAGAGTTTGCTTTTGTAGATCCAGGGAGGCAGAACTTTTACTCAGTCCTCGTATGGTGCTCTAAGCCTCTAAGGTAGTTATGATTACTCCAGTCATTCAAATACAAGGGCCCACTTATCAATTTTATGTTTATTATTTTTAAGAGATGCTAACCCCTTACACTCACATCAGGTGGCCCAATATATTTCAATAACAAATTGTTGTGATAACCTTTTTTCCCTTTATTGTACTCATTTTATTGTAAAGGCTAATGAAAGACTATAATAAAGATTATTTGATTTGATCTGGTTTGACTACACATGAAAAAAAAGGTAAACCGGGACAAAGAGCATCATGGAGGACAACTAATTTAACCCAGAAAATAAAATTGTTACCAACAGAAAACAACGGAAAACATTAGCAGAGCTGGGATTTTCACTGTATCTCATACTCTATCCCTACCCACCCAAAAAGAAGTCATGATTTTAAATAAAACTCTTACATAATATGAATTGCCTCTGTTCTACAAATTCAAATCAAAACCACAATACACGGCTCCCATTTTTACAGAGCAGTTTGCAGGTGAAATAGAGCAGCTTCTAGTAACCTGGCACATAAATAATGGGATTGTTTACACAACATGCTAAAATACATTTTTCCTTACCAAGATTTATTTGCTATTGATTAAACGTATATTATACCGTTTTAGCCAGGTGTTCAAGGTAATCACACTTCAAAAGTCATCAAGAAGTGCTCTGGACCACATATAAATACTTATCTTCTACTCAATGAAGCAGTAATGGTTTTCTGCAGAGTTCTGGAAGAAAAGTGCAGATGGTTTAAGAGTTGCCTTAAAGACATAATGCTGTATTGACATGATTCATTAGAGCAGAAGCATCTTTTATCAAGCTTGCATAGACAAACGAAAATCTGTGCTTTAATGAATTCCAGAGGAGTGATGTTTTTACCAGATACAAAGCACTTAAACTGTTTTAAAGTGTGCATATTTTATCCTCTTGATTTTACTCATAATAATCTTGAGAGGTAGATAGACTGAAAGACTTTGATTGGTTCAAAGTTCACTATTAATCTTTTATTGTTTCGTTAAGGAAGGACTTCAACTTAATTGTCCTGTAACTGCACCTCAATTATTATATGACACTGGCTTCTCCTATGTTGAATAAGGGGCAATTCAAGGTGGTACTGATGGTATTTAAAGTGCTCCATGGCTCGGGACCTGGGTACTTACGGGACCGCCTGCTGCCATCAACAACCTCCCGCCGCCCAGTACGCTCCCACAGGGTCGCCCTCCTTGGGGTACCGCCACCTGATCGTTGTCGACTGGCGGCCCCGAGGGTGCGTGCTTTCTCTGTGGGAGCGCCCTCCCTGTGGAATGATCTCCCCCCGGAGATACGAGCCATGACAGATATCCTCTCCTTCCGGCGCGCAGTTAAGACCCTACTTTTTAAACAGGCTGGCCTGGCCCAGTAAGGGTTTAAGGGGTTTTAGTAAATAGGGTTTTTTAAATTTTAACTTATTTTTAAAATTTTTGGGATGCAGCCATACTCATGTTTAATTCGGTTTTAAATTCTATTTAATTTTGTATCTCTGTATTTTATGTATTTATTAGGCTGTACACCGCCCCGAGTCCCTTTTCGGAGAGGGAGCAATATAGAAATACGATTATAAATAAATAAATAAATAAATAAATAAATAAAATTGGGTATATTTCTACAACATACTAAACCTTAAACTGTTTTATTCAAAGGTGGGCAAGGCATGGTATTCTAAAATTCTTTTTTCCAAAATTTGGAGAAAAAATGGTAATATAGGGTCATTAAATTTCTTTTTTATTCTTCTAAAAGTGCAATATTTGGGTATGAGAAAAGGAGAGTTCTGTTAGGCAAATGACTCTCATTTCTACCCTTGGAACAAACCCCTGCTCAGAAACCTCTCCCGAATCATCCCACACCAACAAATTTCAACACCACAATTTTGGGTCAGTTGGTGAGATGGGATTAAAGTTCAAATAGGACCAGTTTTAAATGCTGTCTCCCATTTTGTTTTAATTTGTACATAAGACAAGACCCTAAAATAAGAGATAAATGGTTTTCGTGCAAAGGTATTTTCCAATTTTCTAAGACACTGGCACAGAAAATGCTGATGTTTTGCTTAGTTCTTGACTTAAGTCAAAATTATATGAAGAAAATATATTAATAAATTTCTAATCTTTGCTCCAAACAAAGCAAGTATGGTATCACCATAAGCAAATATTAAGTAAGGCCAGGAGTATCAAAATAGACTACAGTATTACTGAGAAATCAATTTTTGATAGAAAATCTGCCATTTCCCTGAATCCCTGAACTATGGTGCAAGAAAGATGAAATGTTCCTCACTACAAATTAGTCTTCTGAATTGGTGAGTAAGGCATTAATTCCCTTATCTCTAGACATACAGCTTTTATGTAAATTAATCGGTCTTGTGGGATGCCTCTCAAAGAAAAAAAATCACCAACATCCACGTTTCCGAGGACCAAATATGAGGGAGACATTCCTACTTTTAAAAAAATCATCTTAGTGATACAACTATAATGAGCCAGAGTTGCCTTTTTATTTTATCAATATATCACGCCCGCATCTTGCATTTCCGGCAGAAAAACTGGAAGAGTTTTACTGTGGAGGACAGCTCCAGATATACTTTCTGTTTAACCCCGTCCTACTTTTTTTAAAAAAAAAATCTTCGTCAGCTTTTTGCCAGCCTAGAGCATTTCGGCAACTGCCATTTTGCATAGCCAGCCCAGCAAAGAAACAGGCAGTACAACTGTACAAATCTACTCAAAAGTAAGTCGCCTCGTTCTGTAAGATTTATTTCCAGGTAAACGCACTGAAAATTGCAGCTTGAGTTAATCAAAAAGAATAACATTTGTTTGTTCAGAGATCGCCTGTCAAATCGCCAAAGCATATTATTTTTTAGTTCTAGTATCTGCAGTATGAAAAATATTACTCGATTCCTCTTACAGCAGCCTTGCCCAGATTGGCGCCTGCTAAACGCATGGCCGTACAATTTATGTAAAATGCTTTATTGGTCATGGGGTCTGACTACTATGGAATCTGAGCTCGAAGTCGTCGGCTAGGGAACGCAATCCTTGCAACCATATAGGGCGGCTGCAAGGATTACGAGGTAAACCACGTCAGACATTTGCCAGTGCTGCTGTGCAAGCGTGTTTTCCCTTCATTTTCTGCTTTACTGGTGTGAAGATGCACAACTCTAGGAAAGGTTACTTTGCTGCCTCTTGCAAAAATGGGGCGCCTTTAACGCAGCCCTTCAATAGATGAAGAGCTTTCAACAAGGGAAAACTCTCGACCGCTTGAACTGTTTCTCATCGATACGGCATTGAAACCTCGACCCGCAAGAATTGGCAATAGTTTAAATCGCCTTCCCCCTCATCCATCGTGGTAATTTACTCGATCGAAGCGCTTCGCTCGCCTTCCGGCCCATAAATGTTGAGTGAGCGCCTTGATAAAAACACGCTTTCCAAGGCAGTTAGCTTCGACCCTCAAATCCTATCAAAATTTAGTAGAGAAGACGCGCGCTCTCTTCGGGCTCCCTTCACTTTGGAGGAGGTCGGAACAGCTTTCAGCAGATTCAGTTTGGCTCAAGCTTTGAGAAAACGTTTCTGTTTCCAAACTCAGCCTAGATCGTTAAAACCCCCAACTGGAGTCCTCCGCGGCGACCTCAGCCACCGCGCTCCAAATGCCGACCAACGGAGAGAACGCAGGGCTTCGGCGCGATTCTTATCAATGTGCCTCACTCGAGTGGCAAAAGGCACGAGAGGGATTCCTCCTATGCTAACCTTTTCTATCTCTACGGTTCCTCTCCCAGACAGCCATGAACTCCGAGCCTCGCAACCGCCCGCAGACTCTGGCTTTACGGAAGCAGTTCATCGGGTAGGTGCTTCGGCGGCGGATGAAAAGTCTGCACGGCCTTGAAAAGACCATCATCCTGCGTCGTAAAGTGCGAGACGCCCACCCACTCATTCCGCAGTCAAGGGGGAGCAGCCGCAGCAATACACACTTCCGCTGCTTGCGTTTGGCGCGACGCCTTCCCCTCCGCGAGAGCCTTGCTGTTTCGGCTCGTCCTGCAGGGCAGCTCTAAAGGCGGCAGCTGTGTAGATCCGTTATTGGGCCCCGTGAGATCAACCTGCGCTGACCAGATTGATTTCTATCTCCGTCTCTAGGATTTTCCCCAATACTGGAGTCGGCAATATAAAATGGTCTAGCTAGCGTCTAGGCGGCGTGATTCTTCCCCGAGGGACGAGCTGAAAATGGCTTGTTTGTAATAATTATAATTGTGTAATTGAGTGTGTATCTCATTTGAAAACCCAGTGGTTGGTTTGTTTAGATATATGAGGGTTAACGCAAGTAAACTTAGCAACTACAGACGTTTTGTCCTTCTAGTACAAGGACTGTTCAAGGTACATCTCTAAATCTCTTGCTCTTGGCAGCACCAACAAGTATTAAGGCATAATGACTAATCAGAATGTTTGTATTAGGAGCATGCACACTAAAAGACAACTTGCAGTGCTGGCCTGGCTTGAAAGTTGCACATCTCTTTTCATTACTAATGGCACAGTGAAGCATAGTCATAGGAGCTTGAAAACTACTACAGATCAGGCATCTCCAAAACATGATCCACAGGCTGCATGTAGCCCTCGACAGCAATTAATGGGACCCCATAATGTATATGATTTATACACATTAACTATCGTATATATATGATATGTGGCGAAAGACAATTCCTGACAACTCAGTGGGCTAGGCAAGCGAAAACTGGCCTAGGCAAACCAATAGGTTTGTATACCCAGGCTATACATAATAGGGAATCCCACTTCTACCTATCTTGTACTTATTGCATCTACCAAGCCTTTTCACTTGATTTCCAGAAGTTTATTGTGAAACATTGTCTCGGGAACCAATACAGCTGTAACGGGCTGCAAACGTTAAGAACAAGTAATAATTTCAGTACAGATAGTCCTCAACTCACAAGCACAACTGAACATAAAATTTTATATTACTGTCACATCTACAAATATGCATTACAAATGTCACCTCAACAAGTTCCTGACTTTGCACTTCTGTTAAGACTTCCACATATCAATTATAAAGGACTGTATTCAGAGATACAATCATGCTAAAAATTAAAGCAACTTTTAGCTGCTCAAATTACTTGCAACCAGGCATGACAGACTAAACTCATTCAAAACCATTTTCCTTAGAATTTGATTAAAATGGATTATTCTATCATTATAGCTAATTAAACTATTTTTTGTTTGATGGTAAAAATTTAATGTTCCAATGAAGTTTAATTTTTTTAAATGCTTCATTAAAGGTCATCCTGCAAGCTTTTTTTCCCAGAAGACCCAATAAAGATCATCCGGGCAAAGGGCCAATATATGTATGATGAAAATGGAAACCAGTACCTTGACTGTATCAATAATGTTGCTCATGGCAAGTGTGAAATTATGTTCTCTTTAGTAAACTCTCTTCTTAGATCTAGTCATGTAGTCAGGTAAATTTAACTCCAATTCTTTCTAAACTGTCAAAATGTTTCTGTTTGATCCTTTCCTTTTCCATGGTTTAAACTTTAACTTGTCCATATCATCCAACCGCAGTGGTAGCTTTATGTGCCCTGTGTTTGCTCTTATAGACATTCATTCTGTATCCATTTATTTAATTCAAACCCTGCAGAGTAAGAATAAATATGCTAACAATGATTCAAGACAGAATCATTTAGAAAAAGGCTATAGCTGATATTTGAAAGTTTGAGTGGTCAAGACAAAATAGGTCATTCTACTTTTCTATGGAAGTGCACCCATAGAAAGTATATCTGGGTAACTGAAGTGACATCATGAAATTCTGCCTTTGATTTCCCAAGATCAGGCTGGAAATAAAATAAGTGAGGAATGATATACATAAGTCTTAAAAACGGCATGCTCATTGAAACTGCTATTTTCCCATCCTTATTTTTCAGTGGGGCACTGCCATCCTGAAGTGGTCAAAGCAGCTCATCAGCAGAATCTACTGCTAAATACAAACTCTCGGTATCTGCATGACAATTTGGTGGATTATGCACAGAGACTTTCTAAAACATTGCCGGAGAAGTTGTGTACCTTCTATTTTTTGAATTCAGGGTAGGTGTTTTTTTTTTTTTCTTAAACCAATAGATCATACCTTCTTTGCAGAACAAGAAATCTGTTATTGCCTCATGGAACTGTTTGTCAGGATAATCAACATCTTTACTTCTTTGGTATTTATATTACTTCAGTATTTGTTTCTTTAGTCAGAATGAATGAAAATGCATTTTCCATTTTTTTTCTTTTTTGGGGGGAGGGGGAGAACCAATGCCATTCATATTTCCCTTGTTTTCTATAATCAAAAGGCTTTTCATCATACATTTATTAGGCAACTGTAATGAAACACTACATATAAATAACTGTAAAATTCTCTTTTAAAATTACCTTTATTGTATCCGTATTTTTTTCTTTTATCCATTCAACTAAAGTTTATTAAAAATTACATACATCTAACACTGGTCATATTTCCATACCAGTATGCCCCTACTTGATACATATGAAACTACATGTAGATGACTGAATATGAACAATGAGAAAACCTCAGAATTTTCCATTACAGATCAGAAGCTAATGATCTTGCTCTGAGACTGGCACAGCAATATACAAAGCATAAAGATGTTATTGTTATTGACCAGTAAGTATATACAATGTTTTAAATACCATTATATCACATTATATGTCCAATTCAGCTATCAGCACCTAATCAACTTTAATTGAACTTGGAAAAACCTAAACAGGATCGTGCCCAGAACTTGGACAGGAAAATGCTGCCAGGTAATCGGAGGGATATAGGTTAGATTAGGAAGCCTTTAAAGAAGTATGACAAAGGGGTATTATTACTATTCCCTAGAAAACTATTAAGAACATGCTTTTATAATTAACAGAAGTTGTTTAGTTTGGCTCAATAATCCTTATTTTCTTTCAATAGTAATTGGAATCACAAACTGTGTTTCTGAAGCGAACTTTTAAATACCTAATATTTAACCTATATTTCATACTAAGAAATATTTAGGTTATCAGTATTGTAAGTTTATTAAAACTCGTGTATTTTTTAACTTGAATCCTGCTATTCTTCCAAGAAGCCAAGATCAAACAAACTGAATTCGTAATCTATGTACATCCATTTAGTTTCAAAGCTAAGTGTATGTGATCCCAAAGACCGTATTTTGAATTACAATTTGCATTTAATGTACATACAAATAATCAGAGTAGAATTTTGAAAATGTATCTTTATGGGAACTGCTTTCTAGGACATCAGCTGAGATATGTAAAAGTGTTATAAATTAGAAAATACGTGCTTCAGTTTGGCAGTCTGAATGTGTACAATTTTCTGGTATTAATATTAAACCAAGGTAAAATTTATGTATTTCTGTGGATTGTTGTGTTTTGTTTTAAGCGCTTATCATGGACATCTGACATCTTTGATTGACATAAGTCCATACAAATTCAGAAATCTAGATGGCCAAAAG
The DNA here is from genome assembly GCA_023653725.1 of Bungarus multicinctus. Classification (NCBI taxonomy): domain Eukaryota; kingdom Metazoa; phylum Chordata; class Lepidosauria; order Squamata; family Elapidae; genus Bungarus; species Bungarus multicinctus. The sequence continues at coordinate 85,611,908 of CM042834.1, forward strand.
GAATGGGTCCATGTGGTAGGCATAAGACACTATATTAACCCTTTTCTTGTTAATTTCCAATTCACCTAAAACCAAGTGGTCTAATCAGCTATTATACTTATTTTGAATAGGCCCCTCTTCCTGATACATATAGAGGATTATATAGAGAAAATCATAAGGATCCAGCCACAGCATATGCTGATGAAGTGAAAAAAATTATTGACAAAGCACACCAAGAAAGCAGAAAGGTAAAAACTGTCTTTAAAGTTTCTGTATTTATCATTTGGGGTTTCTTTTTAACTGACATGAATTTAGTTATCCAGTATGCTCTTAGTGGAGTTTTGGAGTTTTTTCTTCTGTCTTTGTAGCAATTAACAAGTCAGGAAATTTTGAAACAAATGTGTGGTATTCAGCTTCATTCATTATAATTTTTTATGTTTTGCTCCAGACAAGTGTCTAAGCAAAATTGAGTAATGTTCTTGCATCCTAAAGAATCTGAGTGGTGAAACATCACATTGTTGGCTATAACTTAATAGTTCCTGGCAAGAAAAAAAGTTCAAATGTACACTGTTGTTTGGATAGTTAAGGTTTCTGTGTTATAGTAATTGTTACTCAACTGTGGTACTAAGATTTCTGATTCAGAAGCTTTAATATATCCAAAAAGGCAGACACATGCACATATGTATTATGTATACACCACCTACTAATTATATACTTTCAGTTTGCTGCACTTTTTGTAGAATCCTTGCCAAGCGTTGCTGGACAAATCATTCCACCATCTGGTTATTTCCAAAAGATTGCAGAGTAAGTATTCATACTATCTTTTTCTATTTATTCTAAACTGTTTTAATAGATTTTCTGTTTAAAGTAAACTTCCAAGTTTAAGGACTTTTAAGATGTTCAACTTCTGCAAGATCCAGTTTTAGTTCCCAAAGATTTCAGTAATTAAAACTGAAATGATTTAACTTAATATTTAATCATCCTTGGTGGGAGTTTATTTTTTATTGCTGCTGCTTTTGGAATTTTGAAAAGAGTGAATTGTTTTAACCCTAAATAAATTGTTCAGAAGTACTGATTTAATAAGATCTGTTCCATTTCTACATAAATATATTTCTTGTCCTTTTAATAGGCATATACATACAGCAGGAGGTGTATTTATTGCTGATGAAATTCAGGTTGGCTTTGGCAGAGTTGGCAAACATTTTTGGGCATTTCAACTTCAGGGAGAGGATTTTATTCCTGATATTGTTACAATGGGAAAACCAATAGGGAATGGACATCCTGTGGCTTGTGTAGCAACAACGAAGGAGATTGCAGAGGCATTTTCAGCAACAGGAGTAGAGTATTTCAACACAGTAAGCAGTCATCCACATTTTCATTGTAAAATGCATCTTACTATAGTTTGAGTGTTACATGTATTCAATATACTTCATGCATAAGGTATTTACTGGATTGCTACTACATTATATAAAATTCTGACTGGAATATGGTACTTGCTTTTGGCAAACAATTTTGTGTAGAAAATTTATTTTTACTTTTATTTCTCCCTCCCATTCAGTTTGGAGGAAATCCTGTGTCCTGTGCAATAGGCCTAACAGTCCTGGATATTATTGAGAAAGAGCAGCTTCAAGCCCACGCTCTTCACGTGGGAAACTTCTTTATGGAACTACTCAATCAACAAAAAGCTAAACATCCTCTAATTGGAGATATCAGGTATCAATTTGAAAACATTTACCATTTAATATAAGCAGCATATACTTGCCAGATAGTTAGCACAATTTTTAGCAGCCCCAAATTGCAGATTTATTTTAACTGTAACTTCATGTTTTACCTTGTTTTTACAGGGGTGTTGGATTATTTATTGGTGTAGATTTAGTACAAGACCAAGAAAAAAGATCACCTGCTAGCAAAGAAGCAGAATTCATCATAACAAGGTAAAAGAGATTTTTTGCTTATTTGCTTGGACAGTTTAGTTTAATTTATTGGTAGTGGACGAGAGATTAGTATTTCCCATTTTACTTTTTTACCTTCTATCTCCTGAAATAATCTGTGGGCAATATCTCCATGTTTCACAAGTGAACTAGATAGAGAACTTAGCAGCCTCTTTCATCTCTTTGTCTTTTATGTACGCAGAGTTGTTCATGCAATGTACAATTTACTATGATTCCCTAGATTCTGCTTTTCTCTTTGGATGTATTACTCTGGCAGCTGACAGTAATTTGGCATCTTGAGGGAAGGAGTGTGTCAACTATTGGGCCCATTCAGCTAGTTCCAACAGGTCAAGAGGGTTTCCAGGTCAGTTGCTTCCCTGCTGATATGTGTCAGTGTTGGTAGGAACAGAGTAGGGCTGGAAGTTACAAAGCCTCAATTTCTTCTGTCTTGGAAGCAGGAAATTTGCATTGATCCTCTTTGCTGCTTTTTTTAAGCAAATCAACTCTAGGATATCCTGTGCTGTAATCTGCTTCCATTTAAAACCTTCATAATCTGGTGGATTCATTCTGATCCTTAAGGTTCAACACCATTCTCTACTTTCAATTCCTTTGGGGAACCATGAATAAAATGAGGAAAAAATCCTGACAGGAGTTACTTTGATGGTATCTATTTTATGGTTCTGACATTTTTACCAATTCTTGGTGACTTGGAACATCCTTTTGAATACCTGGACATGGTAGATTTTTTTCTCTTCAATCCTACAACATACACCAGCTTGATCTTAGTAGAATCCTATCCATATCAAACCTATTTATTCGAAGGCATATTTTCCGCTGGACTTTTCTCCTCTGGTGGGTTTAAGAGGGCTGTGTCATAGTGGTTGTAAGCTGCAGGGCCATCAAGCTATTTTCAGGGGCTGAAAAAATACTGCTCAATCTTTGCTATAACAATTAGATATAGATTTCCTTTGTAATCTGGTATTTCTTAGGGCTGTGGGCAATTACATTTTTGCGCTTGCTTTTTATCAGCACTTGTGTGAGCAACTTATAGAACAGTCTTCATCTCAGGAAGGGCTTCTATGTGACCTGACCTTGGACAGGTGATCCACATCTGTGTTTTAACTAGAACTGGACCACATCGTGGAAGTGGTCTTGCAGTTCCAGGTCCCACTGTTGGATATCTTGAATTTATTATGATGAAATAAGAATCATTCCCCCAAGACAATTGAAGTGTGCATCCTATTCCTCAACTTACTTACTAGTAAGTTTTTGGGAAGGAGTGTGGGGCAGCAGTGAATATTTTCTGAGATTTGGTCTACTACACATCATTGTCCTGTCATCAGCTCAGTAAAGCTGATAAAGGAATAAGATCCTCCTTGTTTCAAGGAGATCGAGTCAAGGCTGAAGAGGGCTTCCTCCCAAAGGGCAAAAAAGCAAATGCTTCACGTAAAGAGTAATTAATCCTTTCAGATTGATTCTGTCATTCCAGTAATGGAAGCCATGACATAAGTTGAAAGCCATGCTTACATAATGAGGTAAGGTAACTTTAAAGGAGGCCTTATGATTTTTCCATCTCCAGCTTAAAGGTATTTAGTAACATGTAAGCTTCTTGGTCATGCAGGGTCCCATTGCCACTAAGAGTGCATGCTCCAGACAGGTCTTCAAAGCCTACAGGTTTTTAAGAAAAATGTCAAATTCTGCCAAGTCATAACCGAAACTCCTATTGTGCCCAAGAATGGATAAAGCTCATATATAATTGTAAATGTAATTTTATATGATCATACTAATCCAAATAAATAACTTCTACTAAAATCAGCCATTTTTTTTTCTGATTCTCTAGATTAAAGGAAGAATTCATTATGCTGAGCACAGATGGGCCAGGCAGAAATGTGCTTAAGTTCAAGCCACCACTGTGTTTCAATACAGAGGATGCAGAGTTAGTTGTTGATAAACTTGATATGATATTAAGAGGTAAATAGAAGAAAGCTCTTTAAAATCAGTTTATGTAATACATTTTTGAAGCCAGATTGCCTATCTGGTATGCTATAGATTGAGCTAAGCCTTCTGAAGAAATGAAACATTTTATACGTAAGCAATGTTCCAAAGTTTTGCAGTCTAAAAACCCGTTTTAAGAACATCAATCAGTTTGCCAGTCCTCTTTCTCAGCTATTTCTCCCAAGAGGCAGTTAAGGAACTAAAATTACTGTATCTGTTTTGTTTTGTGTGTACAGTTTACATATGCAAAATTACATGGAAACTCTTCTATACTGACTTTCCTACTAAATTCTTTTCTCCTTTATGAGAAGTAGCACCAAATAATTTTTTTCTCCGAAAGTAGACATCACTATAATGAAAAAACAAGCATGGGTCTAAAAAAAAAAGTTTTTAACTTTATGATAGTCACCTTTAATAAATTCTTATTTTTCATTTTAGCTTTTGGGGGGAGGAAGGATATGAAAATAAATAAGAGTCTGAATCAGAAGACCACTAGGAATATTTTTGTGCCATGGGAATGAAGGATTTTCATTCCTGATTATATGTAAATAGTAATAAAGGCCCATAAATAATGGGCAGATAACAATCATGTTCTATCTAATTGAATATTCTGCAGAATTGGAGATAAGAAAAACCTAAAGATGATTTCCAAGGCTATAAGAGGTAAGCATTCGTGTACTATTATTATATACAAAAAGCATATTCTTTAAGCAAAAGCCATTAATTTAATTATCCTGAATAGATATGTATCAAATCATATTCTAATAGTGTCTCAAAACAGTGTATCAAACATAAATTATGAAAATTTTAACTTGCTGGCTTTCCCATATGAATACTTAATTCTTTTATCCTTATTTTACAGGATTCAGGCGTGATGCAGAATTCTACCATTTTTCTACATTTAAAACTACAATAAAATTCTGCCTTCTTCAAGCTTTCATAATCCAGTCTATGTAGTTTTATTGTATTGCTGACATTATTTTTAGCAATACAGCTTGTGATATTTCAGCTCTATTGCTATTATGTCTACTAATGCAATTCTTAATGTAGCAGAGGAAAACATAATTTATCCAGAAAATATAGCTTATCATCCTTGTGCTATACAGGTTGCAGGTCTATATATATTATTTCTACTTATATTTCACAATTAGCACATTTGATCTAATAAATCTGCTTTCTTCATAACATTTTATTAACAAATTGGTAGGCATCCATTATTTAATAAAACATCCAAACATTAGACTCGCGAGAATTGTTTTTTGTAAGATTTTTAGCATCTCATAAAAATGTTTTATTTACGAAAGTATTGTCACCAACACTGACAACCTAGTTTTACTTGGAAAGCATAGCTCTCCCATTACAGTAATTCAGGAATAAAGGGGAATGCTTATTTTAAAAAGCTGATAGATCAAAAAGTATTTGTATCAAAAATGTTGTAACCAATGAAAAGCAACCCATTTTCTAAGGATAGTGTCCACCAACTGCTATCTTCAAACATGTTAACTGTTTTTCTGTACTATTGAGATGGCATTGCATCGCTAAAGATAGTTCTGCTATGTTTCTGTCAGTCTAACAGTATCAGATTGGTACCTCTTATTTCTCCACAAGCAGTTTCTTTCCTCTCTTAGCTACAGCTAATTTTCTATATTTCACTAGAAAATTCACAATCCTGTTTATATTGGCTATTTCAGGCTCTGATGTTTCAATCCCTAATATCTGTGACTTAAAGCAAATGAAAATGTATTTTTTTAAATTTGGTAAAATGTACTTTACAGAACTTCAATACTCTCTTTTATGCTACATATTAATAACAATTAGGCTTATCAAAAGATGCAAAATATAGTACTAGTATTCAAGTATCTACACTTGTAGCAGTCATAAAACTTCCATTCTTTGGAAAAACAAAAAACAGGATGAAAACAATAATAAAATATTCAAAAGCAAATAAGGGTGGAAAGCCCATTATCACATCCATTACAGAGAACAAAAATATGATCTTTTAAGTTCATAGCCAGGGAGAAGACAGATAATTGTAATTCTAGTGTAATGTTAAAATGTCGTTCAGAAACTCCTGCTAGATATCCAATTGATTATAATAGACAAGTGCATAATAGTCATTTTAAGTCTAAATGAATTAGCAGTCCCTGATCAGAGGTAACTCAAACATAGGAGTACCTACTTCTACCATTCTAGCTCATAAGTTCTGGAATGCATTAATTAATAGTTTTATCTTCAGAAGAACTATATTTAATTTGCCTTCAGTTAGTAGGATTTGACATTCTAGCAAATAAATCTTGAAAATTGTGGACAACTTCCTTGTAAGTAGTTTGGTATATTTTCAGTAGCCTTTTAATTTCTGAAGAGGACACAGTTCAGCATGACTGAATTACACATTTAACTATCAAAACCAAAACTCATTTTCATTTTCAAGCCTTATTTGTTACTGTTCAAATGCCCTGACAAGCAAACCATGCAGATTACCATATAAAAATGGTCAAGAATTAAATAACTGGAGCCAGCCCATAGCTGCTGTTATAAATGAGCTTACACAATGAGTTCTAATTTGGAGTTAATATCAACTGTTATACAATAAAAATGCATGTTCATAACAATTATTTATCCCATGGATAAGTGATATCCAGAGACAACTTCCTCTTCCAAACTTAGTTTTAACCATGGCTGTTACACATGTAATTAGAACTTCCATTAAAACAGGGGTGTCATTGTAATATCTTTGATTTAAGCAAGAAATTTTTATTCTAAATAAAAATGCATGATGTTCTTCTCAGCTTATACCTAGCTAAGGCAAGATACATTTTTGGAAACTTTTAAGTTTAGAATGTAATGTATTTATAGTGCATTAAAGATCTTTACCCATATTTGACAGTAGGACTGCTATCACCTATTATCTACTGAAAATATTAACATGACTACAAAATAGCTCAGAATAGCTTGGAAGAAGCTATAGAATAGTTGAAAAAAACTTGGAAACAGTACTGAAAATCCAATGTTTACGCAGCTTTAATATTTGCTTAATAATTTTAGCAGGAAATGTTTAATTTCTAAATACTAATAAAACACAAAGTACAAAAGCCAGTCAGATTGACAGATTTAAGTATGATCAATTAACCTAGGGAAGGTTCAAATATGAGTGTACTACATAAGCATCCAGGAGTTTTGTACACATGTTATTGAGCATGTTTTCAGATTTTGAAAGCAGTTAAATTGAACTTGCATATACAAAAAAGCAGACTATAGTGTAAGCATGTCTAATATTGTCTTATGTGTGTAAATACAGCCTTGAGCCCTTCAGTATTTTAGATATTTAATTCTATAAATTTACTCCTAAATTCCTATGATCTTTATTTCTACGCAAGGCAATAATACACTATTCTTAATCCTAAGATTTGCCTGAAATATAATACTTGTTATGCTTCCTGGTTTTTCCTACCTCAACAATACTTTGCATTTGTGATTAAACACAATTAAGCTTTAATGGTCTTTAATCAATTTTAGGGTTAAAACATGCTCTAAATCAAACTTTTAAACTTTATGCATCCAACCAGCCACCAGCATTTCTAATGAAATTCTAAGGCTTCTTTTTTCTGAGCTACAAAAGGATAGCTGGAATAATGGCACAGGATACTGTATTATGCTTTTTTATTCAAAAGCTAGAATAGCATCAATATCCATGTCATGGTGAATCAGAACACATGTAAAATACCTTACAATACATTAGATTCCAAAAAGGTACCAAAAAGTACAGTAAAATTAACACTTCCATTACAGGAAATGTATGACACAAAACCAATACAAAATAAAAAGGTGGAAAGTGATACTGGTTCCCTAAGATGCATCTCATTCTGTACAACTGGAATAATGTGGTTAACTCCAACGGGCAGTCCCTAGATGCAGAAGCTGCAGCTTTAAGCAGACCCCTCAAAATCATTTCAATTTAACCTATCAATAAAATCATTAATCTTCAGCAAGGCTGAAATTTACACACCACACTCTCTAGACAACTATTATCTGTAAATATTAAACAAAGACATTTCCAGGGAAGTCTTCAGATACACATAACAGGCCATAGAAATGTATTGTAAAGTTAATTTTGGTACATAATTGTAATGTCCATCTACAGCATTAAGTACAAAACATATGCAGTAGTTTTGTGCATTAGAGCATGCCACTGCATACCTGAATACTTTTGATCAATATGGCTTGTAGTTATTCTGATGACCACGTCTTGGAGCCTTCCCATAATTTGAACTGCCTTGACCTATAAGTAAGCAATCAAATGCATTAAATTAGTATTTAGTCATGCTTATAGGTATCTGTAGCCCGGTCCCATCCAAAATACACATATACTGAATAGTTGCAGTCTTGACAGCTATATCCTATATTCAAAAACTCTTTCTTCTATAGAAAGGAAAATCACCTGGAAAACCCTGTATTTTAGAATCTGTCCATACTAGAGTACTGAATGCAATACGTACCTCTTCTTCCACCTCTTCCTCGGCCGCCCCCAGAACCAAACTGTTGCTGCTGATATACTTCTTTTGGCTGTGCTACCTTAATTTCACACTGAAAAGATCGTAATGTAAAACAGATGTTCTTAACATACAATACTACATGTACATACAAGTTATAAATGTTCAAGTATCTGGATTACAAAAATATTTTCCACACAATGAAATCTGAGGGCAAATATTCTAGTGAACACTTCTGCTACACAGAAGTTAACACTGTACTAGAATTTATAAGATATACTCTATAAACTCAGTACCTCTTTCAAAACTGAACTTTAGTATTTCAAACTGCATAAACCCAGAGTTTACATGGTTAAATTTCCATATGCTGACTGAAATCAGGAAACAGGCAAAATATGGTTCAGTTAACTATGGCTAAATATATCACATAAATATAGCCAAAAGTGCATTCAGTTAACAACCATTCAGTTACAATGGCACTGAAAAAAGTAATTTAGGAATGGTCCTCACACTTATGATAATCACAGTATCCTCAAAGTCACATGATCAAAAACTCAGGAACTTGGCAACGTGTATTTATGATAGCTGCAGCATCTGAAGAGTTATGTGAAGCATAGTCAATGGGAGGAAGATGGATTCACCTAATGAACATCTGATTCACTTAACAATCATGGCAATAAAATCCAGCACAACTCACTTAACACACTGCTTAGCAATAGAAATTCTAGCCCCAATTGTGGTCTTAGTCAATATGTACACATATTTTTCATCTGATAGTGCTATGGATGTCAAAACACGTGAGTTTTAAACCATTAGACACTAACTACAATCCAAAACAGGGCAACATGTGCCTCCGAAATATTGAATTACGTCCATCATCACTCATCATTTTCATGATTATTGGAATTATTGGCAGTTGAAGTTTGGCAGCATCCAAAGTTCCAGCACTCTAGTTCTACCACTATAAGCTCTGCTCTTAAAATATGCTTCCACATTCTACCACTATTTGTATTTTTCTTTATATTCTTCTGCTTCAAGCAGTCCATATTCTAATCAAGCAACTTCCTATTGTTATATTAATGTTTTCATGTCTTGTTATTCAAGTGATTTTCAAAAAACAGTTTAATTTCCTTACTATCACAGGATCCAAGCAAATTAATAAAAATTATCAGAAAATGCTTATTTTAAATCTATTGTTTAAGAAAACTTTATCCTTCTAGCTATACTCCTAGTTCAGGGCAACAACTATAAAGTAACAAAAGTACTTCCTGTTACTTCCTGTTTTGAAAGTGGTTCCATTTTAAATAGTGACTTTGAGGGCAACTGAGATTATTTCTAATATCACATTGGCAAGATCAATATTTTTGCCCTAGTTTACAGTTTTGGTTTATAAGCAGAAAGTAAATAAAACTAAAAATCTAGCACCATATCACAGGTTCTGGAAGCTATAAAAGGAACGATAAAGGCCTGTTACATTGTGACTCAGGTTGTGTGATAAACATTCAAATAACAGTAGTATACCAGCATTATATAAATACAATTTGTGTGTCTATGAATTACACCGTTCCTGCCTACATTATTCCCACACCCCATCAACAAATGTGGTCCACATAAGACTTGTATTTCAGCCATTAATGTTCCTTTTTGAGGGAATAATAATCTATAGCTTCTAGGTCTGAGATGCCACCGGCTGTTTTCATGAAATTGTAAATTAACTAATATACTACTTTCATACAACTAGCTGTTTTTCACTAATTTCCTAAACAAAATATGTTAAATCAAATTTAATAGTAGGGCACTATGTATTTCTCAAATTATATTTAGCTATCAACTAAAACTTGTTTGGGATAATGTAAAAGTGAAATAGGCAGCATATAAATTTAATAGTCTAGAAACAGCCCTCACTTTTGGGGAAACATGTACACTGTAATAACATCTACAATTGCTGATGTTATTTCAAATTTTTGATTATGCAAAGGGAATTAACCTGGATATTGTTTCTAATTCTGTAGTGCAAAAACAGATCTCATGGTTAAAAAAATTATACAGTAAATATACTGTATACTCATTTAGTCTGTTTCCTATATAGTTTCCACATTCAAAATAAACCTGTGTAATTCTTTACTTTTCTCCTTCCAACCATGAGCAAGATATAGGGAATGAATAGATTCTAATCCACTATACATAAGCAAAATTCCTACCTTACTACCACTGACATTGTGGAATTTTTTCTCTAATATTTTCTTCACCGGTTCTTCTTCCTTAAATGTGATGAATACAAACCCTCTCCTTTTATTGGTCTTTGGATCCATTGGAAGTTCAATTGCTTCAATCTAAAGAAACATATTTCATGTTTATTGGAATTATGTACTACATTACCTTATTCAGTAATTCTGATCAATCTCTTATTTCTTCAAAGTACAACAGTCTTGTGTTAAAAACTGCAACTTATTAAGCACTAGGAACTTGGTAGATAAAGCTACATTGATAAAATAATGTAACAAATGCAAACTATTATTGCTCTGCAAGTATGATCTGATTTGAATAATTTGCAAATTTCATCTAAGGAAGACTATTTGCTGCTCTAAACAATTAACACCTATTAGAATTTACTATAAATATACTATGCTTGAAAAACCACAAGGAAATACAAGTACAGAAAGCAACATAAAAAATAAATTTATGATACGCAGGGATTTGTCAACCATTTAAAGAAATGCCATGATGTAACCAATTCTAATGTCATTGAAATACAAGCATATATGCATATGTATTGCACACCTGGTATACTAATGCACCTGGTATAATAATCTCTTGAGTAATATACCCCATATTGCTACTTACAATTACTGCAGATTAAAACAATTTGCTTTATTATTTTCAGGTTAAAGCTAGTCTGTCTACCTAAACTTGCATCAGATTATATACCTCTCCAAATTCTCCAAAATATTCCCTGATTTTGTCTTCTGTTGCCTCTGGGTTAAGTCCACCAACAAATATTTTCTTCACAGGATCCTTTTTCATTGCCATTGCTTTCTTAGGGTCAATCACTCTTCCATCTAATTTGTGTTCTTTCTGCTCCAAAACCTACAAAGTAGTTCAACAAATCAGGATGACAGAATATTTATAACATTAGCAGTAGTCTAAGTATATCACAGTCTCTATCACTCACCTTATCAACACTTGCTGCTTCTTTGAAAAGAATGAATCCAAAACCTCTTGATCTGCCTGTATTAGGATCCATCTTTATTGTGCAATCAGTTACTTCACCAAATTTAGTAAAGTAGTCCTTTAAATCTTTTTTGCTTGTATCCCAACTGAGACCACCAACAAACATTTTCCTGCAACAAGGTAAAACACACTGAAAAATGACCAGTTAACATAGCAATACAAGTAGTCCTCAATATACAACCACTGGTTTAGTTACAGTTCAAAGTTACTGAAGTTTTTCACACTTAAGACCACTGCCGTACCCCATGGTCATGTGATCAAAATTCAAGCATTTGGTAAATGGTGTGCGTTTGATAGCTGCAATGCCCTCATGGTCTTGTGATTACCATTTGTCACCTTCCTAGCTGGCTTCTAATAAGTAAAGCCAATGGATAAAGCTGGATTCACTTAATGACATGATTGACTTAGCAACAGTAGTGATTCATTTGTAGCAAAAAAGGCTGCAAAACAGGGTAAAACTCAATTGCCTTATTTACCAATGGAAATTTGGGGCTCAATTATAGCTGTAAGTTGAAAACTACCTGCATTTCATCACGTCTCAGTATAATTGAACTTCTGTAATTTGTGATGTATAGCCTTTCATAAAACAAGTTATACCTGTGGTTCAATTGCCTTCACTCAATTTCAGGCCCTGAGATATTTACAATAAAAACTAAGCAAACCAAAGAAGTCATAAAGATTAATGATTCTAACTAAAGTTTTGAGCATGCAGCCTCATCAAGGTTCAAACTTTTTGTTTAAACTATTACCAGTTTGATTTGCTATTATAATAGGTTGACTCTATTACAAACTTTAGATATACTCAAGCCTCATAGCATTTCAATCTGGCTGTGTGTAATTATGTAAAAGGATATTTTTTGTTGGAGTCCACTTCAAGTCCAGGCTTCTCCTACAAAAATTTAATGGAGCAGGAAAAAACATACAAAACAGGAGATAAAATATAGTAAACAACTCAGCATCACTTCTACAAGGGTTATACTGGAGCTACCTAATCACCCAAAGAAACTAAATTACATACATGCTAATTGATCTGCAATTGCTGGAGTGTGTACAATTAAATTACAGTGCCAGCAAATACTTTCAGAAACATATGTTCTGAAATCATCTGAAATTTATAAGAACATTAAACTTCTTAAGCAGCTAGTTCTGACTCCCATCGAACTAGCAAGTTAATATATTTTAGGGAGAAGGGGCCATTTACCTTTCCAACTTTTAGTACAGATGCAAGGGCAGCAAGCTGTCCTCAAATCGCACACAAAGAAAGGGGGGGAGGCCTAGACTACTGCCATTTCAGGAAACCAGAAGCCTTAACCGCCCCTCCTTCCCCCACCACCACATGGCGCCAACAAAAGGCAGCTTCAAGAACAAAGGAGGACCGACTGCTGCAGCCCAGCTCATTGTCTATTTCAACGGCAAAGACAAGGCCAGAAAAGGACGGACCCGTGCGCCAATCAACCTCGGCAAAAAAAAAAAAAAGGAAGAGACCAGGCAGGGCAAGGAAAAGCGTTAAGAACGCGATTGGAGCCGAGCCAAAGCAGCGGGTTCGGGCCTGTCACTCCTCGGAGCAGGTTGTCGCCATGCATGGCGCCGGAAACCATAGAAAGTGGGCGGGGGCGAACTAACGAGGCCGCCAGCCTTACCCCGCATCCTCCTCGTTCTTGCTTGCATTGATCTGATCGCCTTCGGCTCCGTTCTGGCTGCCGCTAGCTTCTGCAGAAGCTACCGATTGCCCTGCCTCCTCACTTTCTCCTTCGCCGTCCCCCTCCTCTCCGGGCTCAGTCACCACCACCGCCGCTGCCACCACCTCTTCCTCTTCCTCCTCCTCTTCAAGCTGCTGCTCCGGCTGCAACAGCTCCTCGTCGCCGCCACTTACGGATTCCTCGGCCTCGGCCTCGGCCGCCGCCGCCGCCGCCGCTTCGTGCCCGTTTTGGGTGGCGCCAAACTGGTGCTCCACCTCGGCCATGATCCCTATAGCCCAGAGAGTGCGCCGCTGCCTCGAACCTGAGTAAAGCGACAACAACGGAAGTTCTCTCTCCCCGTCAGCGAGGCCTACCAAGGAAAGGGGGGGGGAGAGAGAGAAGAGATGGCGCCTCCAGACACACGGAAGGAAGAAGCGCGCGTCCCACTCGGCCTCGCCACGCGAAGCCGCTAAGCCAAGCGCCGCCCCACCACCACCACCCCGCCCCGCCTCGTGTTACCGAGACTCACGTTTAAACGCCGCTCGGCTCGCCTTTCCCAGGAGGAACCGGAATCCGGTCCTTAAAGCTTCGTCGCGAGCCTGCTGGTCTCTGCCGATGTCGTCAGCGGCGACAGCGGCTCCTCCCCTCCCGCGCAGTTCCTGACAGACAAACGGACACAGCGGCGCACAGCTATCCGGGGGGGGGGGGGCGAAAGCACGCTCCCGCCTGGCCTCCTTTTATAGGCTTCTCGGGTCGCGCGGCCACTCCGCAACAAACCTCCCGCTTATTGGCCAAGCACGTCGATCACTCATGTAGATCCTCGGTTCCCGTTGGCTGTGAACACCCTTGCGTATTCTAGGCCACGCCTCCTTTCTAACTGCTGCCTGTGCGGCCTGCGACTTCCTACGAGAGCGCGGAAATAGAATTGTAGAGGCCTCTCCGTCAGTAACAGTCACATAGTTCATAAGATGTCCCCGAGTTCGCTTTTCTGAGAGGCGAAAACTCTCCTGGGATGCAAGCATTCGTATTTCAGTTTCAGAGCATCTGGAACTCGGCGTTAGCATAACGAAAATGGAACCTCATTTCTCCCCTTGTCGTCCCCACATAAGCGCCGGCTGATCTGATCGTCATGTGGGAGAACGTGGGAATAATGTCTCAGGCCGCCCTCGCTTGCCTTAAATTTATCTAGGTAACCTTGCGCACCTGTGCAGGTTGCCTCTCCACCGGCCAAGAGGAAACGGTAGCCGAGAAGCGGAGGTGCTTCAGAGAGTTCCTGGGACAAGATCCCACGTGGCTGCGAGGGATTAATCAAGCCAGCCGAGGCACAACTCCGGATTTCGGCCACTTGTGGTTCCTGAGGCAGGGGACTACCTCTTGGTGGCCCGGCCTGCGGCTTTTCTGAGAGGAAGGAGGGGCAAATGACAGACCAGTTGGGGTGTTACAAAAGAGCAGATGTCATCTATAGTGCCGCTGGTAGGATTGCATCCAGTTGCTTCGTGGAAGAGTGGAGAATTTTTGCCTCCAATCAGACAATTGGTCTAATTGTCAAAAGGGCACAAACACTTCCATTCCTTTGCTCACTGAGACAGTCCTGTTGACCTGACTTCTTAACACTGATCTAAAAAAGAAGCAAGCCTGAGGCACAAGGCCACAACTGTGGAGAAAAAAAAATTCTCCCCCATCCCAGGGTACATTTTTCCAAATTAAATGTTCAAACTCACATAATTGGTTCTTTCACATTAGACAAGGTTTTATTTTAATACAAGTTTTAATTCTATGGGGGAGGGGTATCAATTTTACAAGCACCTTGTGAAATAATACTTTGAAAAGGCTGCCACCTTAAAATTAAGAATTAGTTCAATAAAGAATCTTTATAAAAGTATAGACAATACATGATTCTACAGAAGTAAATCTAATAGCATCCAATTTATTAATTGCTGCAATATAAATTAAGTGAACGGCCATCATTCTAGGATTCCACATCCAAATCAAAATAATATGGCTGATAAAGAGTTTGGAGAATGGAGCTTGAGATGGTATCCTTCCATCCCAAATAAAGAGCAATCGATCGGTAGGAAAACGGGGTGGGAAATTTTCCTCCAGACTTTTTGGGGGATTTTCCCAGGGTCTCTGGTCCATGAGATTTAAAATTATGAGTTTGGTGGTCCCTGAAGTCCAAAAGGTTGGCGACCCCTGGCCTAGATTAACTATGAGTGAGTAGGTGGCTATACAAATTTTCTAAATAAATAAATTGCAAATCAGATCTTTAATTTTTAAAGACATTTAATACAGTTACTACAACTTCATGTGTAGTATTCTGAGTGTATCAGTACATTACATATACAGTGGAACCTCAGGTCGCGAGGTCACAACCAAATTGAGTTGCGACCATAGACCTGGAACGGATTACGGACGCGACCCGAGGTTCCGCTGTGCCTATTCATTTATGTTATGGCTTCATTCAGGAACTGAAGATAATATATGTAACACTTGCTCTCTTTTTTCCCCCAACAACAACTCTGCAATGATGGTCAGGATGAAATAAAGTAACTGGCACAAAGTTGCTTGGTGAGCTTCCCCAAAATAGATAGGATTACAGTCTAGATCTCCTTGCTAAAATTGGTGTTATACAGGCAACACTCTATTGGCTTACATTGAGATTCCAGTTTGTAATAAATAGTGTGGACATCCCTGGAAGAAAACTGAAGTATAATGGTATATTCATTTAAATGGCTTCATGATTAGCAGGGAATCCTGTATGTGGGACGTATTTGATTAAGGCTTGTCTACACTTCTATCTTCAAAACTTCTATTGAATGGAATGGAGTTCAGATATATGTGTTGTAAGTATATGGACTTGAAGATAGGAGTTCTGGGAGTTTGTGGAACAATGAATGAATGAATCAATGAACGAATCTGCTAAGTGACATGAATGGAGAGATGAATTGAGACAAGGGTTTAGAAAAAGTGAATGGAACATTCTGAGAACCAAAAATAAATGTGAATGATACCTGATATTTGCTTAGAAAATGTATGTTTATTTTGAGTATAACGTTTATGATCAAATATATTCATATACACATGGTAAAGGAATGAATCTCGGTCAGTATAAGTATGCAATTGTTTATAATGAATAGGTGAGAAAATTAGTGAAGGATAAATAGAAATACTGAAAAGTTCTGTGTTAAATAGGAGAAGCAAATAACTATTATATGAGCAAATTAAAGATTTTGAAAGAACTGAAAGAAGTTGAATTAGCAGTCTCAAATTTCAAATTGTAATGTCAAGCTATCTGTCAAAATTCTTTGAAATGGTTAGAATCACTTTATTGGTTTCAATATATCTTAAGTAGAGTTTTAAATTACAAACAAGGGAGAATACTGAGGGAATTAATCTTAAAAAACTATCTGAACAAATAAAAAAATTATGATTAAATAGTTGTAGAAATTAAACTAGACACAATGGGAATATTAATGTAGACAAATATTAAATTTATTATTAATATTGCACTTAGAAATAATTGGTATTTTGTTTTATCAGTGATATATTACTGCAATAGGTAACTCATTTTCTAAAAATAGTTGGAAATGCAATAATTAAATTGGATCATTCTTTCATATTTAGTGGAAATCCTGTAAAGCTCAATAATTTTGGAAGAATATTGTTATTATTATTTTAAATTAATGGTCGAATACTCTTTCCTGCCATCCAATTTTTTTTTAAACATCACTAAACTTTATGTCTCTGCAACGTATATCAAGTTGGCTTTATATATGAAACAGCCACTAGGATACTATGCCTTTATGGCTCTCAGTACAAGAACCATATTTTAGACAAGAGAAAATAAATAGGCAAATACAAATGACTAACATATTGTGAGATACTAGAATTTTGTCAACAAAAACTTAAAATCAAGAGAAGGGCTGGTAGCAGAAGGATATTGTTTTCTTATTGTTTTCAATTGTTTTCTTATTCACAGTTATTAAAGTAGACAAAAATTATGGTTTTGAACTTTATAAAATTGAATTTGAAGTAGAATTGTATACAAATGATGAATACATGCTTGCTAAAATGTACAAACTTTTATTGAAATAGAATAGAATAGATTTATTTATTGGCCAAGTGTGATTGGACACACAAGGAATTTGTATTGGTGCAAATACTTTCAGTATATATAAAAGAAAAGATACATAAAAGATACATTTGTCAAGAATCATAAGGTACAACACTTAATGATAGTCATAGGGTACAATAAGCAATCAAATCATACAAGGAAACATTCAATATAAATCGCAAGGATACAAGTGACAAAGTTACAGTCATACAGTCACAAGTGGGAGGTAATGGGTGATAAGAAATGATGAGAAGATTAACAGTAATAGTAGTGCAGACTTTGTAATAGTTGAACAGTATTGGGGGAATTATTTGTTTAGCAGAGTGATGGCTTTTGGGGAAAAACTGTTCTTGTGTCTAGTTGTTCTGGTGTGCAGTGCTCTATAGCGTCGTCTTGAGGGAAGGAGTTGAAACAGTTTATGTCTGGGATGTGAGGGGTCTTTAAATATTTTCACAGCCCTATTTTTGACTGTGCAGTATACAGGTCGTTGATTGAAGGCAGGTTGGTAGTAATTGTTTTTTCTGCAGCCCTAATTATCCTCTGAAGTCTGTGTCTGTCCTCTTGGGCTGCAGAACCAAACCAGACAGTTATAGAGGTGCAGATGACAGACTCAATAATTCCTCTGTAGAAATGTATCAGCAGCTCCTTAGGCAGTTTGAGCTTTCTGAGTTGGCACAGAAAGAACATTCTTTGTTGTGCTTTTTCGATGACGTTTTTGATGTTAGGTGTCCATTTTAGATCATGTGATAGGATAGAATCTAAAAATTTGAAGATCTCTACTGTTGATACTCTGTTGTCTAGTATTGTAAGAGATGGTAGTATGGGAGGGTTTCTTCTAAAGTCTACCACCATTTCTACGGTTTTGAGTATGTTCAGTTCCAGATTGTTCCGGTTACACCACAAGGCAAATTGTATAACCTCCTGTTTGTATGCGGATTTGTCATTGTCTCGAATGAGACCAATCACTGTTGTGTCATCAGCAAACTTCAATATTTTAACAGGTGGATCGTTTGAGATGCAGTCATTGGTATATAGGAAGAAGAGAAGTGGAGAATACAGCCTTGGGGGTGGGGCTGTGCTAATTGTACAGGTATCAGATATGATTCTGCCTAGCTTCACCTGCTGCTTCCTGTCTGTTAGGAAGCTTATGATCCACTTACAAGTGTGTTCAGGTAACGCTAGTTGGTTTAATTTACTTAGAAGAATGTCTGGAGTGATGGTATTGAATGCTGAACTGAAGTCTACAAGAGGACCCTTGTGTAGGTATTGGAGATTCAAGATGTTGTAGGATGTAATGCAGAGCCATATTAACAGCATCACCTGTCAATCTATTTGCTCTGTAGGCAAACTGCATGGGATCTAACAGCGGATCCGTGATGGTTTTCAGCGCAATTTGAAACAGCAGAATCATACAAGAAATGTATGATAAAGTAAGCTAAAATTTTGGTTATACTATACAAATGGAACAGTGGGGAAATTTGTGATTGAAAGCATTGAAGTTTATACTATGTTATATTTTAAACAGAATTTTTGTATGTCACCAGAGAAATTATCTAGAACATGAACAACAAGAAGAGACATTTTATCATTTGATGAGTATGTACATAGCTAGAAAATTGGTTCAGAGAATGTTCAAAAATTAAAATTGAGATCACAGATTATTCTTTTGGGACTGATGGACATATTTGGGGGGGGAAGTTTCTTTGTGATACTGCATGATAGCTGCAATGAGATTATGGTATGCACAAAGATGGAAAGATTCAGCACTACCTACAATGGAGAAATGGTTGATGAAGATGACATTTGCTTAGGTGGCTAATTGACTTTGATAAAAAAGACAATATCTACATTAGATGGCTAACTGAATTATTTTATCAGAAAAAAGGCAAGAGGTAAATCTCTAATAGTAATGAACTGCTATTAGTGGTTATTTCTCTATCATTTTTCTATTTTTATTTTACTTGTTCTTGCACTTTTAACTTTCTTTTTGATTTCTTTGTTTATGTGCGTGTCTGTATGTATATATACATAGATACTGCATATGTGTGTGTGTGTGTTTGCCTGAAGAGAAAAGTTTTTGATCAGTCTGTGCTACCTGCTCTAACATATGCCAGTGAAACAGGGACACTAACCTCACAATCAATACAAAAGCTGCGAGTGGCACAAAGAGCCATCGAGAATTACAAGAAAAGATAGATAGACCTGCACATGGACTAGAAAACAAATGAAAATGTACAATATTATCAAGAGAGTAAAAGAATTGAAATGGAAATGGGCTGGTCACATAGCAAAAAGAACTGATGGAAGGTGCATCAAGGCATTCCATTCTATGAGTGCCTTGATGCACCTTCCATCAGTTCTTTTTAATAAAAAGCATTTACAAAAGAGACCTAAAACAAGATGGATGGACGACATTAGCAAGTATTGTAGGTCCAATTGACAAAAGAAAGCTCAGGATCATATTGGTTGGAATCATGCAGATGAGATCTTCATCCTGCAGTGAATAGACAATAGCTAAAATTATATATAGGTAGTCCTTGACTTACAAAAGTTCATTTAGTGACTAATTAAAGTGACACTGAAAAAAGCGACTTATGACCATTTTTTCACACGACCCTTGAAGATCCCCATGGTCACATGATTTACATTTGGATGCTTGACAATTGATTCACATTTATGATGGTTGCAGTGTGCCAGGTTCATGTGATTCCCCCTTATGACCATCTGACAAGCAAAGTCAATGGGGAAGCCCAATTCACTTAACAATCATGTTACTAATTTAACAACTGCAGTGATTCAGTTATCAAATGTGCAAGAAGAGTTGTAAAATAGGGCAAAACTCAACAAATTTCTCACTTAGTAACAAATTCTGGACTCAATTGTCGTAAATTGAGGACCATCTTCTTTTATATATATTTATATTACTCCGAGAAGCACAAAGCCGAAGACACGAGCCTGAAGATGATGAATCGAAATGTCGCCTAGATACTTCCAATTTTATGCGGGAGAAAACCCGAATTACCAAAGAACTATATATATATATACACACATATATACATACACACACACACACATAAACACATACATATACCCACACACACATACATGTATATGTTACATTATTATATTATTAAACTAGAGCAAAGTATGACTGTATTTTGTAGTATGCTTACTACACATGGGGAAATAGATGGAAAATTGTTAAGATGTGCAAATCCTGTTAAACAAGTAGTGGCTAGCATATAGCTATGAGGGCTGAAAGAAAAATATATTTCAACAAGAACTTGCTTCTGACTTATGAATATGAGAGCTGAGTAGAAAAATATGTCAGTTGAATACAGTGAAGATTGGCTACTCAATTGATAAAACAAACAGCATCAAGATTGAATGGGTGAAGCATTAATGTGAATTGAATACAGAAGTAGTGATTGGTACAAAATTGTATAAAAATCACACCTTTGATGTGATTCAGCCATATAAAGATGATTATAATTATGAAAGTAGACACATTAGAGTTCTAAATAATGTTGGCATAGCATAAGCAATTTATTGGGAAAGGAAGGGAAAGGGGGAAATATGTTACAGGAGAAGACAGCCTTATTTCTTAGTAGATTTGTATAGGATTGTATTAATTATATGTAAAATTCAAATTCCCACTTTTCCTTCAGAAGCCCAAGTGTCCAGAGCACTTCAAATTTCCTGATAACACAACTGTAAAGTAGGCAGGCTGAGTGTGGATGCCCAGATTGGACATGATTGTGGATCTGTCTAATCATAGTCTAACACTTTAACCATCATACCACATTGTTTGTTAATCGGAAAATAGTTATACATTATCTACATTTTTAAAAATGTATAAAACTATATGTTCACTGTTTGAACAATGAAGGATCAGCAGATACAAACAGTTGACTATCCATCATTTACAAGGATATTGCTTCGCTTTTAGTGGCTTTTTCTCCTTTCTTAGAAAATCACCAATGTCCCAAGAATGATACTGGCAGAAGCAGAATTCATTGCTGAGTTTGCTAGTTGATTGGAAGAGAAGACCAACCTAACTGGGAGGCATCTAGTTAATGAAAGAAGTATTAGGCTTTTCCGGGAAGGAACGTGAGCTTCATTGTTCATAGACCACAGACGGGGCTAGATTGTAAAGCGATCAAACCCGTCTGCGAAAATGAAGTGAGCCACTAGTCGGCAGCACACGTATTTTTCTGACTTCTTGTGTTTCTCCGAATTTTTACCCATATCGGTAGCTTTAACTTTAGTGTTTTAATTTTAATTAATTTTAAAATAATACACGTACCAAAATATCTATGGATGTGATAGGAACGGTCTTCCCATAAAAAGGCTAGCGATATACTGTAAAAAAAAAATCAAGACAGAAATGATAAAAGCGAAGCCAATGTTCGTTTCGAACCTGACCCTGCCGGTTACCGTAGACCTATCGTTTTATGGATAGTTTAACTGGTTGTCTAGCAACCGTATTCGGTAGGGTAGGACTTAGCGGGCTGGTAAAGGCGATTTTTCGTTGGGGGGGTGATTTTGGCTCGGTGATGCCGAAAAGTCACGGGCAAAATTGCAGTGGGGTGGTAGTGGCAAAGAAAGGGGGTGTCGTTTGAGGTTGCAATTCTCTGCGCGCTTACTTAGCTCACGAGATCCGTGGAAAGGAGTTACTTCTACCGAATAAGGCATAGATATCATTACGGAGGACTGCCGTCTGATCTTTTTCATCAGAGGGGTAAAGCCCCAGTAAATGTAAGCGTTGGTAAGATTTCGGCGTACCATAATTACTCAGACGTTGAAATTTACAGAAAAAAAAATTGTTTAGCTTTCTGGCAAAGAAGAAAAGGTCAAATAGCTCTACTTTTCTGGATGATGCAGGAGGAGCCGTCTCGAATTTGTCATTTTGTTCCTTTGGAAAATAAGCTAGAGTTTCCATATAATTTTTAATTTGCAAGCCAATGATGAACCTTCAACACTGCAGTCCTAATTCTCAGCTAGAGTAGATGTGTATAATAGGTGTGATGTCCTGTTTTGGCTAATGCAGTCTATTTTGGAATAAATTATTATTCTAAAAGGTCAGATTACTGTTCTTTCATCCCTCAAACAAGAGCATATGTTAAAAGTATAATAATTCTATTATTTCAGTTGGAGAAGACAGCGTAAATTTTAATTTGAAAAATGCAGGCTTTAATGCCCGAACCTCAAATTTATGTTGAAAGAACCTTGGCAATCATCAAGCCAGATGTTATCAACAAAGAAGTAGAAATAGAAGATATAATTCTCAGATCAGGATTTACTATTGTTCAGGTAATGCAAGAGAAATTTAGATGTCTAATTTACCTTTTTCAGGGCTATGCTTTCATCAAAGAATGACAGAAAAATGTTGAGGGACAAGACCCAATTAAAGTGTGATCATGTTAGATGATACATATTATTTAGTTGTGAAATAGTTTGTAAGCTTATGTTGCAATAGCAATAACATAACTGAACTGGATGATCTTTAATTACTACCCAAAAACAGTATAAATAGAGCAGTGCATATGTCTATTAGATAATTTTGTTATATGCTGTACGATGTATAACAGTTGTATGCATTTTGGGAAGCTACAATAAATTTTAAATTTTAATAACAGCTATGAAATTCCAAAATCATTAACATTAATTCATACCTGTTATATACCATAATCACTTAACAAATATTCTTGATACTTTAATGTTTGGGTTGCTTATTAGAACTGCTTGAACTGATATTATTTTTATAAAATATACATACTATTTTTTATAATCAAAGAACTGCTAATGCAGCAGTTCTAGAAAAATTTTATGGCTATGGATAAACTATTAAAGATTTCCACTAGATGTCAGTCTTTCACTACTGGAAATTTTCAAATCAAAGACTATTTTTGTAAAACAATAATTCCATCTGAATATAAAGCCTTCCAGATCCTGAAATAGAAACAATAAATTTGAATGACAAGTTTGTGATAAATAAGGATTTCATTTTAAGAACTATAGTTCCAGTAATGTATCATACATTATATTTGTATTAAGAATTGGTATTTTGAGGCTGTCAAGAACCTGTAACTTATTATAAGCTCCCCTATGACACCAGATGAACGAGAGGGAGGTCTAAATGGCTAATCTATATATTAATCAGAAAGAGCTTCATACATACACATTACTGTCCTTTTATAGAAATATGGTTATGCAAGGTATCATATTTAGAGCTATTTTTCATGTCTTTTATAGAAAAGGAAGCTTCAGCTAAGTCCGGAGCAATGTAGCAACTTCTATGTAGAACAGTATGGGAAAATGTTCTTTCCAAATCTGACAGCTTACATGAGTTCTGGACCTTTAGTTGCAATGGTTCTTGCTCGGCAAAAGGCAATCTCATTCTGGAAGGAACTTATTGGACCCTCAAGTAGTATAGTAGCTAAGGAAACACATCCTGACTGGTAAATTAATTAATTAATTACTTAAAACTATTTATCTTGAAATGAACTAACAGATTTTACTATTGCACCTTTACAAGTATTATCAATTTAAGGCTTTGCAATGTAATTATGTTTGTATATTTAAAGAATTTACTTGTGTATCAGATTCAGATCTAAGCGATATAAAACTTCTCTGATATACTCCTATGCTGTCTATGTACCTGCTGCATGGTTTAGGACTATTTTATAGATTAAGGATTATTTTAATAAAGGAAGGGGAAAATAGAAGAATTGTGGCAGAGATCCATGTTATGTCTGTTTATTAAATGGGTTAAAAAAGACTCATCATAAGCTTAATCATTGCTAAAAGTGTTTATGGGGATATGCTTATAACTCAATAAAAGTTATTGGCAGAGATCCATATTATGTCTGTTTTATTAAATAACAGGCTAAAAAAGACTAATCATAAGCTTATCTTAATCATTGTTAAGAGTATTTGTGGGGATATTCCTATAACTCAATGAAAGTTGCATTACAATCATACTAAATAGAAATTGAATCATTTTGCACTGCATCTGTGTGGGCATATCTTTGTTACTTTTAGTTTAAGAGCAATCTATGGAACAGATGATCTGAGAAATGGACTTCATGGTAGTGCCAACTTTTCCTCAGCTGAAAGAGAAATCCGGTTCATGTTTCCTGAAGGTATGTATTTACCATCTTTCCTGCTATGAAGCTAAATAAACTAAATACCGCACATTTATTTATTTATTTTCAGGATTCATGACCCTATACCATTTCAGACAAATGGTTGTCATATCTCTGCTTAAAAATCTCTGCTTAAACCTTCCAGTTCCACCTACAACTTCTGGAGGCAAGTCGTTCCTCTCAGTTCTAATTATTAGGCAATTTCTCCTTAGTTCTAGATTGGTTTTTTCCTTGATTAGTTTCCATCCATTGCTTCTTGTCCTGCCTTCAACTGCTTTGAATAATAGGTTGCCCCTTCTTCTTTGTGGTAGCCCCTTGATTTGTAATTCAAGAGAAGAAGATTCAAAAGGAAGCTGTCTGGAAAAAAAATCAGATTGTGGTACTTGAGATGGCAGTATCTTTGGTAGGAGACCCAGCTAATGCTCCAATTGAACTTCTGTAATGTTCATTGTAGCTTTCCTACCTGGTAATGTGGTGATGCTACTCACCTCAAATGAGTTTATGTATTGAAATCTCTTCCATGCCACTTAGTCACCTATAGAATAATATAAACTGATTTAAAGAAGAATTATTTATATTTGGGTCCCAAGTTCAATATGACCCTTCTGAAAACATGCATTGTGTTTGTTTATTATCTGGGAAATGTGGTATGATTTCAGATAATCTTATCTGAAGAGTCCATGTGGAATCAGTGGCATACAAATATTACATATATAAAAGCTTTATTTTTTATTGACCCATGATTAATTATGAGTAAGTTTACAATGTGACAGAGAGAAAAAATCCATAAAATTTACCACTTTGTTTTACTGAAATACAATACTGTAGTTTTCTTCATGACATTCTTGTTTGGATTTTAAAAAGAATAGTGATTTCAGCTTGAGATGCTATTTAGAAGGCAAGCATGGAATATGTGCTCACCAATAAAAGGCAAATTATTGGTTTTAATTCAGTATGTTAAATGTTTTTCTTTCAGTATTTATTGAACCAATTCCAACTGGGCAAGCTGCTAAAGATTACCTTAACTTATATGTCATACCTACTCTACTGAAAGGACTTACAGCATTGTCTAAGAAGAAACCAGCAGATCCTTTTGTATGTATCAAGAAAGACCCATATCAAGAGACAGAATGAGTATGAGATAACAACTGGTAGCATTCCTTTGCTAACAAAAAAAATGTCCTTTGCTACATGACAGATAGAAATCCAAAGGAAAAAAAAGTGATAGTTGATAAAAGCAATAGTTGTTTATATGCATATCGAGTTTGGTCCCTTTAAGCTAGAATGCCCATAATTGGTGAGCCTTTGTATTTCAGGAGCAGTCTAGACTGACTGCCTCCTTTGTCAGCACCTATTCAGACAAACTGGTACATTTTCAAAAGCAAAACATCATGAAAAGAAAGGTTTAGGAATTTTAAAGTGTTTCTATTTTCCTCACTGCTTTATAAAAGAGAAATATTAAAGGAAAGTTGGTCAGTAGAAATACAGAGTATGAATGCCTCCTATTAGCAAACAATATCTTGGTACAGAAATTAAACAAGGAATTTTATTGTTGTTCTTTTTGATAGATATGGCTGGCTGATTGGCTAATTGAAAATAATCCAAATACACCTAAGTTGCGGCAGAATGTGATTGTGGAGGAACCTTAAGAGAAGAGACTGCTAGTTAAATCTTAACCAATTTCCTGCAAGTATCACAAGTTATAATTTTAAAATCATTTTTATATTGAGAAGTACTACTAACTGGAATTTGTAGATGGAAGAGTCAAATATACATATTTGGATCTTAAACTAATAAAGAGTATTGTTGCAATTAAGACATAAAAATAACAAGTGTATTTATTTGTCTAGTTCGGGGTTGTTTTTTTCAACTGCTGGGCTCTGACATATTTGTGTGCTGCAAAACGTCCACAGGTCTGCCCTATAAGTGAGCCAGAGTAAATGACGGGAAGTGCTGCGCAGCTAGAATCCCATCTTCGTGACTTCAGTACGGATGGTCTATCTCCATTTTTCAGTTTCTCCTCCTGATTCCCAACAACCTGTGATGTCACAAGACTTCCAGTTTCTCCACCTTGAAGTCCTTCCTATGAGATATGTGCTATAAAATAAAAAAGGCTGAGAGCCATTCATCTAGGTTATATCTTACAGTTGTCCAGGTGATAAAAACAACTAACACGAGGATCTCTATTTTACCCCAAAAGCCTTGTGAGAGAAGTTGGTCTCAGAGTGACTAGCTAAAAACTACTCACTTTATAGATGGATTTGAAACAGACTCTCCCTAGTTCTTGTCCAACGTGTTAAGTGCTACAACAAACTGCTCTTAGTTGGTATAAGGTTTGATATAGTGACTTTTTAAACTATGTATATATATAAAAGGATAAATCTCAATTCATTTGCACAATTTTTTATTTGTATTGAAAGCAATTTACTTATAAAACCATAAATATATGCTTTCATTGATGCATGCAGGCATTGATAGTAAAGTAAACATATTTGGACAGATGCTTATTCAACATTTTAAAGATTTTTTTAGATCACGATATAAATACTAACAAATGAAAATTAACAGTTATCCTGTTTTCCTAACTGAAATAGTGAAATTTCTCTTAAAATATAAATATGCAGTTTATTACTCAAATTGGCTCCTGCTTCTCAAGATTGGAGAGTATCTAGTCTATTATTCCTATTTTTTAAAGGAGTTCCTGAGTATCCTGGATCCAAATAATCATAGCTAATGAGGCTTGATCTGGATAAACACATAAAGTATTATTAATAATACTGAACATTCATAAATAATACTGAAACCTTAAAAAAATATCTTACCAAAGGAATCTTACTGATTTTTCTTTTTTAAAAAATCTGGCTCACCAACCTGTCGATGTCTGTAACAATTCCAGTAGTGGCCTGATGGACACAGTACATAAGAAAAATATTTTGACATAGTCTCTCCAATATGTTCCTGAATAAATGCTATATTGCTATAAAGGAATAGAAGAATAAGATAGACATTTAACTAAAGAATAAGAAGCCAAGAATGGTTTTTAGAATTGGCAGGAGAAAGCAGCGAGGTCTTCCAGAAATCTGCATGTGGATTATTGTTGTTTAAATTGACCCTGGATATTTTGGATTTAGAGTTAAACAAACAAAACATCCATTTTGCAGATGACATGAAATGATTTAGTGCTTCATATTAGGGCAGTACAAAATAGTGCACTTTTAATCATTACAGTATTATTAACTAAGGTAGGTGGTTGGGTTCAAATTCATAGCAAACTAAAATGAGAGTGTGATGTAGCACAATGCGTATCCTCACTATTTCATGTTTAGGAATAGCGTTGTACTATGGTGGCTGTCTCAAAATATCAACACATGAAACATCAGTTTAGAATATTTGTGGATTTCCTGCAGGCCTGTTACCAAGCACTGGAAAACTAAATGCTGGACTAGGTAGACCTTCATTTAAATTCAGCAGTATCTTGTGCCCTATTTCCTTTAAAAATAGTTCCTCTGCCTAATACAGTGCAAGTTAGTTGGAATAGAATAAGAAATATACTTTTGTGTCTGTCAGGCAAGTTCACAAACTTTGCAGTACTGCAGCTGCTCCTTTGATGTTTCCCCAGGCAAAGTGAGAATCAAAACTCCCAGCAGATTTTGATGATTTTCCTTCTTTATCTGAACAGCTGATGGATTTTTTTAAAATTCCAACCTATTTATTTCATCTATTATTATTTTTATTAAAATATCATTTACATAGCCTGTACTTTGCAGGAAAAAATGTCCTCGATCTGCATTATTTTCCAAGAACAACTTTACATTTAAGGTGTTTATAGAAAGTAATAAATACCAAATATTAAGAGCAAATAATTCACTAATTAGGTAGATTTTTCATATTACTTTAACATAATAACATTGCTAAGTCTTAACCTTGATAAGACTATTGTACCTTTCAGTGATTCAACAAAAGAACATCTAATTGGTATTTATATATTATTTTGGTATGGAAGGAAATATTCTGATTAAAAATATGTAGAAGAAGAAATTAATGAATAAGATACTTGGTCTGGAGAATATGCCTGTTGCTAGGCTATATTCATTCATTCAACCTTTGCCTTCTGAGCTCTGAATACAATGTTTTCATGAGATACCTATACTTGTGTGAATGAATCAAACTCATGAAACTTAAATTCTTTTAAACATTACTCTTTTAATGTTACATATCTCCTGAATTCTAATAGTATTATAATTAATCTTGTAATTTAAGAGATTAGAAGCATTAAGTGGCCATTGTATTGCTTATAAAATGAATACAAGTTATTGACTTAAAAGGACTAGATGAAAACCTCAGTTTACTTGTTTTTCAAGCTGATTTGAATTTACTGATCATATCTTGAGACAGATACAGAGGAGTTTGGTTGAAATGTTGTTCCATAGCCATGAAAATGAGCCACTCCATTTGAGAGATGTGGATGAGGAGTAAGAATGTATTGGGTTATAGCCAGGCCTGAAGTGGTTGTCCATTAGGCTGAGCATTATCTCCTTTCTGAACATCATTGGAAATGTTGAATAAGAACTACACAATTAATAGCTGACATCATGATCTACATATTTATTAACCCTTTCTGCTGCTCATCAATATAAGTGATGAAATTATTCTCTAATTAATTAAAATTATTTAAAAGGGAATAACCTTAGAGTATGACAGTCTTGATACTATCTCAGTTAATTTAAGAAATGGAACTGAAAAGGAACAAAAAGAGAGAAGGGAATGTTCAAGAAATTGATATCTGTCATACCATAATTGTTATTAAAAGCTAAAACACTTTTCCCTTCAAACAAGATATGGTGTTATACAGCAAACTCCTCATTGGCATATCTTGAAGAAATTTCTCAGCTATATTGAGAGTTTAATGCTTTCCATTACTATCTCTCCTCCCAAAAGTCTGGTTCCCCTAGAGACCCAAACATGTCAGAAGCAGGATTGATCAGCATTGTATCCAAGAGAATGGCTACTGACCAAACTGCTTTGGTACCAACCCCCTGCCAGTTCATGATGGAATGGCATTACCCTCAGCTTGGGGATGGGTGGGGAGGGCTGTCTCTTATTCCTGTCTTCAGAATTGTGGCAGCAGTTAATGGCAAGTGGGTAGGAAAAATTCTAGATGAATGGAAGAATAATGCTGCCCATCATGAGAATAGTGTCTTTTAATTTTATTGCATGAACATCTTTTCATAGTGATGATTTATATAATATTCTTTTAAATCTAAATTTAAGCTCTATTGGAAAGATATTTTAAATGAAAGTCATATTAGGTTAGAACCTTATCAAAATGAAAAACTCATTTGTTTGAGAACGATCCACTGAATCCAATGGGCCTCTGAATAACAGATTGGTTAATTCTGATAATAGCTTCTGTCACATAAATAATATCAGTCTCATACACAGATAAATTAAAATACAAGGATATATTTCATTAAAACAATGCTTTACCTAACAGCTGTTATAATGAATGGAAAACACCACATTACAGAAGACTATTTTACCATACTATTTTATTTATATAAGCATAGTTGTTTGTTCTTCAGTCATATTTTTTATTATTCTGTTTACTTCATGACAGTTATGACTGGAGCAAACCTGTTTAGACTTGGATAAGTCACTCCATAGGATGGTGGGGAAGGCAGGGCAGTTTTATGACATTTGCTTTCATGGCTTCCTATCAGTTTTTTTTTTTAACAAGATTGGAGAAAATCATTCTGTCAAATTGTTCCATTTTTGTTAGTATGAATTCAAACAGAACCAGAGCTGAATGTATTTGCAATTAAAATGCTGCAATTTGTAATTTGTGCTTTGGGAGCTTTTGAAAGAGGACAAATAGAAGTTCAGCAAAAGAAAGTTTGTTCCTAACTTCGCAATGTAATGATGGGAAATCTGCTTAAATTTCTTTTAATGCAGAATGTGTCCTGCCAGAAAAATAGGAAAAAACTGAAGATGCTTGGATGAGATTTGAGAATGGACAATCTGTGGCTCCCCACACCTTGCTGAACTATAACTCATGCTGTTTATTACTCAGTACTCACCATGTTGACTGGAGCTTTTGAACCTGGAATACAACACATTTGAAAACCCACATGGTTCCATATCTGACTCCAAGTTACATAAAGAGACATAACTGAGGAAATACAGAAAAAAGTGAACTTCCTGTTGAAAAATTTAAAAATGGGAAAAACATATCCCATTGAACGAAATATATAAAATTATATGGATCTTATATGATCTGGAATGCATTTTCAGTGCTACTACCATGGGACTTGTCTACAGCATGATAAAAATTAACTGGGGTCTTCCTCCATTTTAAAAAAATCAGATATATTTGGTCATGTTTTGTTTCTGCAAAAATAAATTCAGTTTTAATTCAGTGTTAATTTTAAGATCTGTATTATTTTAACGTTTGTTCTGTATTTTATTCAATGTCTATAAGTTTCCTAGAGTTGCCTCCAATGAGATGAGTCGCATGCAAGTTTGATAAGTAAAAGAAATAAATGCAGATTACTATTTTACTCTTCTGCTCTGAAGAATTGAGAGGGAAAAGGAAAATGATATAAATCCTCAAAGCTGCATTTTATTTTGGCTAGGCTGAACTTTTTTTCCCCTTGGCAGTTGTAAACGTCTCTTCTTACTGGGTGGCATGTAGGATGGAATATAAGGGATCACAACATTTGGGGTGTAGCTTGCTTCTGAGGTAGTGACTCTTTGCTCTCTTAACGTGAGAACATTCCACAGGGACTTTAACATATGTATGTGGATGAATTGCCTGCTTGTACCATAAAAGAGATGACCATGTACCCAACATAAAGCAGTCATCACTGGGAAATGGTAAAGCCAATGAAGTTCACACATCCTCCCAGTCGCACCAAACTATTTTTATAATACCTAATTTAGCAAATGAACTGTGAAAAGGAAAAGGCTGCTGAGGCCAGGTTGGCTGTTAATAGCACCTGTCTGTAATCTAGGCTTCTTTTTTAAGGCTACCCTCAAAAATCATCAGCATCATTCTGGAATTAACTTTATTGGTATTTTTATCACTACAATCATGTGCACATTTACTAGAAATAAAAGTCATTAGAGGCAATGAGATTTACTTTCTAGTAAGCATTCATGGAATTGCTATTTATGTTTATATGAACTGTGCTAAAGACAGTTTAAGACCTGATGGTCTCTGAATGATGTAAAGTACTTTCTGTATCCTCTGAAACATGCATTAATTAAGTTTGTTTAGGCTGGAATGTTCTCTAGCATCATTTCCTTACAAGAATGATTTTTGTTGTTAAATCAATTTATATAACTGTTCATCATGGGGCACCTCAAATCAAACAACAAAATAAGAATAATAGTGACAGATGAAGACAAACCCAACTTCAATCAGGAAAAAAAAAACAAATTTGCAGCAATTGGCTAACTAAATGTTCAGACCCTATGGTTGAAGAAACATTTGGGTAGATATTCTTGACCTGATCCTGCATATAATAGCTTGATGCCTGAGGTATTTAATCATGGGTTATTGAATAAGACCATAAAGGTTGTGCATACATAATATATTGTCATATCCTAACAGATCACATAATACAAACACACTCTTTCCATGCCCGGGTTTTGTATATTTTACACTGAATTTTAATAATACTGATTTTAGCCCTGATTTTACATATATATTGATAGATAGATAGATAGATAGATAGATAGATAGATAGATAGATAGATAGATAGATAGATAGATAGATAGATAGGCAGGCACAGGCAGTTTTGTATACTGGCAAGAGTTGCTGGGTAAGATGGGCAGCCATACATATCTAATAAGTAAGTGAACATGATATATCTTTGCTACTGAAGTTCTTTTTGTCCTTTAGATTTTATTGGTGGTTTGCTATATACAGAGGATAACATGAAGTAATATACCTAACCCGCTAAAAAATTTCTTCTTTCGTGGAAGGATTGGGAAATAAGCTAGAGTAAAAAAACTACATTGGGGGCTTTCTCAATCACTAAGTCTCAACACAAACCTGCATTGACAATCAGGCCTGAGGAGACGGTACATTGTTCCGGGGCCCATGGAGCTCAAAGGGGGCCCATGAAGGGAAAAATTTTTTAAATTTTTTACAAAACCATTTTTTAAAAAAGAAAAACAATATTGGATGTATACTTCATACTCAATACTTTGTGTGTATAGCAAAACTGCCTTGCAGCCTTGTTCGACATAACCTTTATTAATCTGAAACTCAGCAAACATTTATGTAATATATTGAATTTTAATTTCATTTCTATGGCACCCCCCCCTCTGCAGGAGAAAAACCGCACTCCTGGCCTGCCCCATGCATGTGCCGCTCTGCCCCGCTACCTCTATGATGCGCCACTCTCCGCAGGAGAGGAGTGGCACTCCCGGCCTGCCCCCTGCATACATGATGCCTTTCCCAGGCCACCCCCGCCCTGCCAGTGCTATGAATAGCCTGGCCAAGGAGGCCACCGTGCCACTTCCCTCAGGTGGGTGCTCTGACCAGGGACACCCTCTTGTGAGGGGGCCCATATTAGTCTTGTTCCAGCACTTAATCTCTTGACAGCCCTGTTGACAACCCATCTATCATTTCAAATGATGTTGTCTTTACAAAAACTTCAGATCACAAGATATATTCAGTTCATTATTAGCCGTAGCAAATGTTAAAGTTCTTTCCTTCTGTATGCCAACATCATCCAAAGGCAGCCTCAACCTGAATAAAATTGTTTTAACTTCCTTATTTTAGATGGGAGGCAGTAATCAGCAATGGGTATAGTACATTTTACCAGTAGGTTTCTGCTGACTGAGAAAGAACTTTTCAGTTTAGCAGCAATAATGCTCAGAATGCAGCAGCTTTTGGTCAATTTATGCTATATATTTTTTTTTACTAAAAGTCTTGAATTAGAACAGAAATGATCAAATTTTGTGACTGGAGAACTTGTTAACCCCTACCAATAGACCACTGAATTAAATAGGAATGGTAGACATGGCCACAAAATTCAGGTATACCCATGATCTCTCTCTCTCTCTCTCTCTCTCTCTCTCTCTCTCTCTCTCTCTCTCTCTCCCTCCCTCCCTCCCTCCTCCCTCCCTCCCTCCCTCCCCCTTTCTCTCCCATTTTGATTTAGCATACCGTGTAAAACTAACATTTATGATTACTTCTACATGTAACCAGATCAAATAGCAATTACCACATTGGTTTGGTCATAGTCATTGAAAAAACAATAACTATCAAGATGAAGAGATACTGTCAGTGGATGAACAAAGCAAAAGAAACAGAAAAAAAAATAGGACACTGCCATTCATTGCAGTGAGCAGTGCTTGGGTCTGGAGCCAGGAAAACCCCAAGAATGCCTGAAGTCTTAGACTTCAGTATCAAACAGTTTGCACTGGTACTGAAATTAAGAGTACATTTCCTAGAAATTTCCACTGTGCTGTAATTTTTTCTACTATCTTTTCAATTATTGTACATATATTCTTCTGTACATAGAAGCAAGGGAAAAAGAAAAACTACTTAGTAAATGTCCAGGTATCAATTTCTGTTCAAGAAAATAGCATCCTGTTCTCTCAAGGATTTATTATTGTGACAGATTAGTTAGGCTATTGCTAGGTCATTCATTCCACAGTAAACTGTTCCTTGTAGCATCATGGAGAATATTCTTAGGGAATATTTTCTTCTAGGGCTTTCCATCTAACTTTTCATTGTTATATAGAAAGCTGTATGTAACTGAAAACAGCCAAATGTGTTTGACCACATGGGCCTTTGTTTTGCTAACACCTTGTTGGCTGCATTGAAAAGTGTCATCTAATTTTTGAAAGAACACAAAGGGCTGATAAAACTAAATTAAATTCCTTCAATTTCCTTTGAATGTAAAAAATAGCCAGCTAATCCAGTTTCTGGTTAGGATATTGCATTTTGAATCAGTGTGATTGTTTTATTTTAGTTATTTATGAATTGCATTAAAATATACCTCTATCACTGAATAGCTTACTCCTTTGTTCAGTCCAGCATTATTGTTTTTTAATAGTAAGTTTTTAAAAGATTTCCTTTACAATGATTAAAAAAAAACTACTGCATACTAAAAAAACAAAAAGAAAGTGCAAAAATGAAGAATAATAGAATTGAAAAATAGAAAATGAAAAATAAAAATATAGTAAAGTGGAGGAAAGGAAATATATAAAGAATGTATTTCCTCCTTTATCACAAGTATAAATAATTTTAGTAACTTATTATCTTCTTTTAACATACAAAAAATTACTTCTTCTTCCCATATCTCATCTCTTATGTATAAACAAATCTTCAAAACATTATCTTTTTAGTCCTGATCAGCAAAAATCCATTGAGGATTATTTCTGGTTAATCTCCAGAGATAATAGCATATCTGTTTTAACCTTGATCAAATAAACTGACTCTATATTCCTTCCTTTTACTTTTAAGAATCTCAATCTTTAATCCCTTCAAATAATGTCCCAGAATTTGAGTTTTCACCTTTTTTTTCTTTGTCCTTCCCACAAAATTCTTCAAAGCTTTAGCCAGCCTATATTGTAAATCTATGTAGGAAAATTATCCAGACATTGCCTTGATTTATTATTTGTGAATCCCTTTTAATTATTAGGACATCAGCTGGTTTCATTGTACATCCAATGTTATATCTTTTCCCATATCGTTCTTGTAGTCTGTCATTTCTGAAAAGAAAAGTAAAGAAAAGAAACAAAGTATACAAACTCAGTGCTCTTTTGAAAGTGCCAGCCATGATTTGAGCAAGTTAACTATTCCCTCATCTCTCATGGAGATTGCTGTCTTGTGGTCTTACAAGGAGCAGCTGTCTGGAACACTTATGAATGATTTCAAGTCTCTTCCTTGTCCAGAAAAGAATTGTGAAGAGCTAGCGTACTTGATGGCTCTTCATTGTGCCACAGTTGTTGTTTTCACTGTTAGCAGAGCCAATTTCAATTCACAATTTCTTCCCTGAAAGTTATTTAATCCAGATGAACTCAGCATAATATATATACAAAAATGCTGTTTAAGAACCGTGTACTTACCAACAAAGTTTCAAGTATAATAGAAGATTATAAATAATGAACTTTTACACCGGTAGTATTCAGCAGGTTCTGACCAGTTATGGAGAACCGATAGCGGAAATTTAAAAAACTGGTCCTATTTCATACTGAAGTTCAATAATGGTGTTTTAGCTTACTGCAGGTATTAATGAGAGTTCCAGAACAGAATGTCAGTAAAATTCAGTGAAATAAAACAAAATCATTCAAATGCATAGAAAATGAAACTAGGTCTAAGCTGTTTCTTTAGCTAATATTTCAAATTCTAAATGAAAAGCATTTTTTGCAGGAAAAAAAATATTTGGTCACCCCCCAAGTTAAAGTTAATCTTCTAATGGAAAACAGAAAAGTATCTATGGAAGCAAGTATCACGCCATTTGCAACTGGGTTTTTTTTTCTTACAATATTGAATTGTTGTTGTTTTTTAACTGTAACTCAGATCTATATAATAGATTGAGTCTCTCAATGTTGCTATAACTGAGGAAAGTTAATTCAAAGTCCCCTTAATTTTGCTAATCTTTGCCATGGAAATGAGGCAAATTTAAATGGATTTTAAACCAGATTCCCCATTGTTACTGGAAATCTTAAGCTTTCTGTAGCAGCCCCATAGCACATTTATGCTATCTTTCTCTTTAAGGTTTCTGGTCTGTATTTATAAATTTAGAGAGTTCTGGATAACAGTGGCATAATTTAGTGCTCCCAATCATCAGAGAAGGCATTAAAGCATGATTTGTGGCAGTCTTCTGGTGATGGATGAGATAAAGCTAGCATATCTCCTGGTCTTTTGTGCCTGATTACACAAAGAGTTAGCACTCATCTTTGGAGCTGGCAGTTCCTCGTGTTAAAAGGCAGTGATGAAACCCTGAATCTGCTTGATTCAAACATGCCACATTTGAAAATCAGGTTCAGGTTTCACCCTACGGAATAAGTTCATTATATTAAAAGATTTGTTTTACTTTGTTTCATTGTAAATATATGATCAGTGAAGTCTTTTTTTCAGGATGGAGTTCCTCCTCTCCTCTACATTTTGAAGAGAAGAAGCAGAACAAAAAAGAGGAACAGAAGATAATATGCTACATGTTTTTGTATTAACAGTTCTGTAGCTTGTAAAACATGTGAATCAGTTCCAGTCTTTTTGAATCAATTCCAAATCCTGAAAAAATATTGTTTAATTGATACAAATTATGCATACAGAGAATAGTAAATGGTATTTTCAGCCAGGCTAATGATTTGAGATAGCATATATCTTAATATCTGAGAAACTGAAAAATAACTTCATATACATTTGACAATTGGATGGTTATTTATTTATTTTATTTTATTTGGTAAATTTATTTGCTATCTAACTTGCCATGGGGCTAGGTAGCTGTATCATAGGTTACTAAATATTTGTAAATACAAATATTTACAAGGATTTCATGTCTTCATGATAATACAGCTAAACAGAAATGACAAAATGTCCTTGGAGAACCAGCACAATATCACAAAGTTTTGATGTTACCATTTCTATTTGACTACCACAAATGTGCTTTTTATTTTGATGTTGCCAGTTCATGCTAGTAAGTTACAAAACTAACTGTTTCACTGTAACCTTATTTTATTTCTAAAAAGAAAAGAAAATACTTGAGATTTTATATCACCCTATGCTTAACTTTGTTTAAAATGATTTGTTAAATAAATCACAACTGGTAGGCTTCATACGATACAACATAAATAATTCATAAAAAAACAGTGAGCAAAAATCAGACAAATCACTTTCTGGATTTGCACAGTGTACAAACCCAGCCTATTCTGGCAACAGCTCATCTCCACCGGTTAGCAGTAATGAGCAAATCCTTCCCTCTCTAAATCACACTGGTTTTATACAGAACAATAGGTTCTGATCCTATAATGAAGCATGGAGTCACTGCAGGTGTATGAAATAAGAGGTCCCACAAAAGGAACATGCACTCAAATGGAGGAAGCAGGACTGTGTATTAGAATCCCCAATCCATATACTGTGTTCATACATGTCACTGAATCCAAACTAGTCATATTTTAACCTAGTGCATTTCTGAGCCCAGAAAATTGGTATAACTGACTAGATTAGGGTTAAGTTTATCATGGAAAAGCATTTTATATAAATATAGCTATAGGTTAGAAGATATAGTTATAGGAGAGACCAGATTCTTCTCATGCTATACTGTCCTCCTGGGTCATGCAGCTGGAAAGTTTACTTCTTTATATATTCCAATCTCACAATTATATGTGCAGGGTTCTTATCTATGGAAAGATGGCCTCTATGTTCCAAGTAGGGCCATTCTAGATATTTTGAAATTCTTTTTATTCTAACAGCTTAGAGGTCTTTAGATATATTGAAACTCCACTTATTGTGTATTCTGTTGTGTATCTGGAATGGAGGACACTATAAAGATAATATATGTGATTATCCTATTTTTAGCCACTATTATTTTCTCAGCCAATTTTCTCAGTCCCAGTAAGTATGAATTTAATTTTTTCTCTTGAACTAAACTGAATAGCCTGGAAAGAGATAATGACACTCGGCCACCATTTTGAATATCTACTCAACTTTGACATATGGAGGAAGGGAGGTCATCAAAATAACCATATATTCCTGCCCTCCCCAAACTTTGTAATGTTAAGGAAGATTTTTGCAAGTTGAAAAGAGCCTCTCCCTTTTGTTTTTAGGACCTCAAGGAATTGATGTGACCCATGGCTTTTCCTAATTTAGTTTTGGTGTGACCAGCTAGCCAAGCTGCATATGAAAAGGTCACTTATTCTCTTCAAGAGAGGAGATGTCAAGTGGAATGATGGAAAACTTTTGCATTGGGAGCCATAATATTCACTTCGTACAATTGCCAACCCCATGTGGAAATGCAGGAAATGGATGGTGTAAAAATACATTCTTCTGTTCTTAGACCCTGGTGGGTAAAAAAAAGAAAAACAGTCAACAATCCTTGGTAAGCAACCGATATCAAGAAGTCTATCTACAGTAGAATGCTTGCTGACAAGAGAGATGAATCTTAGTTAAATCATGGATTGTTAATCAGTGGTAGTTCTGTTCTTGAACAGTGGGAACACAAGACAAAAGACATTGGCCATTGTATTTTCAGCCTGCCTGCTGCTTAGCGCTCTTATGCAAACTATGCCAATTAAGTCATGTGTTATCTTACTGGATTCATTCTTAGCATTCCCTTCTGGAGGGCAGACTGGATATAAATCTAAAAAAATGAAGGCTTACCAATCAATCTTATCAATCTTGCAACAGAATAGAAGCTAGCCTACATTCTAAAATAACTACCTATGGTTGAACAGAAACATTCATCCAAGATAATTAAAGACATCCCCATTTTTAGCATAAATTCTAAAAAGACATACCTAATGCTAGCTTTCACAATGATTTTACATATTTACAGATATCAGTATGTTATTTTGCACTTGAGACAAAACAACATGGGAAACATTCCAGCTTCCCAAGCTGTCATGGAAAAACAAGGTTTATTTTCCAGATTTTGGTTTATTCATCACATGTATCTTCCGTCTCAGGTCTTTTGCCACTACAGTTTTCCCCATATGGGCTATCTTGGAATTGGCATTTTTGCCAACTCTCATAAATTGTAGCGGTTTATTGTAGTTATTTTGGAAAATATCGCATTTTCCCTCTATTATATTAGATTGATTTGGTGTACAATAATAAATATGCCAGCTCTATTTTGATCATAATGATAATGGTAAATTATCAGTGAGGAATCCAAATTTGGAAATAGCAAACTATATAGCTAGCCCTTGATTTGCAATCACATTTGAACCCAAAATTTATGTTGTTAAATGAGGCAGTTGCTAAGTAAATATGGCTTCCCCATTGAATTTGTTTGTCAGAAAGCTGGAAAAAGGCATTCCATGATCCCGGGACACTGCAAAGGTCATAAATATGAGTAAGTTGTCAAGCGTTTGAATTTTAATCACATGATCATGGGGATATTGGAATAAGTTGTAAGTGTTAAAAACAGTCATAAGTCACTTTTTTCAGTGCCATTGTAATTTCAAATGGTCACTTAATTAACTGTTGTAAGTTGAGAACCACTTGTATCTCTCACTCACTTTCTGTGTGTGTGGGTATGTGTATGTGGGTATATGAGAAATTAATAACATCAAATGTATTCTTGTCATCTGAGGAAGTAAAAAACATATAATTTCCCCAAAAATCAGTGTGATTAAACCTCCACCTAACTCAGATTTGATGGATACTCTTGGCCCATTTGAAAAGGATGATATACTGGAATAGCAGCATGTCTAAACTAAAGCTTAACTGTAAAGCAAAGCTTTTGCTGGGCAATAAAGAATTATTCTATATATATATTACAATATATATTATATACTGGTGGTCCTTGACTTAACAAAAGTTCATTTAGTGATAATTCAAACTTACAATAGCACTGAATAAAGTGATTTAGGATCACTTATCACAGTTACAACCTTTGCAGTACCCCTATGGTCATGTGATCAAAATTCAAACGCTTGGCAACTGGTTCCTATTTAAGACAATTGCTATGTTCCAGGACCATGTGATCACCTTGTGCAATTTTCTGATAAGCAAAGTCAATGGGGAAGCCCATTGTTGTTGTTGTTGTTGTTGGTGGTGGTGGTGGTGGTGGTGGTGGTGGTGGTGGTGTGTGTGTGTGTGTGTGTGTGTGTGTGTGTGTGTGTGTGCATATGTGTGTGTGTGTAAAAGCCAAAATCAATCCATATATTAAGACCAATCAAAACTATGTTCAAGCTTTGAGAGGATAAAGAAATAGATGAAAAATTCCAAATTAGGTCAGTTGATGGGCACAAACTACTTATAAATACTGAAAGTGAAGAATGGAATGGTATAGCAGCATTGTCTGGGAGAACAATAAACCCAAATCTTTGTTGGCATAGTTGACCTATAGAGGCAGCAAACTAATAAACCTTGGATGAGATCTTCAATATGCACTTAAGGAAGCAGCTAGAACTTGTTGTTGTGTTTCCAGATCTAGAGGGTTTCTCCATTTGCCTTCTCAGGCATGCAAGTCATCAGGTTATTTATAGGAGCAAACAGCAGGGAACCCACAGACACATTCACAACTGCTTCCAAGTTTTCACTCACTCTAGTTCAAAGGGTTAATCTTGTCCTTTAGAATAAAGAATTTGCAACAAGCCCTCATATTTACCACATCAAACACAATCCCAGCTTGCATTGTTTGAAGAACATTAGACAATAGACAAATTAACGAGACAAGGGAAATTTACTTTGTCAAGCCCTTGTTTGTCGCCAATTCTTCCAAGTTTTATATCCCCAGAAAAAAAAGAGACCTAAGCCAGTTTCTATCTTATTTTGTGGCTTCTTGATCAAATCCTTAACTTCCTTTTATCTTCTTTTCTGAAAAAGTAGCTTCTTTTAACCCAAACAAATGGAGCAAACAGAGCTTTTTAAAGGAAACATTTCTTCAAAAACGTTTATTGTAAAATATTGTTAAAAATCAGCTTTAATTTATCTTGTTTTACAAAAGTAACTTGAAAGAGGTAAAAATTAATCAGCCATTTAAAAAAAGACCTGAATTTCTTTCCTTGAAAGATGAATGTCTAATAAAGCCCATAGCTTCATCTCTTGAGGTACCTTTGAAAATTAGACCTGTGCGTTTAAGCTCTTTGAATAAAAAGTGCGTATGTTTCACATTAATATATAAATTTATATATATATATATATTTATATATATTTACAACCTATGGAAGTTCAATACGAGAAAAAACTATTCTCTAGCACTTACAGAAAATCATTCAAACAATGGGCTTCTAAAAGTTCTGTGAATTTCACCCAATATTTTAAGTAATCAGTATTTTCTGATCACAATGTTGGATTCTTATGGCACTATCTTGTTCAAAGGGATAAAATGCAGGATAGATTTTCATATTTTTGATAATTATGTATTTTGCAAGTTAAAAACATATAATGTATAATAGCTATCAGATTGGATCCTATATGTATCATCTATATGTATTACCTTGGGCATTGGAATGCTAGGAAAAATGATAACACTGTATACCCTAAGCTGTGGAAATATATATCACATTAATATTTATAAATAAGATCAAAGGCAAATCCGAGACTGAAAAAGACTGGGGAAGAAAAGGAAATAAGTATTATACATGTAGTTGAACAATATTGAATCTGACTTTTTTGCATTCCAAATCTTCCAAAAAAGATAAGGAGAGCTGCTACAAGTTTAAGTTGCTTACAGATGTGAAATTTTGAAAGAAACTTTAAAGCCATCAATGGCTATAATCTAGGTTTACAAGACATATTACATTGCATT
This sequence comes from Bungarus multicinctus, assembly GCA_023653725.1. Classification (NCBI taxonomy): domain Eukaryota; kingdom Metazoa; phylum Chordata; class Lepidosauria; order Squamata; family Elapidae; genus Bungarus; species Bungarus multicinctus. Next base: position 85,653,917 of record CM042834.1, read on the forward strand.
GTAAATGAAACATTTACATATCCCAAGTCTGAATTGATCCTTATAATGTAAGGTTACCTTGTTGGTGAAAACATTTGCCTAACGTGTCGACTAGGCAGTGGTAATACTCAGACTTAATACAAACTTAGTTCATGTAATGTGAACACTGAAGTTTGTTCAATAAAAAACTGAAAGTCCGACAATTATGATCCAAAGATCTCTTTTCTGAATGCTTCCTGTGAACAAGGAGTTAGTCTTAGGGAGAGGTTAAAGGATGATACATTTATCTTCCATGGCCCCTGTTCCACTGCCGAGAGTGATTGGAAAGAGAGCCCACTCGTGTAGAACAATAATATTTAGTTACCATTTCTTTGCACTGTTCACATTTCACCGTGCAACACCAATGAAACTTGCAATTGCAACTTGTAACAATTTCAATCTGTTTCTCCTCTATTTTGAGGCCACATTCCACGCAGAGCCTCTTGCAACTCCGCTTCTCCCACTGGGTCAGATTCTTGCCACTTTGAAGACACTCTCGTCCTTCAGTACCATAGAGGGCCAAGCTGATGTTTTTGATGCAATAATTTGGGGAGTCCTCCAAAAACACAAGATCAGCAGCATGCATGGTGTTGAAGGGCTCAGAGGACATTCCACGACTCTCCGCACTGTTACCAGCTCTTATTCTTCTCTTGTCCAACTCCAGTTTCTGAGCCTGGTTATATTTGTTCTTTAGATAAGTTCCAACATCTCGGAAGTCTGCTAGTTGGAGCCAGCAAGTTTGGATGCTGCAGCTCCCTGATACTCCATGGCACTTGCAGGCCCGCTTCATGGTTGCTTTTACAGCCTTGCACGAGAGATGGAACAACATTTAGGAATACTAGGTAATTCTGTGAAATACCAAAAGAATATGGCGAGAAGAGAAACTCATCCTTTCCCCAGTAGGCTATTTTGAGAGTTTGCATGATCAAACATTATGACATAACAATTGGAAGTTTCATCCTAATATATCTAAAGGACACCAGACTGGAAAAGATTAATTTTAAAAATCTAATATTTTAATTAAAAAAAATCAAAACTTTTAAATAGTTACCCTTGAGCATAAGCCCCTACTGCTTGATATCTTCCAAATATTTTGGACTACAATTTTCCAAACTGAAAATCCTCATGGCTGTTGGCCACTTGCATTTACTGGAAGGCATCAATTAATCTCTTCTTGGTCTGGGGACATGTTTGGTTTGTGGCCTGCAATTTCTGACAGGCCGAGACTCAAATCTCTGTATGGGATACTGCAATCTGTGCTCCAAAAATGATTGGGGGAAATGTCATTTTGATTGAGGGGTTCAGAAGCTTTACAGGGGAAAATTGGTGCCTTAAGCAACTTCTTATTCCCCTACTCCATCCCCTTGGCCCCAATTCTAATACAAATAATGTAAATTAAGTGCCATTATTATTATTTTTAGTTTTTTCCATTCTAGAAATAAAAAAGGAGACAGGCTTTTTGACCAACAGTCCTCAGGTTAGACTTTGTATATGCATGAACTAGGTGGGTCTTTTTACATCTGAATATGTGGGGGTCCACTTCTGTGTCCAGCTAAGAAGGTCTAGGCATCCTGTCAAATTGATTCAGGATCAGTACTTCAGACCTTGAACAAGCACATCACCTATCAGCTGTTTATTAAAGTGCTTGGCTTCTATGTAAGCTGGAGGGGAAGGAGACACTGCTACTTTAAGGAATCCATAAAAATGATTGTTAAGGCAGGTATTCCTTTCTTCCACATCCATATCAAAGTCTAAGCAAAAGTTATTTTAAGGTGAATTTAAAGTGTTGTTCAGCAGTTCACATCAGGTCTGCACCACATCCTCTGAATTGTTTTTTTCAAAATGTGTACAACTTCCTGTTCAGCATTAATTAGTTCACATTGCTTACAGGATTTAAAAAAAAAAACAAATCTTGAAGAATGTTTTTTCCCCAACTTTCTTTCAGAGAGTTTGGGAGAATGTACATTTGTTATAATTTACTATTCATTTAAAATACTATTGAAACATCAAAACTATACAAAATCGATAGAAGTAATTACAAAATCATACTTTCAAAAACATGTTAAACATCAGGCCTGCATTATAGTCAAAGCAATTATAAACAATATAAAAATGTGTGCTAAAAAAGAAATTATATCAGAGCAAGGCCATCATCAGGAAGATCCCATCTCTGTTTGCCAATTCTTAGCAGCACATGGAGGGGGGAGAAGGGAAGGGAGAGGCATAGGGGGTAGAACAGCTCTTAAAGACTAATCTTAATGCTCAGGTACATGTATATGGATGCCTCTCTTTTCAATAATAGCTCTGGACCATCTTTGGACAGCCCTATGCAGAGAGGGCTAAACAATACTCTAGTTTAAATCCTAGGACAGCCCTGTTTTCTACAGATCTGAATGCTTCCTAGCATATATGATTTCTGCCAATTTTCTAAGAGTGATAATGTGAGTGATTTGGGCAAAAATGGATTCATGATTGAAATAAAGAGCTAAACTTGAATCAACCTGCTGTTATTCTAAATACAGCCCTACACTGACACAAGCATCAGCCTTTCATTTAATTTTCCCAGAACATCTTCCCTCCTACCTGAACCTGAACCTCCCCACAGCTAAATTCCCATGCGAGGTGAACATGTTATTAATGGAAACAAGCAACATATATTACTAAAAGAAAATTCTTATGTATTCAGTTAGATTTATAAATATGTAAAGAATATCTAGTTGGGCAGTGGAAAACAAAAGCTTACATTAAATTATATTATAATTTTAGGCTGACTTATACATATTGGCCTAGTATGTACAGAATATAGTTACTGTCCATATCTTAGAAGCCTCCTGCAGTCTGCATAAGTAGGATTCTAGTTACTATTATCCCTAAATAGCATGGATATCACATATGGAGGACAGCAAAATTAGACTCATGTTCATCAAATACTGCAGAAAAATATGTTCAATATTTTTAATTTTAATATGAATATATATGGCTAGGTGTCTAACATATTATAAATAAACTGTAATGCACCAGTTCTTAAAATAACTTTAAGTTAAAATCCATTGGTTTGCTTTTACTTAGCTGGATTTTTGAATACAAGCTTATGAATAAGGATTATTTGCAAACCTGCCATCAGGGCTTACTTCACACATTGTGGGTTATCAATATGCCTAACAAGCAGTCTTCCAAATTCTTTTGAAGAAAAAGAGTCAATACCAAGACATGTTGGGACTTGTCCAAATCTCTCATTGTAATGGAACTTGAAGATCAATTTCAATCAATCAATATAGAGAATAGATTTTCCACATTTTCCCCATAGCTAAATAAGAGCAAAGTTTGTATTCATCACATCAAATTGGACAATACATTTAAAAAAATCAGACATTGTGGTTACTGGTTTTAAAGCAATCTCTGAACTATTGTCCTACTGACAATTACTAAATTTTCTATTTCCAAAATAAAAAGGAGTTTATTGAAACATGTAATTCCTTGTAGGGCAAGGTAAGGTAACTCTATGGTTACTCAAGTTGAGCACTCAAGTTCATGAAGTCATGGAGATAGTCAAATCAGGAAAACACAGCTTGAAGGCATAGTTCTGTAACATTGTTTACACATACCCCAATTCCAAAAGAAATATTTTTTCTAAGTAAAACTTACCAATCTCCCTGCCCTATTATTGTGCAAATTCAGTAAAGCTCTGGCATCGTGTGCTGTCTCCAAAGCATCCACAAAGTGTTTGGAAATTTTTTCACCAAATTCCACATTGTCACTACATCCTCCCCAAACCCATCCACTTCCACCTGGGGGAAGAAAAAATGTATTATTTCCAAATACCTGTGGGTTGAGTCATAAAACAGAGGTGGGTTTTTAAGAAATTCACCAAAAATCTAAAGAGAATTAGCACAATTTTTGGATTAGTAAAGGAGTGTGCATGTGGGGGTGGTTGGGAAACAAAACATTTTTCAATTGTGTTGCTTGGGGTTGTTCATAATCTGCACAATTGGTGAGGTTAATTGACACACTAACTTGCAGAAATAAAGAAGAGTGCAAAATATGGATTCTGCAGTTCTGCTCTTCAAAAGTGTAAAAACCCAGGGGCTCACCTACACGTCCATTTCTTGCATTATCACAGCCACAATTCTCAAAGTCTCCCATGCTACAGTTCCTGGTTAGGGAATACATTACTCCAGCTGAGCTGATGGCATGAACAAATGAAGTCTCCCTTGTAGCTAGAAGGAAGAAAGAACTGTCAGTATGGAACATAAACCCTCACCTCTTTATAGCCTAATCTTCCCTTCTGGCCAAAAATAAAAGCAATATTCTCATCTCAGGTTTACCAGCAATTGGTTTGCATATGCCAATATATTCCCATTCTCTGGAAAGAAGTTTAATTAAACAATTTATATCCCCTCCCATGCCCAAATCTCCCTAGAATTCTGGATTAGGAAATGTATCAAAGGACAGACAGGAATGACAATGGAATTAAAGAAAAACAAGCTCTTTTTGCAAATTTGTACAGCATGATAAAAAATTGGAGGGAGAGAAATACTAAATTTGTGGATATAATCATGCATTTCTATTACAAAATGATTCATTTTCTAGTCTTTGCTTTTATTTCAGCTTCAAGGTTTTAAACATTTTTATGTATTTCATCATGTCACAGGCAAATCAAACAGCACTCTTGGTGAAAACATCCTCATTTGATACCAAAATACACCATTGAATGAAAGTGTTTTTTTTTCATTTGTATGATGTCTGTTCACCCTTGAGCTAGTTTAAAGCAGTGAGGGTTGATTGGTTAATCCATCTACATTTCTCCTGGTCTCTAAATTAATTCATAAATTAGATATACTGATATATGATGCTTAGTGACAATCAACAGATTAGTTTTCATTTTGTATCAAAAATGAATTTAAAACATACACATAAATACACAAATATCACCTACCTACCTATCTACACAGACAGACAGACAGACATATGGCTGATACTCTTTAGTGCCAAATATTGTTGTAAGGATTAGATTTGCTGAAAGGATTAGAGATCTAAAACAATTTTCTATGCCACTCCTAGAAAAAGGGCAGCCCCACCTATGGTAAATAATAACAGCAGAGTAAAAGAGAAATTTACTTTGATCTGTTCAAGAATGTATTCATTCCTATTATATATTCCTTCACATATTCTAGGATCAAGTTCTGTCACAAGTAACTGAAAATTTATGAACCCTACCTACCTACAAGTTATGCTCTAGTCTCAGTTGCACATAACCTTTGCACACTTTTGTCATTGGAGACTGCTAAATACAACTCAAGTGGACCTATCAAAAGGCAGGGATGTGTTAAAATCCACTTACCACTTCTAAGTCTGTGATGAGTGGAGAGTTGAAGTGCACTCTCTGGACAATTCCAGCGTTCCCAGATAAACTGATGCTTACATTCCTCAATTCCACTTTGGGCACCAACTGACACACTCGTAGAGTACCTCAAATACGCCTTTCACAGACAAAAACAAATGCAACACATTATTTTTCAATGTTTCTCGACCCTCCCAAACACCCTTCAACAGCTATTTATGTCCAGCTTCTCTGATTTCTGCACAGAGGGTCTCGATATTAATAAAGGTTACTTACCACAAGTAAATAATATGTTATTGACTAAAGTAAGCTGTCATGAATTATGTAAGTTTAAAATACATTTTAAAGGGGGTGTAAATAAGTACCTTGGGCCCTGTCATCAGAAAGTTGTTCACTGACCTGTAGAAAGAGGGGGAAAAAAAGTTATGAAAAACTTTTCTGAACAGAGTCCTTCCAGACCCAGAACCCCAAGTGGCACTGAGCCTTGAATGCCTACCAGGCTGATGATGTGTTGAAAGCAGCAATAGCACTGTATAGCACAAGGCTGACCAGGGTGACGGAGATCCCGCTTCTCATGGTAAATCTCTATTCTCCTAACTGACCTACAAAATTGTTTTCCCCTCACACCCTTCTCAAAGGATTTGCTAGATAACAGAAAGAGCTAGGCTCTGCTCCTCCTTTTATTATACTAAAAAAAAAAACACCCCACAAAAAGTCCCAGCCCAATAGAATGAGGGTGGAAAAAAACACCAAGGTTCTTTTAATTACTTAAAAGCCTAATTATGAAATAAAAAGCTCTCATAAGCCGGTCAGCCCCCTTCATCAGATGCTGGAAGAAGGGAAGTTCCTGTAGCATTTCTTATTTATAAGGTGGATGCCTAAAAGACCAACTGCTCCCCTCCCACCCACCCCCAATTCATTTGCTACCCAATAACAAGATAGCAAAAGGAGCCGCCTGATGATGCTGCACTTCAAAAGCAAAGGGAGGAGGTTGTGTGTGTCTTCGCTATCCATTCTTAGAGCTTGCCTAACAATAGAGAACTTTTTTTAATGCTCTTAAAGCAGCTCCTTGACTTGAAGAGAGGTGTCCTTTCTTTCTCCTTTGAAAAACAAACAAACAACACCTTTCCTTCTTCTGGTCTTCTGTCGCTTCCCAGAGATCAGGGGGATCATTTGGGGAAAGGCTAATTATCTTTGATGATTAAATTGCTCTTTCCAATGAAACCCGGCTAGTTGAACAAACTTTGAGTGGGTTTCTTCGAGGACAGAGCTAAGATTTCATACATTGGAAGGTGAAGGCAGCCTCATTTGTGAACTTCAATAGCCTTCCTCAGTTGATGCCTTGCAGGGCTGTTCCTAATGAGCATAGTCGTGTTGCCTGAAGCTATAGAAGATAACATTTAATATACCTGCCAGACACTGCACTAGGGATGGTCATCTTGGAATATTTTAAAGTATAAAAAAAAGTATAAAGCACTAGTATTATAATTCTCATTTTATTTTCATCATGCAACAGATTAAGGAACATGATCTCAGTCTGGAAAAGTGGGTAATTGTCATCACTATACAAAAGTTGTTCCTTGAACTACTGTATTCTATTCTGATGGGCAGGACAGAGATCTAATCTTATAAATCTAATCTTATAAATCAGTAGTTAAAGTGAGCTTTCAAAAAATTCAGACAGACGGACTATCTGTAATAGTGTCCATGGACTTTCTACAGCACATTAAAAGCAAGATGGACTCTTAGTGTAATTAAGTAATTATAAAAAATCTTCCCTTCTGCACTTACAAATTTACTTAAACATAAATATCCCTAAATCCACAGAATTTTACATTTATTCCCAAACAGATGGGCAAGAAGTATTCTGCAAGGCCTATTCACATGAAAATTAGGGATAATTTACTTTTCTGGGGAGCATTTTGCAAGATAAAGCCCCCCCTTTTTTGACTGGGCATCTCAATGTTTGATTTGTCAGCTTGCTATTGATTTATCCCAATATGACCACAACAAATTTTACCTCCCCTTTTCCCCCTTAACTTCTCCTTTTCTGATTCATTTTTTTGACTGATAATAGCCAATATTTCTTGTTCTTACATATCTAATTCCTGATTCTCCAAACAAATGTATTTTGGGAAGGGGCTCTTCCAATATCTTAAAATCAGAGTAGATAGTTTCATGTAGACAAAATAAACATTCCAGGACTATGTCTGCATAGTTTTACAGTACAGATCATGACCAGCATTTTAACTGTACCTGGAAACATGCATACAAGCCTAAATATATTAAAGAAAATAAAGTGTTCACTCCTTTAGTGATCAAAAGCCATGGCCAGGTGTGGTCTAGACTTTGTTAAGTTTCCGAACACATTTAAAAGGAAGCATCTTGAAGATAACACTAGCCTGATCCAAAGGAACACCATCAAATATGTGTTATAAAGATCTGATATTTCCAAGATTTTATACATTGAATACATGAGGAAATGCACTGATGATTACCAAAAAAATCCGAACGTTTTTAGTTTAAGACCTAATTCTTGGATAGCTGAAAATATGTGTCCTCATGGAAAATGTAGCCCAAGCCATTATATTTTATGAGTTCATTAGTTAGATAAACTGAATTCATATTCCACTTTTCAACTTAGGAGGTACACTTATATGTTATCTGAATGGAGCTTTTAATATGATAGTGTTTGATATTATTCAATCAATTATAAACATTGGATATCCGATTTAGAATTTGAATCTATTTCTTAATTAGATAGGAAAGAGAAAAGAAGCCAGGAGCCATCTACTTACTGATGAAGCCAAATTCCAAACTATTTTTTCCCAACAATGTCATGTTTATGTGAAATAGAATACGATATAAAAATTTAATCCTGGAGTCCATAAACCACTGAACAGGCTCAGAAGGGATGTTTCAGAACCACTGTCTGAAATCTGTGAGTGACACTGGTTTTGTGCTTCAAATTCCCATTCCATTCTAGCCATGTACTCTAGAATGGCCCCATCGTCAAACATATTAAATGCAGTAAGGGAATCTAACCAAATCACCAGCTTCTTACTATTCCTGTTCAGCTCCTGGAATAGAGAAGATTATTTATCAATATGACAAAACACACCCAACTCATTAACATATTAAAGCGAAACTGAAATGACCCTAGATAAGTCACCTCTTGCAGAAACTTCTAGGGTAGATACACCTTTACATCTCATCTGAAAAAGAAATATTGGAAATTTGTGAGAAAAGGTATGGTTTGTTGGGATTTGGCAAGCAGTTCCTTATCACCAAAAGTCTCTTTCTCCCTGAATTTTTTTTAAATTGAGTTTTTTTTAAAAAAATAATACTAACTCATTCAGTCACTTTTATAACCCATGAAGGTCACCTATAATATTACTTATCTGTTCAAGAATCTTGTTCCCACAGGGAGACAATACAGGCGAAGAATGCATAAAATGCCTGAGCAAGCAAAAGCCATCATTCCTTGCCCTGGAGCTGCACCATCAGATCACACAATGTAGCTGAGAATCATTTCCTAAAGATCATCACTTGTGTAAGGTATTTAGAATTCCAACTCCAAGACTAATAGTTTAGACTTCTTGATACAATCTACTGCAAAGAACTCCAATGACAGAAAATGTGGCATAAATCTGACACAGCGTAAGCATTTAAACATGCTATGAAGGGGGATTATTATAAAATAGCACAGCAGGGCTGTCCTTAGACATCACCATTTCTTACATGAAATAATTGGGCATCTCATAAATTGGGCTTATTCATTTGCCAGATACCCAGAGTAGCCATCAAAAAAATTAACTGGAAATGCAGAACTAGTGCCCAGGGCTACATACCTGTTTGCTCAAAATCCTTGGGTACAACCATCAAGACTTCCAAAACCTACTATGAAATTATATACGTATGTTTAATATGCTAAAAAGTAAAATGATTAATTTGTGGAGAGTACAGTAATCATACCTTTGGTTCAATTTAAGCATGAATGCTACCAAATTTAATTTTGTTTTCAACTTACTCATTACTAGAACTGCAATCTCTGATTTGCTATTCATTGGCCACACATATAGCCCTGAGCAAGAAAAACTTGTATCTAATTTAGCAGTCTATTTTCATATCATAGCAAAAGACTAAGTCACACAAGCCCAAGGCTCCTTCCTTTATTTCTGGAAGGCAATTCTTTCTTGACTCCAAGTTTATTAGCAATAGAAGAAACTTATCATCATCCAAGATCATGTGAAAGGGAAACCTGGAGCCAGCCTGATAAAGCTGCAAACAAACATTCACAATCAGAGGATTAAAATGGTAGGTTAGTGAAAATGTAATGAATGCCAAATTCCTTGTAATGAGCACAGAAGTTTTCCTAAAGTGAATGTTTTCCTGCTGGGAGGAAAAAAAAACTTGCCTTGAAACACTCTAATCATTAACATTTTGGAAAGCCATTTCAGAAAGGAAAGGGTTTTGATAGACAACAAATGATTCAATTCTTTGTAAGAAAGTGTTTGTTGGAAAGAAAACTGCTAATCTGATTTTTTTCCTCACACAAATGATTATGTTTTACTATAGGACTAGTGAAATATGGGTTGCCTGATATTATAAACACATTAAAATAGTCTGTGAAATGTTTTTCTTCAGTTGACTTCCTACCAAAATTCCATTAGACTGGATCGTGTATCACACTATCTATTTAACTTACAGTAGTTGGCTGAACAAATGACAGCTGGCTAGATTCACAAAGCATTTTAATTTTGGTTTATAAGCCACACCAACTAAAGTCATACTACACATGAAGGCAATCCATCCCATTCCCATCCCATCATAAGTTTCCATGTATTAGACCATTCACTACACCACAGAAAAATACCAAGTTCTGAGATAGATTCTATTCTTCAAATAGCAGCTGCAGCTACTACACGTGGACATTTCTCACAGCAATTACCTAGAAAAGTGCAGGTCCTGAAAGAAATAATTTGTTTCCAGAGAGATATATTTATTTATTTACTTATTTAAACCATGACATCAATTGTAATTAGCCACGTTATAATCTTTTGATACCAACTATAATTTTTCCTATTTTCTTAGATACCTTACTCTTTCTTAATAGAAAACACTAGAAGGACCTCTTCAGAACAGCTATTTAATAATTTTTCTATGTTCTGGCATGAGGGTGGTGTGGCAATAACCACATATGTGTGCGCATACATGTGGTTTCATAGTTGAGCACCTTTTTTTTTTTTTTTTTGAGTAAGAAGCCTCTTTAACAAAGGGGTCAGAATAAGAATAAAGATCTTCCTGTTTATTAGCTACTGATCTCATTTTCACCTATCAGCAGTTATTACACAAAATGTTCTCAGGTCATAGGATGGAGATGCCTTGAGAAGACTAGCTATGCAGAAATCTCAATATACTTGGCATTTAATCAGAATGGTTATATTGACTGCATAGCTATTTGACCGTAATCAGTGAAATTTTCCAGATTCTTCTGGTGATTCAGGGCTTGTGGTCCTGGCTGTTCACAGCCCTAAGGGGATGAAGTGATTAGCAGCATGGATGGAAAGGATAGCTTGTTCACTAGGACTGGCGGTCCTGCTCTGTCTTTGACATAAGAAAAGGAAGTGTGACCAATAGCGCTTTCCTAGCACAGAGGAAATCCGCTGTTCAGGGAAGATGTTTGATTTTGAATCTGCATCTATACCAGGAAGTATATGCTCCTGTACTGGATTTAGTGAGATTAACTTCTAAGTAAGCCTGCAGCTAGCACTGCATGTCTGCAATCCTAACAATATTTACTAGGGAGCTAGCACCATTTCCCCCAAATACTGAGATGTTTGATATATTCCCAGGGGAGCATAAACCCAATACCTTTGGAAGACAGTAAGTTGGGGAAGGCTAATTAGATCTATTGAACTAAATTTGGGAATTCAGGGCAAGGGAGTCAAGGTTGACTCAGCCTTCCCTCCTTCTGAGGTGGGTAAAATGAGGACCTAGATTGTTGGGGGCAATATGCTGGCTCTGTAAACCACTTAGAGAGGTCTGTAAAGCACTATAAAACGGTACATAAGTCTAAGTGCTATTGCTATTGTAAGATTAGTATTTTCATTGCAATGGCTAGCATGGGCTGTCGTATCTGCATGACTTTAGCAGAAATAACTGTTCCACAGCAGCTTCAGACAAGGATTAGATGAATTATTGTGCTAAGGATGCATTTGGAAAGGGTCACAAATAAAACAACAGAGGGAACCAGTATAAAGACTGACTGCCTTTAAAATGCTTCTTGGTTCAGGACACATTGGCTTCTTTTACCTCATAACAAAGGAGCCTGATCTGCACCAAGGACTGGTAGGTACTTGTTTTTAGGAGTCTTTAGATTTGCGCTCAAAAGATTTCCACATGTTCAAGCAAATGAAGGAATTCTAGTCAGAGTTTCTGAATAATATCAACTGCAAAAATGGAGAACATCGATGAAAGGTTGTATCTTCAAGCTATTTCCAGACTTAATTGAAAGTGTCCAGTTTTTAATGTGCTAAAAAATATTCATTCGTACTCTTAAACTTCTTGATTTTCTTAGTGAATATCTCTTCTTCTATCAGACCTTCCAGCAATTTAGACCATCTGATAAGACTTGTCAAGGACATTAAATGAGCAAAGTGGGCCTTTGGGTTGAAGTCCCCATACATGAAATTCTCTTCCATTGAAGGTTTGTGCAGCTGTTTCCTGTTCGCTGGTATGTCTTACTGACTTAAAAATCCTATTCACTTTAGGTACAAAAATGATTGGGGGATTGGAGGCTAATCATATGAATAATGATCGCAGGAATTGGGTAAGTCTTGAATAATGAAAAGAAGGATTAGGAGTGACATGATAGCAGTTTTCCAATATCTAAGGAACTGTCATAAAGAAGAAGTCAACCTAATGTCCAAAGCACCTGAAGGCAGAATAAGAAGCAATGGATGAAAATGAATCAAGGAGAGAACGAACCTAGAACTAAGGAGAAATTTCCTGACGGAAGTATTAATCAGTGGAATGACTTGCCTCCAGAAATTGTGGGTGCTCCAACACTTGAGGTGTTTAAGAACAGATTGGACAATCACTTGTCCGAAATGGTATAGGGTCTCCTGCTTGAGTCTGGGGTTGGACTAGAAGACCTCCAAGATCCCTTCCAACTCTGTTATTCTGTTATCTTTCCAATGAAAACTAGATCATAATTTTGTTCTTTTTGTCTGGTTTTGCCTCTTTTGAATTCTATGGGTTTTTTTTCATAATTTTAAAAAACCTTGATGTTTTTAATTAACAATGGTAGATGTTTTTAAAGATAATTTAAAGATAATTTATTCAAGGGAAGATAGTTAAGAAGGTATCTTAATTTTTCCTTCGTCTCTCCACTGTAGTGCTGTTAATATAAAATTCCTCTTAGTAATTTTCCTTCCTCCACTATTGCTAAGTAATATTTTTTTGGGAGGGGGAATGCCATGATTACAGAGGAAGAGAAATCATAGAGAAAGACATTGTGTGAATTATAGTTGTTCAGTGACTGAATTGTATCATGTATCTAGGTTTGATTTTATGACTCATGTCATTCTAACTTAAAGCCAGTCCCCATGATTGATTACAATTTGTCCTGCCAAGCTCTAATTAGAGCTTTCAGAAGAATGAAAGAAGGAAATTATGCCACAGATTTCTTTACAAACTGGCAGTTTACACACCACTCTGAACATATGAATAGCAGTTATCAAGCTCAGGGTGATTGTGAAAACCATTCTGAAATCACTGGCTCTCTATTGAACAGGCATGTTTGTTATTATTTTACTTCCAAATTTTTTTTTCCAATATTTAATTACTTTATATCAACATGTATATAACTGGGGCCAGCAGTGTTTCAAATTTCATTCTGCATAAATGCTTCAGAGCATTACAGATGTAAATGTAGCCTGTGAGCAACTCTTTAAAAATAGCCACATTTGGGGGGCATTTTGGGCAGGTGGAATAGTGTGAAAAATGGCAGCAACCATGATTTTGGGAAAAGATAAGACACATTTTTGGAATCAAATCCAAAATGCTGCATAGGATAAGGATAAAAATAATGTATAGTCACAAAATAAGAAACATGTATATACAATGAAACATGTGGAAATGAGATTTTTGTATTTTTTGTTTTTAAAGAATAAAAATTATTAAAAAAAAGAAAAGAAAATCAGATATTGTAAAGAAATAATTGCTTAGTGCTGTGGTGGTGGTGGTGGGGATAAATGACCCACCCAATAGCATGAAAAGACAATCAGGACTGGGTTGGAGACAATCAGGTGAGTTTAGGAGTGATGTGACCTGGGAGAAAGAAAAAAATGGATACCAGTAGTGCGAAACACAACACAAAGATTGGAAGAGGCCACTACAATGAAAGAACAGATCTAAAATATGAACCCTGTATGCCATATAAGAAAGGTGAAAAGAATGAGGAAGTGATTTCAGGCTATATGAATACAAAGTGGTGGGACTGTTTCAGGCTTTCAGAGATCTGAATTTTCCTATGTACTTACACTTGTAAGTAACTTAGAACACATTTCAAAGAGTGCAGCATTAGAACCAGATGGAAAGATTGCAATCTTGATCAAGGTTGGATTTTGGGATATATGGCACAAATGAGTTGTTACAGGAGTTCCTGTATGCTTGTGTTAACTTTGGGGGGTGGGGAGTTCCTAAAAAGGAAGTCAACATGGAATAATACAAGCAAGTCACATTGTGCAAATAGAAAAAGAAGAGAGGCGCATTTAAAATTTAGACACAGCAAATGATAGCTTTTGAAGTTTATACCCTCCTTGCCAAGAAAATCGGATCTTGCATGGCTTCACAAATATATCCCTCCAAGCATCACACCTGGGTAATTAGAAAAAATCTCCTCTCCTTCCTTCCTTGAAGACTTTTATTGTATTCATCTGCATTGCTCTCCATAGGAGGCAAAGTACTTCCCTATGTGCGATGCCATATACTTTGTTTGCATACAGACACTTACAACTTGTGGGGAGGGAGGAGGGGAAAGTTCTTGAAGGACTTATTTTCCTAACTCTTTCCCTTCTCAGAATTAAGTCTTTGAGTGATGCATTTCTGGTGAAGAGTAACTTTGATATTCAGGAATAATATTACATTGGATAGTGCCAGATAAAGATGATACCACATTGCTTATTATGGGCAGTTCTCTGTATAATTTACTGAACAATCTTATATTTTTATCTGATAAGATCTACTGAGAATGAGAATGGAAGATTCCGTCCATCTTTCATGAGCTCCATTTTAATCCCTGTCCAAATCTGTTCTGAAATGTTGCACATTTTGTGGAGCAGATGCGTAAGTGTTCAGTGTGCAAGAAGCCAGTGGATGCTGGCAGGATCTCGGAATCACTGACCCATAATTTTTCAAAGATCCTGGAGTGCCAGGGAACTCCCAGAGGACTAAAACAAGAGCTGACGTTGTTCCCAATCTTCAAAAAAGGAAAAGAAAAATGGATCCAAGAAACCACTGACCAATCAGACTGACATCAATCAAGCAACGGGTCTGTGAACATCTAGAAAGAAGCAAAGCTATTACTTGAAGCCAATATGGATTTGTCAAAAACAGACCATGTCAGATAAACTTTATTGCATTAATGACAAAGTGACTAAATTAGTGGACCAGCAAAATGCTGTGAACATTCAGTGAAACATTGGACAAAATAGACCACAATGTACTTCTTGGTAAGACAGAAAAATATGGGTTAGGCAGCATCATTACAGATGGCTTCATAATGGCTGACCAACCACACTCAGTGTGTAGTTCTCAATGGAGCTACATCTTCATGCAGAGAAGCGTGGGGTGGTTCTGTCTTAGGTCCAGTACTCTTCAACATTTTAATAAACGATTTAGATGAGGGGATAGAAGGGGAATTCATCAATTTTGCAGATGACACCAAACTAGGGAGAACAGCTAACATTTTAGAAGTTAGGCTCAAGATTTAGAAGGATCTTGACACACATGATCATTGAGCCCTATCCAATAAAATGCAATTCAGTGGGGAGAAAAGTAAAGTTTTACACTTAGGCAAAAAAACCCAAATGCACAGTATACAGAATAGGTGGTACATGGCTCAAAAGTAGTAACCATGAGAGGGATCTAGGAGTCCTAGTGGAAAACCATTTAAATGTGAGCCAGCAGTGTGCTGCAGCTGCCAAAAAAGCCAATGTTGTCCTAGACTGCATCAACAGAATGTTCCTTACAATGAGAACAATTAATCATGGAATGGCTTGCCTCCAGGAGTTGTGGGAGTTCAATCACTGGATGTTTTTAAGAAGAGATTGGACCGCCATTGTCTGAAAAGGTAGAGGGTACCTTGTTTGAGCAGGGGGGTGGTGGTACTAGAAGACCTCCAAACCAGTGGGGGATTCAAAACTTTTTACTATCGGTTCTGTAGCCATGGCTTGGTGGGCATGGCTTAGTGGACATGGCAGGGGAAGGATACTGTAAAATCTCCATTCCCTCCCCACTCCTGGGAGAAGGTTACTGCAAAATCCCATTCCCTCCCCACCTCACTAACCTGCTTTCCAGCTCCGTTCTCCTGTACAGAGCAACAAAAGAAGACCCAGCCAATCAGCTGGGACTCAAGAGGCAGAAATTAGATGGGGCAGAGCCAGTCAGAGGTGGTATTTGCCGGTTCTCCGAACTACTCAAAATTCCTGCTACCGGTTCTCCAAAATGGTAAGAACCTGCTGAATACCACCTCTGCTCCAAATTCCCTTCCAACTCTGTTGTTCTGTATTCAGTTTTTAATGGTTAAGCAAATCATTATGGTCATTAAATGAATCTGGGTTCCCCACTGACTTTGCTTGATGGAAACCAGCTTAGAAAGTCACATCATGGGATGATCATGGGATGTCAGAATGCTGCAATCCTCATAAACACATGCTGGTTGCCAAGTGCCTAAATTTTGATCAAGTAATCATAGTGATGTTGCAACAGTTGTCAGTGCAAGGACCACTCTTATCATAACTTAGAATGGTCATTAAATGAATATTTGTGAGAACTATTAGACTTAGCATGTTAGATACCTAATTTCCCAGTGAATACTGAACATTACATACAATCTTCTACTCCTTCATCTTATACATATTTTTATCTTAAACTAACCCCAAGAACTAACATGAGGTTTCAAATGGATATGCATTCTATAATGTAAATGTAAACTGAATTGTTTTGTTGAACTAGTAATTTTTAGGCAGCTTAACTTCATAAAAGGAATTCTTTCAAGAATTTGATCTCATGGAGTATGTATCTTTCATATGAATTATTTTCTTTTGTATGCAATACTGGGAAAATGTAAAAGATCCAACTTCCAGTATAAAATATTATGTAAAAATAGTTATGCATAATAATGATAGATCATCATGTTGACTATCCTTATTAGATTTTAAAAAATGTTTTAATCACATCAGCAATTAATCCCCACACAGGTGGCAGAATTGAGTTAGGTGTTCCCTGGATGGAGTCCTCTGCTATGGAACTAACTGTCTCTGAAAGAGAAGATAAACCTCACTCTCATGTTGTCCTATGAATTCACAATGGATAATTGAAAAAGCCAATGAGTAACTAAAAGAACTCAGTGTGTCCTTCATGGATTGTAAAAATACTTTTTATGGTATCAGTCATGTCAAGCTGTGGAAGGTGCTTAGAAAATAGGAGTTACAGAACATCTTATTCTCCTGAAGTGAAATCCATGTACAAAAGATGAAGTCACAGTCTAGACAGAACATGGTGGAACAGACTGACTCCATGTTGGGCAAAGGAAGAAGAAGATGGGTGTGATTTTAAAATCGGAAGAAGAAACATCAGTACCTTGTTCTACTGAAGACACTATGTTGATAGTGAAACTGCAAATGATCTTAAGGTAATTAAAGTTATGGTGTACAATGAAAAACTGAGACTCAGATTAAATATCAAGGAGACAACAGAACTGACAGTGAATATTCTGAAGTGCTAGATGCTGCTTTTTAGGATTGACTATCAACAATAAAGGAACTAGCAGTAAAGAAATCAACTACAGACTAGCACTTGGTAGGGTAAGAATGATGGCTCTGGAAAAGGTACCCAGATGCCTCTGAGATGTCTGTACCTACAAAGATCAAAATTGGGTAGGCAATGGTTTTCCCTGTGATAGTTTATGAATGTAAACTGAATCCATCCTCCTTGCTGCTGTTGAAAAAGGTAGAATAAACATTAATGGTTTTTAATTTTGGTGTTGAATCAAACTCTTGACAACATTATGTATAGAGAACAAACAAATGGCTCAAGCAGAACAAAACAGCCCACCTGAATTTAGCCTGTTTGAGAAAACGATTGATATTGCTTTTATAACCAGATGCAAAGACAGAATTCTTTGCATCTCACTTTCTAATTCTCACATTAGATAGAAATTATCTGCTTAAATTGTAATACGTTATGTACACATTATGCAGACCTCAGCTCCTTGGAGATGCCTATAGTGATGGATCAAGTGGAAAAAGAAAGAAGAGGATGTACAGCAGAAAGGAGGATGGATTCAGTTTGATTTCACCATTGCAACACCTGAAGGGTCAAGTTGAGGACAAGTTATCCTGACAATCTGTCCATGACAATCATGTCAAGATCATTCAGGAAGGACGGGTTTTCAGGATATTTTTGTTTCTCTCCCCAAAATATTCTTCTGTCTTTGCATCTGATTTAAAAAAGCAATATTAATCATTTTTTCAAACAGGCCAAATTCAGGTGGGCCATTCTTTGGACAATGGGAAACTCAGTTTTCACATTTTTTTCTTCACATGCCATGTGGGACTGCAAAGGACAATGAGGTATCTTGCCCCCCATTATTGTCCCACGTGCAGAGAGTGCTAATCTTAATTCACCTTATACTTGTAATATAGTCATACATTGAAATGTCTTAAACTCTACGGCATGTGACTGGTTTTGTTTATTTTGGCAGGGGATGATATATGCTGTCCCTGAAGATGCGTTCTATGGAAATGTTATCTACAGGAATTTGCAGCTTTGGGTTGAAGCTTTGGGGATGGACTGAAGCTTTGTGATAAGACGTATCTAGTGTGCAAATTGAATTATGTTAAACATTCATCATACCTGGGCGTCTGGTGGGTATTAGTCTGTAGCCCAGGGTCAGATAGCCATCAGCCTAGACAGGGCATTGCTAATGCTAAGCTAAGAATATTCTTATTCTTATCCAAGCCAAAGGACAACACTTTATGTTTTCAAACATATCAGCCCTGTGCCCTAGAGCTGCTGCTACTCTCCCACACCCCTATTCAATGTCTTTCCATTCTTCGCCAAAGGAAAAAAAATGAACAACTTCTCCTTTTCTTTGAAGTTTGCAATAAGCAGGTACAGGCCTGCAGACTGAAGTATCCTTAATATAACGTTAATATGCATAGCTGAAGGATAATTCCAGAAAGGACATTCTCTTCCACAATGGTAATAAAATAAAATATTTGAGACTTTTTCTGGTGAACAAAAGAAAACAAAAATGTATTGTTACAACAATGGCACTTCAATGTTTCAAACAGGATTTTTGTTTCCAATCCTCCCTGAAAATACAAAGGACTAAACTGAAAATGTAAATGATACCTTCCTTTCCCACTAAAAAAAGATTCTCGCATTGTGTTTCACTCAGTATTTTTCCAAGTGGTTTTGTTGAGGAAGGCGTTGTAACCTTCCCGATGAATTAAGAAGGTGATCTTGTGCTGGATTTAGAGTTAACACTTTCAAAGAGCATAGATTTTTGAACGTATGGTAGATACAGTGCTGCACAATTTTATTTTGGGGGGAAAGGAAATAAGCTTCTCCTAGGGTTCATATGATTCTTATATGTATCTTGAATTTATTGTGGCAATTAAGTGGAGGACAGATCTAGCAAATGGCGCTTCATCAGCTAGAGAAGAAACTAAGGTTAAGGTACATAACACATTTTCAAAACTTTGATTGCTTTGAAATATTAATATTTATCCTTATTTTGGCAACATCCTGATTCATTCATGCAGCAATGCATATTGATACTATTATCCAAGACATATTCAACACTGCATCTGTTTACTTCTCTTACGTTCTCTTTGCTTGTTGATTTTATTTGCTGGATTCAATGGAAATAAAAATGTTTACACAGAAATAAATATGCGGTAACTTGTATCTTGCAGCCTCCATGTGCCTGAGCCATACATAGACTATAAAGGTAAGTGATGTAGTGTTAGACTTGGACTCATTTTTCAAGCATACTCCATGACTATAGTGGAAGAAAACTTCTGAGTTCCAGTTCTTAAAAATAGTCTATGTAGTATTGGTAAATAGAAATTGATCTACTTTATATTTTTCTGTATCTAAACTTATTGTATTTGGCATTTCCTCATTTAGAACTCTCTCTGAAAACCCACCTACCTGACATCTTTAAAGCAGCAACGCCCAAGAGGTATTAATAGTAGTAGAGTTAAATAAAATGAAATGTGCCTTAAAAAGAAACATAAAGGCTTGTGAAAGCAATTGATAAAACAGCAATGATTCTTATTTTTGATACTACTATATGATCATAATCTTTCTATTCTTAAGAGAGTACCTTGATTATTTCACTAAATCCATTAGATAAATATATACTTTTATATTTATAATTCAACATCTTTTTTCTGATATGATGTAAATGCTTCTCCTATTAACTGCATATTATCTGCACTAGAAGGGAAATCTGCATGCATGCTAACTTTGAACTTTGCATTTTAATCAGAGTATAGTAATCTGAAAATCTCATCTCTTTATAGTCAAAACAAAGCATTTGATCAAAATATTCATGTTATTTATTTTATATAAAGTTCTTTTCCTTAATTGTATCCACAATTTTAAAAATGGAAGATTTTAATTTCAAGACGTATTTCATTTTTATTGAAAGGTCACATCCTGCCGGACACATTCTTAGCTACCAGATGAGGTCCAATTGTCCTAGTTACTGTGGAAATAAATATTTACTTTTTTCTGCACATATTTCTATTTCTGCAATGCAACTTAAAAGTTTTGCCTTCAAGTCATTTTTGACTTCTGGAGACTGCACCCTGTCATTTTCTTGGCAGCATTTTTCAGAAGTGGCTTGCAAGAACTACTTCCCAGGACTGAAAGAGAAAGAGAAAGGGAGGGAAGGAGGGGGAGAGAGGGAGGCTTTAAGCCATTTGGCTGACTTTGTGCCTAAGGTAGGATTAGAACTCACAGGATCTTGATTTCAATGAAGCAGATGCTTCTCATATATGTTGACATCTTAACCAGATGCAGGACAAGGATGGAAAAGTACCCTCTAGTGAAAAACAAGTCACACTGCAATTCAAGCTCTTCCCTCATCCCAAATATATTTTAGGTCAGGACATTGATCCTTATTTTTATGATAGTGAAGAAGAAATGATTTGGGTGGATCAGTTGAAACAGTTATCTAGTCCTCCCCCTTTAGTTTCCCAAAGTAGCCCTTAGAAGAAATCTAAGTGAAGAGGAAGTAGAAAAGAGTTTATCACCAATTGGTATTTCATCATCATCATTATCATCATCATCATCATTCACAAACATGCTGCTTCTTTTATAGCTCTGTTGTCTACTAAATTGCCTTTGCTTTTGAAGCTAATTGTCTTGTGCTAATATTATTTTTTATAATAATAATTTATTTGAATGTATAATCACCTAGCTCCAATAGATCCATTGTCTAACTTTGAGATGAAAGGGTAGTTTTTGGTCTGTCCAGAATCCCCCAATATCATGCTCATCAGAATGCAGCGATAGCAATCCAAGAAACAAAAATGGATGGGTCATTCGATAAGATCCAAATACTGAATTCATTTTTCTATCAGAAAGACATATGGATTAAGATTCAAATCTTTATTTGTGATCCTTTATCTGAAGATTAAATGGGTTAATATTGATGTTTCCAAGTGTAAATATGCTCCTGTATGATGAATTAGTATGTAACCTTCTCTTATGGAACTATATTACATACCATTTTCATACCAGGATGAAATATATATTTGATCATGGGGGGGCATTCAAAACTTCAATTTTGCAAAAAATTGGAAAAGAATAATCTGTTGTGACATTATCCCAATAATCTTCAAACATTTTTGTTATGTGCCCAGCTCCATGCCTGTTACGGACAAAAATATATTTAATTGGGGTCAGAAATTAAATTTTATTACTAAGGATGTTTACAGACAGACTTCTTGATCAAGAAGCATAGCTCTATTTGAATTAGAAAAAGTCATTTTAAACAAGGGCGACACATCAGAAACTTGTTTATTGTGGGGATTCCATATCAGATAGTATATGAAAATAATAATTTCTGTTGACAAATAACAAAAGGATACATTTTTGGCAAATTCACATATATATTTGAAACACAATATATAGTGTCTTTGGGAAATTATAAATGGTGTTTTGATTGGCTTCAGAGCATTGCTTTAAAACAGATGACCCTTGCTGTTTTAATACAGGGGGGAGGGAAATAAAAAAAAGTGCTATTTCTGAAAAAGCAGAATACATCAACTAATAACAGATTTTTAAAATGTAGAACTTAAAACCCCATAGCAGATGTTAATCATATCTTCTGATTCAACTTCAGGGTGTATTTTTGTTTTGTTTTTCCTGTTCAATAGCTGTAAAAAGAAAGAAAGAAACAAAAAAGAACAAGATAAACATCATTTGTCAACATTTGACATTTGTACAGAATTTTTTTAAAAAAAATTATTTACACAATTAAACAGGTCTTTTTCTCCGTTACTAACTTGTGCAAAGCAAATGCTTTAGCAACTATGAAAATTAACATAATCACTATTGCAGATCAATAACTTTGCGCTATTTGCTTTATCAAGTGGTTCAGCACTGCCGGAAGTGAGATTTCTGAAGTTTGAGAAAAGAATTTTGATCAGTTGAATAAAAATAGAATATTCATGTGTATTGTAGTCAGTTGAAAAGTTAATTAGAGAGACAATTAACTGTTGAAACCTTCTGATCTATTGCCTATGTGATGATCTTCAACATTAGGAAGAAATTTTGCATTGGAGGAAATGACATATAAGATGGGTAGAGCTGTGTCACACATGTACAAGGTCAAGATTTGATTCAGTTTCCTCCCCATAAGTTTTAGCACAGGAAAGAATGAGAGTTGCAGGATTCTGGGATATGTATATTTGTGTTCAATTGTAGGAATGAGAGTGTTTGGTTTTTCAACAACTACTTTACTATATTTTACCCCAATCTCCACATAAGAAAGCTACAATGAACATTACAGAAGTTCAACTGGAGCATTAGCTGGGTCTCCTACCAAAGATATTGCCAAATCAAGAACCACAATCTGATTTTTTTTTCCAGACAGCTTCCTCTTGAATCTTCTTCTCTTGCATTACAAATCAAGGGGCTGCCACAAAAAAGAGGGGTCCAATCTATTCTTCAAAGCAGCTGAAGGCAGGACAAGAGGCAATGGATGGAAAGTATTCAAGGAGAAAACCAACAAGAACTAAGGAGAAATTGTCTGACAGTTAGAACAATTAATCAGGGGAACGATTTGCCTCCAGAAGTTGTAAATGTTCCAACACTGGAAGCTTTTAAGAAGAGACTCGGCAGCCACTTGTCTGAAATGGCATAGGTGTCGGCTTTGGAATAGGGTTTCCTGCTTAAGCAGAGGTTGGATTAAAAGACCTCCAAGGTCCCTTCTAACTCTGTTATTCTATATATTCTGTATTTATCACCTCAAAATACTGGGAAATTGTCTTGGCAATTAGAGTCAGGTAAGATTTTTCTCGGCTCTAGTATAGGCAGTCTGGGGCAGGACCTCAAGCTGTCTAATACAGATGTCCTGCAAATAGGCCTTTTTTCCTAAATTAAGAGGTACAGAATCCCATAGCTCAGTGGCCCCCAACTTTTTGGGTACCAGGGATCTCTTCCATGGAGAGCGGTTTTTCCCTGGACAGAAGGGGGCGTGCTGCCTGCATCCTGTGGATGGGGTTTCGCTTGTTTGGGCCAGTTTCTAGCATGCTGCTGACTAATGCCAGTCCACAGATCCAGGGTTGAGGCCCCCTGCCATAGCTCCCTATGTGTCTGTCAAAATAATTTTAAGACCTTACTTTCTCAATCTTACACTGAAGAGATACTGCAGTACAGGTAGGCCTTGACTTATGACCATTTGTTTAGTGACAGTTTGAAGTTATAACGGCACTGAGAAAAGTGACTTATGACCGTTTTTCACACTTACGGCTGTTGCAGCATCCCCATGGTCATTCAATCAAAATTGGTATGCCTGGCAACTGATTCCTACTTATGACGGACGGAGTGTCCTGGGGTCATATGAACAACTTTTGCAACTTTCTGACCAGTAAAATCAATGGGGAAGCCAGGTTCACTTAACAACTGTATTACTAACTTAACAACTACAGTGATTCACTCAACAACTGTTGCTAGAAATGTTGTAAAATGGGGCAAAAGTCACTTAACTAATGTCTTGCTTACAATATATATTTTGAGCTCAATTGTGGTCATAAGTCAAGGACTACTTGTAACCCATTACAGAACCTTAATGAGCAGCTTGAATTTAGGATGGGGGGAAAATTGACTTCGAAGTGAATTCAACCCGTGGGGTTTTACACTAAAAACATTCTTGCAGCTTTCTTGGCATGACGCAGAACTGGATGGTTACTGCCTTCTCCCAGGAAAGTGACTTCCCAGTCTCAACTGAAGCCCTTCACTCCCCCACCCCCCGCCACTTAAGTACTAATCAATACTAAAACTACTTAGCTTTCTAGATCAGCCAAGATTGGTTAGGTGCTGCCATCTGTTGACTTAGAGGAATGAAGATAATTTAATTCCACATTCTGCTTTGTTAGAATAAATGGATGTCACTCTTAGCTTTTTTGGAAGTATGAAAGGATAAACATCATCATCATCAACAACAACATTCTCCTAGTGTTTTCCTAGAAGTGCAGGGTATTATTAGCACTAAAAATAAATGACAAAGTTTCATCAACTGCATATCTTAAGCTGGTCTATCTTTATTGCCCTTTACTTCTCCTTTGTAGGCACAAAGTGATGTTTGGTATGAAAACTAGTTGCTCTCTCATATTGGTTACTGGTCCAACAAATGGACATTTTAATAAGACTAGAAAGTGCCAGAATCCTTTCTGTTGCATCAAACATCTGCTGTGCTTGACAAGACATTTTAAAAAAATATTGTTTCTTTCTATTAACAAATGACAAATTATAGTCCCAGAGGATCAGATTGCTAACTCTATAAACTATTGTTTTTTTCTGATGGGGTTACAGAACAAATCCAGTGTTTTAAAAAATTCAGATGTTCAGTCCAACCTCACATGAAAGGACTTAAGTTTGTGCAATAAAATTGCTTTTTTCTCTCCCTTCCTCCTCTGCCCCAAACTGTTCTGAGCATCCCACAAATCTCTAAATTAAATGTTTTGGGGGGAGGTTTTATAGGAGAGAAGGTGGAATCCCTTCCACCAGAAGTATTTTTTCTGTTAATGGACATTGAACATGGAATGCAATTCTGGAAACAAAGGGGGTGGGGTGGTTGTTGATGTCTAGTTATGCCCTGAAACGAGATGTAACAAAAGACAGCAAAAGAATCTCATGATTCTTAGTCAATGCACAGGATCAAGTGCTCCCAGAAGAGGTAGAGAAGGCACTAATTTATACCAGCAACTCTTCTCTGTGAAATCATGGCAGGTAAAATGCTAATAAAGTAAAGCGACAGACATATTGTATTTGTTTTCCATTTGTTTCTTTCTGTGTTTGGTATTTCATCCAAAATCTTGTTCATTTTTAAAACATGAGATTTCCTCAGAACTAAAGTTCCTGAAGCCAGAAAAAGGCTGCAAGATGATAGCTCCTATCTTCTCTTTCCTCACCCTGGGCAAGAAAAAGGGCGTGTTGCAAACAGGTGAAAACACGGAAGGAGAAGCTGAAAAAAGGCACAGATGAGGCTTTTACAACCCAATGGTTTTGTTTCATAGGATCGCAGAAATATGTTTCTCCTATGTCTTACGAAATTCTTGTGAAGGGGCTTCGAGCTATTCTGGTGATTGCAATGCTTTCTTAGCTAGAGATTGTTTTACATTTTCCACATGCAAAGGAGCCAATTCATCTTGACTGAATGACCACAGTGATTCTAAGCAATGCAGTCATTAACTGAGACATCACATGACTGCGACTGGTGATTTTAGTGCCCAGCTTCTCTATTGATTTTGTTTGTTGGAAGCTGGCTGTGAAACTTGCAAATGGTAATCATATGACCACAATTTGAGGACTAGTCCTAAAGTTACCTTTTCAGGACCGTTGTAACTTTATACAGTCGCTAAACAGGGCAGTTGTTGAGGAATCTGAATGTCAATCTGTTTCTGAAATAATCTGAGGAACTGTCCTTTTCTTTATTCTCTCCTTTGCGAGAATATAGCTGCATGCTGTGTCATTTATTGAAATATAGGTAAGAGATACTAACTGACTCATTTATATTATACCCAATGTAGGAAAATCTTCCATTCACAGGAAAAGCATTTAGACTAGCAGTGATCAGAGCAGGTCAGAAGGTCTGTGATGTAATAATGTTCTTGATACAAATTAACTTTCTGAAAACAGTTCAGATTAAGGATGGCAAAATGGATGCATTAAAATATTTCATGTTAAATTGTTATTTTTGTATAAAAAATAATAAGCCTTGCAGCAGACCGAAGGCTAATTATGGCTGTAGTTGAAAGTCTCATCAAGCAATGATATGGTGGATTTAACTACCAACCAGCAGAGGGCAGCATTATGTAATTTTTCAACTGATGGAATACTATTGTCTGCAATAGTTAATAATGCTGTGCATTTATCAGTTTTTTAAAAAAAATATTGTTGTGTCTCCTTAAAACTTTTAAATTCATTATAACCACAGTAGTAGGTTATTGTAATGTAACTGTTTTTATCACAAGGAGCCTGTCAAATCTTTAAATAGATACAAAATCTTTTGTGCGTGCATGTTGCTGAAATTGTTTCACAGCTTCCTTTGATATTTGTTACATAGATTTTAGATATGAAATTCCAGTCACAATGCTTTAGGAAAGTAACATGAAATAAACAGTTCAAAGTGCACATTAAATTATTATCTTGCTTGGCACTGACTGGTTGAATTAGCTTGAAAGTCATAATATGTCCTGGAAGAAGCCAACATACATATACATGCCTTCATACATGACTACATGAAATCATTTTTTGAAAGTGCTAGGAAAACAGGAACGCTGCACGTAGCTATTTGAAGAATAAATTCATTCATTTCAACAGGATCTGCCTGATAATACATCGGTATGAACAATTTCTAAGGAAATATGATCCAGTAGGTCACTGGTGATTTATCTATCGTACACACTGATTAACCAAATGTAAAGGAAATCACTTACTTTCCTTTGTAGGTAATGGATTTTTTTCTCTAGTTTCAGTTTTTTTCAGTTTGGTCTTATCAAACGTTTCAATTTCTGCAAAATCTGGTTTGTCAGACATGATGAACCCTGACAAAGAAGGAAGAAACACACCCATGGCTTTGTTAACTGGTGCTACAATGCATCCTATATAGACACCCACACCCACACCCACCCACACATTTTAAAATACTTCTGGATCATATGTGAAATCCAGTAATGTATACAGTAAATGTCCTACTTCTGAAGACATAAGAGTTTAAAAATTATTTAATCATGAAAATAACAACAAAGAGAAATAAAGGATTTAAATTTGTTTCTGAATAAAATATTCCTTGTGAAATTAACAAAAGCTGTGAAAACAATTTAACGGAAAGCTGACTTAGGATGCACAGAAACTGACTTTCTAACATGCTTCATTTAAAAAAAAAAAATCCTCTAAACACTTGGTGATCATTTCCCAGATCCTTTCAAGGACATTGTTTAATAGACAATTGAATTTCCTTTAGTAGAACAAGAACAAAGCCACAAAAATAAATGTCCAGAAGAGCTACGGTGCACAACCGCTCTTAACAATAGAATGGAAGATCTGTAAGATTGCTTTGTTCTTCTGTATTTTTGTTTCCATTCATCGCACCTCATGCAGAATATTTCTGATTAAACAAACACCCCAGCTTTAAATCTTTCCCTAGTAAGCTTCTGATTTTCTCCCATGGAAACAGAGAATCTAATTCCAGATCAACCAGAATTAATTTACCCTAAAGTTTATCAATAAAAGGCTGCCTTTCGTACTTACTGTAAAAGCTAGACACATTTACTGCTTTTATATGATTAGGGCAGGAAAGATAATAAAACCACATGCCATTACCTGTTCTGCTTCTTCCTCCTCTGCTACGTTTTGACTATCTGAGCCAGCATGGGTTGGGAAAGGTCACACACTGATCCCTCCTCCCCATCTCAGCCCACCTCAATTAATATTGATAAGCTTGCAGCAAGGGTGGTTCAGCAAAAATCAATGCATTATTTCACAAAGCAAAGCTCCATGTAGCTGGGTGCACCAGGGACAAAAGGGGAATATCCAACCTGGATAATGAAAACCTCAAAAGAAAATCAATATTCTATTTTCCCCTCCCCCCTATTTGCCGAGCCTATTTTTATTAATTCCGTGTGCAAAAATGTTGGAGGCAAACATATGCCAGGCACAAAGAAGGATACACATACTTTGGTTGAAGTAAAATCTTCCCTTTCGAGGAACTGCACAGCTCAGCAATTTCCTGGAACTAGCTTAGGCATTGATCAGAAATAAGGGATCTTTTATTTGTACATGAGGAAGCTGGATTTCTCTTTATGCTAAGAAGGGACTGAGCAAGGATGCAAATACACTGTCACACCCAGTGCTGTAGGAAGATGGCAATACGTGTGCACTGTATGTTTCACTTGCTTATCTAATCAGAAAATAACAGCGGTGTAAATAAATTGATCATAAGCATTTATACAGTCAACTATAAAAGAAAAATAAAATTAAAAATACTATAATTGATCAAAATAAAAATGACAGAATATGTAGAAAATATTCATCTCTGATATAGGCATTGTCTTTTTTGCCTGATTGTCCCTGCAATCCATGTCTCTTCCTTGAGCACATCACATAGCCTCCCTACCACATTTTCTGAGTTTAAATATATTTAAATAATTTGTTATTGTTGACCTTAATGTTTATTGTATGCTGCTTCTTTCTATCCCAGGCATGCATATTTTTGTTCTCAGAAAGGAGAAGATATTTATTTATTTGGAAGACAAATAGCAACTCTAAAACTTGTCAATAACCAACTCACCCTTGGTTTTAGGCATATAATCTAGTCAAGTTTTCTTTCTTTCTTTCTTTCTTAAACTTAGCCTTTGGTTTAGGAGCTCAGCACAGTGTGCACTGTACTTCCTCCTCCTATCTTTGCTCAGGGATAGATGTTAATGTCCTCCATAATCAGTTCACATAACCAGGTTTACTCCAAGGAAAGACCTAATCCAATTGATGCACACCCTTGTAATTTCATGATGTGGTTACTTTTGTCAAATCCATAGTCACTGTAGAAGCCATGAACTCAGAAATTGACATGAGATCTTTACTTGAAGGCATGAAGGTTGAAGTTACTCCACACCAGAAGGGCAGAGTTTTGATATGGCTAGATCTAACTATTCAACCAGGTTTGAATAATACATGCCAAATCTACAGGATCATCTTTCACTTAGGTTAAAAGATTGCAGTCTAATTTTGTATAATAGAACTGAAGCTTACCAACAGCATCTGGAAGCAAGGCATCCAGCAATTCAACTACCTGGGTCTTGCTTGGAATATGGATAATTACTACTGCTACTCTACGATTACTACTGTCTCCTTTTGCAGGTAGGAATTTACAATAGAGCTTTTGTTATTGATCTGCTATAAATACATGTACATTTAAAATAATATATTGCTGACTATGCACAAAGAATTATTTTCATAACTCCTCTCCAACACTTAGAAAACGAGTGGTGAATGAGGATGGAATTCATCTTCAGGACCAGGCTGAAATTAGGATTGTTGATTAATCACAGACTTTAGGATACAATTCTCTACATAGTGAAGTGAAAGAAGACCCAGAATTGTGAGAGAAAGCTAGAAGCTTTGGTATTTTTCAACTTAGGGAAAACATGATGGAAGGGGACACAATTGAAATGTATGTAATCATCCATGGCATGGAGATAGCAGACTGGGAAGAGTTTGTCTCCTTTTCTCAAAATATTACAACCAAGCATCATGTCATTAAATTTATTGGAGGGTGTGCAGTACATAATTAGCTTATAGAGTTCCTACCACAAAGCATGGTGATAGACATTAACTTAGATGACCTTTAAAAAATTGCAAAAATTTATGGAGGGAAGCTCTGTCAAAAGCTATTGGTCTTGACTTAGGGTTCCTTCCTTTTGTGTCATGGGCAGCATGCCTTTTAAAACCTGTGGCAAGGGAACAATGAAAATATGTCTGCACCCTTTGCTTATGAAAAAAAATGTTGATCTTTTGCTTATGACCAGAAATGGTTCTTGATGTATTCCAGCAAGGTTATTCTTATGTTGGATGAATTTATAGCATTTCTGAATAGAAATATATAAGATGGGATGAACAAATTCAATTAAAACAATGTATTAACTTTAGTGAGGGCCAGTTTGACAAGATGGTTAAGGAATTAGATGTAGACATATTTCAAATGTGTTAAAGTTTTCCAAAATGGTATCTTTTCCCCCAGTATCTGGTTATTATTATTATAAATAAATAAATAAGTATAATATAATTATAATTAAATATCAGTAAGTTCATTATCCATTTTGTACCTAATACAGCAAGATCAGGGAAGTTTTAACTTGTGTAGTTTGCTAAGTCTTTCACTCTACAAATCCATCCTTAGAGAACCGTATTTTCATCCACAGATATTTAGCAACTAATATTACGTATGAGAAGGTTAGACAGTAAACAAGATAACTCTCTTTTGGTTTGGAATGGAGGACATAGTTTCCACCTGGTCCTTATTTTTGTAACGAACTGTTTTTTGTCTTTGACCCTCTGAATTAGCTTCTACACTTAGCCATGATGTGACTTTTGGGAAGCATTTTGAAAATCAACCAGCTAATGGCTGGATAAAGTTTCTTATCCTGGCAAACAACTTTTTAATTTATGCATTTCAGGTTTCATGACTCCATCTAAACAAAGCAATGCACAAAAATATGAATAAATACATATTTTCTTCCCAAGTACATAAATGCCTTAAGCTTTCTCATTTTTGTCAGAGTTGGTGTGTAACAAATGGCCTGAAATTCCCAATGTTTGTAGTCATGGTATACAATATAGTATATTATGTATACTTATTATTAATCATATGATTGCACTGAAAATCAGTAGAGAAAAGCGTCAGCTTGCAGCAACAAGAACAGAGAGGCCTTTTGCAAGACTGGGCATACCATACTTGGACTGCAGAAATCCATATGATCACTAGATGACAGCAAAGAGAGGGAGACATTTTCATTCTGGATCTGGTATGTCTAGGAAAGAGAAATCATCAAGCTATTGGTAGAGAGTAGTGATATGAAGATGCAACATATTTTAAATCTAGGCTAATATATTTTGATCTGTTCAGTTAAAAAACAGAATTACAAACTTACAATACAGATTTTTTTTTAAATTAGTACTGCCATTCAGTGGTCCTGCAGAACATTGTGCTCAATTCTCTTGACTGTATTTGCTCCATGATATTTTTAACTTCTAGTGTAATCAGGAGAAGGTGGATAATAAGGAACTATTTTTTTGTAGGTGTTATAGATGGTATGTGTAAGAGTGACAAAGAATTACGAAGTTTTTCTTCAGGGAAAAAGTAGGAGACTGGTCTTTGAAACCAAACAATGAGGCCTTAGGTAAAGCAAACATTTTGCCTTATCAAAGCAATCACTTTAAGTCAATAAGCTCATAGAAATGGTTTATATTCATACTAGCATTATTTTGGAGCAACACACATTCAAACTATAGTCGTACATGTTCTATTCTTAGTAAATGAAAGCTTGAGAGTTTAGAATTCAGAATAAATTAATACAGGAATTGTATTGCTCAATTCCTATGGCGCATAAAAGGCCTTTATATCTGCTGGATACAGCCAAGTGCTAGAAATGTCAGATTGTTTCAGATTTTTGTATGAAGCCTAAGAAAACAGAACAAGGTGATCATCTTGCAAGGAAGGCTCTTATTCCCTCTGTGTAATTTGTTCTGCTTTATTGCCAGGATAAATATCTCAACTTGGAAACAGAAACAAGTTCCCAGCTACGAAGACAATGAATCACGAGTGTTTCGAAGAGGCAGCACGTGGCTCCTGTTGCTCCATATTGCTGACCTCTGTCCTTCAGTTCCTGGTCTTGCCACTAGCAATCTGGATTCGTTGGAGTTAAAACTGTAGCGCCGTTGTCTTGCTGCGGAAGTCCTAATGCAGATGGCTGTTTATTTCTGCCAGTCCCCTTCAAGACGTTATCAAAGGCCACCCCACCCTCAACTCATCCAGCCTATCCAAGGTGCACTTTTTTTTTTTTAAAGGCTGTACAAAGAGGAATGTACAAAGAGGAATACTTACTGCATTTGAACTTTAGCTACCAGGGACCAAGAAACTCATTTGTAGCTTAAAAGAATGAAACAATTAAATATTTTAGACAGAAGCAGAGTTAAGACATGTCAGGTTTTTTTTAAAAAAAACCCAAAGTTACAGTTTTGTGAGATTAATGGACAATTTTAAATTAGGATTATAGGGTTAGTCTCTTGTTTTATTTACCCAAAATGATTCCAGAGCAGCTTTGTTAATTAAACAATTCTTCCTAACTGGTAATCACATGGGTATTATTTTCTAGAGCTTGCAACTTTCTCACCTCTTATTGCTAACAATTTAAGATCGTTTTAGATAAGGAGTAGCTTACTGGTGACTTCACAGCAATGTATAGGTAGTCCTCCATTTGCAACAATAATTGGGACCAGAACCTCTGTTACTAAGAGAAGCAATTGTTAAGTAAGTCGCATGCAATTTTATGACTTTTTTTGCTGCTGTTCAGTAAATTATGTGATTATTTGCATTTTGGAAGCCCCTGAGAAAGTTGCAGATGGTGATCATGTGACATCGGGGTGCTGCATCAATATGTGCCAATTGCCAAGCACCCAAATTCTGATCACATGACTATGGGGATGCTATGATGGTTAAAAGTGCAACTGGTTGTAAGTCACTTTTTTTCATCACTGTTGTAATTTTGAACATATATTAAACAAATGATTGCAAGTGGAGGGCTACCTATAGTTTCTTTGGCAACAATGCAGAAATTATTTGGCACCGCTTCTTCTGGGAGTATTGCATATACAGTTATGAATCTAATGGAACTTGCCCATTCCATTCATAACCCAAGGATTCGTGGGAGTGAACCTTGTTCCTTGAACGGGATCACTCCCTCCTTTGGCCCATGCATTCACTAATGCACATTAAGTATTTCAGGGTGGGGAAGACCATGGGGGGCCTAGTGATGGAATAGACCACCTGCCTAAGACCACCCAAGGCCTCCCTGACCCACTGAAATACCTCATGCTCCATACAATTGCTCCCCCTTCCAACTTGCCACACTGGGTCACTTACCTTCTGAAGATCTAGCAAGCAGTCTCCTCTCCAGCCATGTGTACCAGAGATGGTATTTAGCAGGTTCTGACCAGTTCTGGAGAACCGGTAGCAGAAATTTTGAGTAGTTCAGAGAACTGGCAAATACCATCTCCGGGGGTGGGATTCAAATTTCTTAACAACCAGTTCTGTGGGTGTGGCCTAATTTGTGGGTGTTGCTTGGTGGTCATGTGACTGGCAGGGCATGGCTTGCTGACTTTGTCATGGCTTGGTAGTCATGTGACTAGCTGGGCATGGCTTATATGTAAATATTATAAATATTTATGTAAATATTGATTTTTTTTATAAAAAAAGAGCAACTTTTACCCAAAATCAGGCAAAGCAGGCAGGCAGATTGAGTTGTTCACAGAATCACAGATTCATTCAGAGATCTATCTTTCTGCAATCGGCTACCTGAGTCTGTCACATAAAATTTGCTTGCAAGCAAACTCATAAAATTTGCCATGTCCACAAACCACGCCCATAGAACTGGTAGTAAAAATATTTGAATCCCACCACTGGTGTGCGCCCCTCCAACGGTCTGTTCGGGCCTCTACAGGCCCTGCCTGGCACATTGCCAACAGAAATTGAGCTTCTGAGGGGCAAATCCACTCCTCAGAAGCTCCATTTTGGTTGGCAACATGCAGGACGAATGTTGCAGAGCCTCTGTGATTGTTCATAAGGGCAAACAACTGCTATGATGCTGCAAGATTCATAGTTTCAGGATTTATTCGTAAATGCTAGGGGGCACTTATCATGTAACTTTGAACGTTTGCTAAGGGAACACTCATAACCTGGGGATTACCTGTATACATACATATGTACATACATCACCCAATGTTGCCCATAGCCTTGAAATTTCCTAGTAGTAAGGGTTAATTAGTTAGACAATTAATTGATACTTAACTTTTCTGAAATCAGTTTATACATTCTGATTCAAACCTTTAATATTTATAATTTGTTTAATGCGGGTATTCATTAGGGCATTATTTGGGCAAGGATTCCCTGGTCAATGTATATGAAACATATCAATTTTTTAAATGTCATGTAGGATTCTAAAGAACTGAATATTTCAGATTAATTTATCCAGAGTTAGGTACACACACAAACATTAACAGTTGGTGGATAGTGAAACTGTAATGTAAAACGAAAACAAAAACCTGAAATAGAGGAAGTACAGCCAATGTTAATAGCAAAATTAACTGTTGCCAGAAATCTCTGTTGTGTTTCATTGCAACAAACAATTATTTTTATGTGTCAGAAGTTCATGTGCTCAGTGGGAGTGAAAAAACATCGTAGTTCAGAAAGGCTATGCCATAAGGCTCTGAAAAGTGCTAAAGCATGTGACAATTTTGCAGTTTTATTTTACAAAGCAAAGGGAGAGCTTTGCAAAGCCTGTGAGCACATTACTATTCTCAAAGCATTAAAGCTGCTGTGTCTTTTGAAGGCTTTAAGCAGGTTGTTCTCGACTATCTGCTCCTGCCCACAAAGCTGCCCTTTGTGACAGAATGTGCTGTCTGTGCACAGATATGCATTCAACTGGGAGCACCCTTCGAAACAGCTCTGTCAGCCTTCTAAAGGATGTGGCTGTTCTAGTTCTTAGACTTCTGCTTGCACTAACACACTTTTGAATACATAGCACTAATTAAGTTATAAATGGCCACAGTGCCTCAGCAGAAAAGAAGTACATAAACCCAGCAAGCGGATTAAGTAAAAGTTCTCCTGGCTTGTTAGACATATTTGACTTATATTGGACTCAATCAAAATTTTCACTCAATAAAAATCTGCAGTTGAGTGGTAGACTCACAAATTAAGCAAGCACCAATATATCAGAATTGTTAAAACCTTCACAAACTCTGGATAGTGAGGGGATGGTTCCCCCCCAACCTGCCACACCAGATTTAATCAGTAAATAAATAAATAATTAATGGATTTCAATTATGTATATACATTCAAGTAAATGAGCTGAAAAATAAACCAGTTTCTTTTCTTATTGTATGTCTCTCTGCTGAATCAAGCCATGAACTCATGTTCCATTTTAACCTGCACCGTTTGATGATACTAAAACATAATTTATCAATATTAGGCCTTTTACCAGTTTCCAAGTAGTAATTAGTATACAAATTGTTTTTAAAGTTTTCCTTAAAATGTAAAAAATTGTAAAGTTGTATTATATTGTATTGAATGATCACATACTAATATTTATTTCACCGTCAAAGCAATGAAATAATTTATTATACACTATTCACTAAATAATAATGAAATTTAATTTTGTTCGGACTGATTAGGATTAAGTTATTCCTATTGAAGGAAATCTTCTGCTGTCGGATCACATAGAACTGCCAGCACACCAATTTTCTAGGTCGAAGTTTGCCAATAGATGGAGATGGGCCAGAAGTAAAAAGAGGAGAGTTATGCCATAACAAACCACAGGTCCATCTTCTTCACTTTTGTTTATTGACAGCAGCTTTCCAGAATTCAGGCAGTATTATTTTTTGAGTCCTAGTTAGAAATATCATGATTGAAAACGCTTTTCATCATGTTATACTGTGATGTCACAAAGCTTTGAGGGGGATATATGCTGTAATCTATTGGCCATTTTTAACTGACATAAAACAGTAAAGAGAGTGGAGCAGCTTTGTGTTACAAAAAGCTTCATTGAGGATGCTCCTGACTTCGTTATAAAATTACTCCAGATGCTTCGGGATAGCGAAGCAGCATAGAAATAAATCAAAACTGCTAAGGACAAACCAATGCACCAATTGCTAGTAAACAGGATTGGGCTCTACTGGGAAAAGTGGAAGGAAAGAGGGCTACCACCGGCAAAGCCGATGGACTTGATTGAGTCAAGTGATGAATGGTGATGAGTGCACCGTGAGAAAGACCAGGTTAGGTAGGGACAGGTTCTCATGGGCAAAAATCTAGGTGGCCACCAGGAGCCCACAAACCAACTTGACAGCACATAATCACAACACAAAAAGATGGCAGGGTTTTGTTTTTTTTTGTATGTTTATTTCCTTCAACAACTGCAAAGAGGGAATCAGAGAAAAGTAATTATTCTGGATTAACGATCAGAAAGTATAAAGGCGATGATGGGTTAAGAAGTGGGTTTCCCTACTCTTCTAACGTCAGTCACACTCCGAAATTCAGTAAATGACGCTTTCCTAAGCACTGCAACCAATTGTCTCCCTCCTCACACCCTTGGGATGTCAACTAAAGGCGGTCAAAGCAAGAAAGTCTCCCCAAAGCGAAGCTGCCCCTCCAAGGCCCGCTCTTGGCGGCTCCGCCTCCCTTGACCACACCCACCCGCGCCCCGCCCGAGCCGTCATTCACATACACGACTCTCCTTTATGATTCTCTCACTGGGGGTAGGGTGGGGAGGTGGGGAAAACGTCACTTCCTATCCAAAGGGGCGGGAAAGAAGGGTTCGCGAGCGCTTTGGCGTTCCCTGCCAATCAGGTTCCCGCGTCACTTCCTTCTCCAGGCGGCGGCTGGCTTGCTGCTATTTTGCTAACTACAGTTGACGAGTCCGTCAGCGGAGAAGCTCGCGCTACGGGGAGCGAGGGTTTCTCGGTCGCGCGCCAGGGACCGTGCATTTATTTGGCCTTCAGGGGCGGGGCCGGGACCGGGACGGCAGCTTCACGCTTGTTACCCTCGGCTGACGCCGCTCGAGGACCAGCCCTGAAGAGCCGAGCGGCACCTAGTCAAGCCGGGCCCTCGAACGGAAAAAGCCGGAGAAACCTGCTGCTGAAGCTGAGGGCCGAGGGGAGAGTCACCCGGCAACGGTGAGGGAATTGAGGCACGCATGCGCGGCACAGCAATAGCGGAGGCGGAGGGAGCTGAAACGATGAGGGCAGAATAGGGGAAAAAAGGGATGCGGGGAAGGGGCGGTTGCGCTCCGTGGTTCTTCGGAGGGTCGCTGCTCAGAATTGGGATCGGAAAGCCCCTTTCGCTAGCCAGCCTTTCCCCGTGGAAGCGGGTGGGGTGGGTGAGGGGTGGAGGGGAGTTCTGCTGTGGGATCGCGATGGCGATTTACAGACTTTGGTAGAAGTTGGAGCCGTAATTGCCGAGATCTTACCGGGAGGGGAACGGTTATTACTTTGCAAGATCAGCCCTGTTTTAAGGCTTCCTGTTGCCATGGACGGGCTAGAATAACAAACATGTGGGGGACATGATCTGTGGTTAACCGAAAGCAAATAATAACAGTGGTTGAGAATGTGATTCTTGGCATTCCAGTTATGTGCTTGCTGGTGGTGGAAATGGGATAACTCCATCTTCTGCCTTCTCTCTCTCACTCTCTCTGGAACTAGGATCCTGGGGTTGGGAATAATGGTATTTTCTCCCTATTATCGCAAAACATTTATGGCTGTGTCTCATCCCACTCCTACAAATTAACTTCTGTAATTCAGGATCAGGTGTCATAAACAGAGAGCAGGTGCAGCACAGAAAAATTCTCTCAGGACAAAATAGACCTGTATGACTAATTGAAGTCAGGTTGAATGTTACATCAGCACTGCCGGAAGATAGTATTAGTTTGTGAGGATCAGTTAAGTCCAATGTAGATAATGGTTTCTTTTTTTTACAATTCTTGATGTTCCAAGAGAACTTACCAAGCATTAATTAAGGAGGACTGCAATAGCATTCATGTTTTGCTATTACTGATCATTATCTGCAGGAAAGTGTTATGGCATGTTCTAGGTATCTTGCTTTGAATATAACAGAACCTCATAAGTTTCTGTGATGATCCGGTTCCTAGGCAAATGCACACCATTTATTTACAGTCTGATTTGAAGCTGATTTCCCAAGATTGTGAAATTTATACCTATCAAAGAAAACTTACCCTGAGTTCTTAATTTATTCTTTACTGAGCGGTGATAATTTGGCCTGATAACTATCATACTATCATATGCAATGACATGATTCAGGAAGGTGTATAGAAAACAGAGTTCTATATTCTCTGTCCATGTTAGGAAAACATATCAGAAAGTAGAAGGGTATGGAATGTAAGATGTCATGAGCGGTAGCTGGAAATAATGGGGATGTACAGCAGCATAGCACATGATGCTTGTACTTTCTCAGTCTCAAACAGAAAATAGAAATGAAATAGCCATTGCTGTTTTCATTACATAATTCTGCTTTTTCATCCCAACTATTAAGAACAAAGCTCAGAAATACTAAGCGCAATGGACACAAAGGCTATTACTGCAGCTATTTTAAGTAACACTGTTTCTCTGAATTTCAATCTTAAACATTTTTTTTGAATGAACAATGCTGGTATCTGTTAATGTGAATAATATTGGGCATGCTCCCAAGTGCATGTTCATGGATGTTTAAAAATGCAAGAATGCCATCTGCCCTTGAAATGTTTCCTGCAGTAGCCACTGGCATAACACCATGTACCTGCTGCAGTCTTTTCTGCCACATGAAGTGGGGACTGCATGTGCTTACCCAAAATTCTACAAGAGATTCTCTTTTTCTTTTCTTTTTGCTGGATGGGTATTTTATCCTGTATGTAACATATGAACTCAAGCTTTCCATTATAGTGTGACACTTTATTATTACTAATTATTAAGACATTTTTAAAATGGGTTATAAAAATAAATTAGATAGGTTTAATATTGTGAGCTTTATTATTTTTCACTTAAAAAATAAACTGACTTAAAATGAAAAAGCAATACAAGCATACTTTTAAGAAGTAACATGACAACTGCCAAGAAATATAGCCAATACTTTAGAACGAAAAGAAGCTGCAAAAGCCAGTTATTTCAGAATTGTTAATAGAGTCAAATAAAGAATGCAGTAGGCAAGAAATATTTTTTGTTTGCTTTTGGTTTACATTAAAAAGCATGTGGGTGATGGAATTTGTATTAGCAGTTTCCTACTGTCTCCATCTTCACATGTACATTTTGCAAAATCTGTTTAAAACCAGACTGTTTCAAATACTTTTCAACATTTTAAAGAAATGGTAATAAAGTGTACTGTTGCCACAGTTATGGCAGCTCTGCTATGTATTTTGATTGTACCTAGTGTGAAGCATAAACATTACATAGCATTGATATTCCCTTGTTACTCTTCAGATAGACATATTTCTTTTCTAAAGGTAAGAGTTGATAATTATCATTCAGAAGGAAAATAATATAATACAAGGTAGGCTATTTATTATAATGTAACTCATTGGAGTAAACACCATCAAACTCAATAGAGTTTATTTTGAGGTAGACTTGTATAGAATTACAAGTCTGTCTCATGCTACTATGAATTACGTAAGATGTATTGACTAATGTTCCTGATTTATGTTATTTTCTGATAGTTATTTGTTTTAAGAATTGGACAATGTCTTCAGCTGTAGTATGTTTTATAATATACATAGGGAATAAATATGTTTTGTATTTTTAAAAAAGCTATCAAACAAAACAGTGGAAATATATGGCATGTTTTTTTTGAAAACTTATTTACTTATTAAATTTATATGTCACCTATTTCACTGATAAGACAACTCTGGATGGGTTACAAGCATATATTTGTATGCTATTGGAACCAGATGAGTCATTGAGCATTATATTAAAATGTAAATATGCTTTTTTCTTAGGGGGTCAGTTACATTATTATTCTAGTGTACTTGCATTAATCTTCAGTGATACTTTATATGTTTGGTTCATATCTTTTGGTCAATGGAAGAGGGACTGATTGCTTCTTAATTGTTTATAATAGCAGGTGAGGGCCCAAATAGTGCTGGGCAACCACCTTGCCCCATTCCTCCAATAAACATTGTTGCTTGGATAAGGCAGGAGTAGTAGGATAGCAATGCTGAAGGAAGGATGGAGCAAGTGAGAAAAGAGCTGCTATTCTACAGATTGCCTGGAAGTACAACCAGAATAGATGATCCTTGTGGTGGAAACAGAGCTCTTGGAAGACCTCATGACTTTCCAGTGGTTCTGGCTCACTGATCTCCTGCTCTTCTCCTGAGACCTTGCATGGTTGAGGTCTGTTGCTTTTATGGCAGTAGAGAAGTAGTAGCTGTGTGGCTCATCCTCTACCTCTCTTCTTCCTGCCTGAGTTGCTACATAATGGCAAGGGTATTTGAGACCTGGATTGTGTCACCACTGAAATCTTGGGGGGAAGTCTTGGGGGGAAGGGGAGAATATTGCTTAGCTTCTGCAGTACCTTAAAAAGATGTCCAGTAGCTTGCTTCATGTTGTTTGAAATTCTATAATGTGTTTTCTTTGTCATCTTCAGTTTTAGAAGATACTATTCTTGACAACAAAGATCTCTTATTTTTTTCTTGAATTCTTTATCTGATATGCTGATACAAATAATGCAGATGAATTTCCTTTATGAAAAGAGTATATTGTGAAGCACCACATTAAATTCAAAGTAATAATGCATCTGAGATGTCCAATATAGTTCCTTAGATGCAACTTCTTTAAGGAGCCTCTGACAAGTACAGTGAATATGTCGATGCCAGATATGAAACACACTATTTCAGGTCTGAATATTGTATATCTATGCAGAGGGATATGTTGTAATTAATGTTAAGCATACTAGAATAAGAGTTACAGTGAAATTGTTACATGGTACTATATTTAAAAATAATTGGTAGATGAATATAAGGAAGATAATTAAAAAACACAATCTATTTCAAGTGTGTTTTTTATTACTCTTATATTAGAAGGTTTTTGAGAATGGGAAACATATAAACAGTTTGTTGGCTGTGGAGGATGAGAAGAACCCAGAATACAAGGGAATCTGGCAGAGGAATGGGTAGTTCTGTGAGAAGTAAAACCTTTTAAAATTATAGCAAATAACGTTTATATGAGACAAGTAACTTTATTTTTTCCTTGTAGAGGAGATTTTAAATCAAACGGAACTGTTGTGTAATTAAAAAAATTGTAATACTATTATGGAAATTATTTAAAAACACACACACTTATATATAATACATACATATATACACACATATATACGTATACCTATACATATACAAACAGATATGTTGTCCCCTTTTAGAGTAAACATTGTGATGCAAAATATAAAAAAGGAGTAAAAAATAGCAAGCATAAGGTCTTAAAAACAGGAGAAAAGAAAAGGAATTATTGCCATAAAAGCTGTGAATGAGAATTGAAATGTAGCAGTCTATTTCATTTGCTTTGTATGTATAGTGGCATGTTTAAGAGAGCCAGTTTGATTTGGCAGTTAAGGCACCCAGCTAGAAACCAGGAGAGTATGAGTTTTAGTCTTGCCTTAAGCATGAAAATCAGTCCAACTCACCTTACAGTGTTGTTGTTGCTGAGGAAAATAACAGGAAGAAATAATATTAAGCTTTTTTTGCTACTTTGAGTTAATTATAAAAATAAAGATGCATTTAAAAAAAGTTAGCTAGATCAAGTTATATGTATATCATTCACTGTGCCTTATCATGCACTTCAGAACAGAGCTCAGAGTTTCTCCTTGAAATGTTATTCCCCACATCAGTTTTGTCCATTTACTTTTTTCCTTGTTTTCTTTATATTCCTCTGTACTTTACATCAGAAATGTACAACTTGAGGGCTAGAGATAGCCTCTGAAAATGTTGAATAATGCCTATTGAGACCTTTCAACCATTGAATTATTATTTTTCATTATAGAAGAGGAAAAATTATTACAGATAGGCCTTGATTTGCGACTACAATTGTGCCCAGAATTTTGGTTTGCAAGTTGGGGCTATTATGTTCTGATTTGATTTTATAATTGTTTTTACAACTGTGTAAAGCAAATCACTGTATCATTAAGAAAAAAATGGCAAAAATATTACAAATTGTAGAAGCTAATTATTTAACTGCTTCTGGTGTAGCTGCAGTAAGATCATCTTAGCTCCCTTGAAATTTCCTGAGGAGACATTCTTGAACTATATGTGTTACAGTTTATTCTGGTGAAACAATCACATTGCAGGTTCTCAGCCATTCCCCACTTAAAGAGCTTTGACTTAGTTATGGCATGGCATGTCCACATTTTATTGAGGTGGCTCCATATTTTTGGGGCCATCCCTGTGTGATCATGGGGGTTGATACAGTGGGAAATGCTTTACAGTCTGTAAAGTACCCTTTCCGAGGCTGTGTTAACTTCAAATGATTATTAAGTGACCAATCATTAAGCGAGATATGTTTGTAATTTCAGGCATGTAATCCAATGACACCATGCTGTTTCATAGTAGAGAATGTTGAGCACATGAGAGAGAAGAAGAATGAACCAAAAAAATTAAGGAAACAGTTCAAAGTAATACAATTCACTGTTGCTGTCACAATATGCATCCTTATATTATACCTGCTTAATACTATCCCTTAATTTGTGACATTCAGGAAACTATTGTAGTATTTTCTAAATCTAGTGTGCATAGAATAACATAATCAAACTAGACTTTGGCTCTGCATATTGCATGATGGACAAAATCTGCCAAAATAGGCTGTTACTAATCATTAGTAGGAAATGCAGCATGTGACATGCTTAGGCTGGAAACATAGTATGCATCTATTCTTTATCATTGATGAATATTGCATATATGAGCAGCACCATGAGGGGATTCTGGGATCATTTAAATCTAAAGACAACTATAAAATATGGAATGCAAAAAAGTAAATGGCAAAGAGCATGAATTAAACAAGAAAATTAATTATTTAATTATATTGGGTGTGTTAATGAAGGTAATTTGATCTTATAGGATGGAGTTATATATGAAATGAAGGTATAGCTTTAGTTATGAAGAAGCTGAAATGAATGTCATAAAGTATAAATTGCAATTAATTGTGTATGTACATGAATGTGGAAATGTATAAGATGATGGTAGTTGCGTGTAATGCTCCATTGAATGATGATAATGAAAGAACCAGGGATAAATTTGGGGGAAACTCCAATATTCTAAATATTGGAGTTCTAAATACATCCAGAGGAAAAAGGTAACTTGCTATGAATAAATGAATAAGAATAAAACACAGCAA
Source organism: Bungarus multicinctus (assembly GCA_023653725.1). Classification (NCBI taxonomy): domain Eukaryota; kingdom Metazoa; phylum Chordata; class Lepidosauria; order Squamata; family Elapidae; genus Bungarus; species Bungarus multicinctus. The sequence continues at coordinate 85,696,935 of CM042834.1, forward strand.
TTAGGAGAATGTAAATGAGTCATTCACTGATGCAGGAATGTTTGAGAATGGTAAATATTTGGTGAAGGAGATTAAAGGAAGTAAAACAACTGCAGGACAATCAAGTATAGATTGTGCATAAAAACATAATAAGGGGTAGATTACTTTTCCAACAGAACACTGGAGATCCTGGTGGCATGTTTTTTGAGGGAGGAAGTAGCTGCAAGATCATTCATGACAACAGCAATATTTGGTAGCAATGAATTATTTTTCAAAAAACACTAGTGGATCACATAAGGCTGCTTGACACATGCAGTATACATGTGGATTAGGCTACGAATGAAGAGATCAAAGTTCAATTCCAGCTTCAGCTATGAAAGCTGGGTGATTTTGGTCACTCTTCTCAGATAAAACTCCCTCACAAGGAGAAAAGCAGAGAAGGGAAAACTGGGTACACTACTTTAGACTCCTAAATCATTAGGACTAGGAAAGCTGACATAAAAATCTACCGAATGAATAAATAAACCACTCCACCAAGCATTTTTCATACTTCCTTTGGTATAGCTTGATGTATTTCTGTGGCATTCTGTGCATTCACTCTGTTCCAATTTGTTTCCACACCTTAATCCTGAGTATCACTTATTTCCAAGCCTCAGGAGTCATGCCAGCTCCAGTGCTGTGTGCCGCTGCTAGCCACCAGATAACTGATCACCAGGCCAAGTATTCCATAGTAGCTCACAGTTATTTTTATGGTATCAGTCTGGTCCTTTCCCCTCTAAGAATTGTGTAGGGCTGGTCTAAACCCTTAACCATTATACCACATTGTATTGGAAGAATCTGTGAGTAAGGAAATAAAACACCAAAAAAAGGAATATATACTGTGTGTGTGTGTGTGTAATATAAATATATAGAGGGAAAACTGCAGAAAATATGGAACAGACAGGGAGCTACTAAGATAGGAAAAAATGTAGATATGGGATTGTGGGTGAAAAGGATGAAAATGGAGCTTCTAACAGTATGAAAATTTAAAAATGTGATTAAATGATTTGGTTTGAAAGTGAAATGACAAAATTCTAGAAGAATTTTAGAGTTTTGTATGGGAATGATAATGATAAAAACTTTTAACAATTACATTTCATATTTTTCCACATGAAAAAATATAAAAAATTTAGAATAAAACGAATTCCATTCCATTTGCCTTAAGTCATGCTGTGTTCAATAGTATTTTACCACATGAAGTACTAATGTTTAAAATGTATCTTTGGATGCAGTGGAATAAAAGTAATAACTGCATTTTTTGGACTTGGTTTTTGCTGGCAGAGGGCTTCAGGAGGTTGTTGCAGCTGAACACGGGGCCTGGGGGTGCACGCGTGGCCCACCCAAGCTCCATTTTTGTTGGCAGAGTGCTGTGGGAGGCCGTCAGGGACAAAAATGGAGATCAGGAGCCTGTTTTTGCTGGCAGAGTGTTCGGGCTACCACAGGCATCCTCAACATGAGTGATGTCAAGCTGGCCAAGCCCAACTTGGCCATGCCCACCCCAGCCCCACGTGGTCAAATACAACCCTGATGTGGCCCTCAATGAAATCAAGTTTAACACTCCTGATCTAAAGGAACCTTTTATTGTTATTTTAAAAATACTATCCTTTATTAAAGCTTTTTGCTATGTTGTACTTGCCACTAAGCAATTTGATTTTATATTTCTAATTGTTATATATTTTAGAATTTCAGCCCAACTATTAAACAGTATCTAATGCCTTGTGCCAGATCTTGAAAAATTCAGTAGATGAGAGAGTAGCAGAAAATTATACTGGAGTTTTAAAAAAATCCGATGCAAAGACAATGTTAGACTATTTCTGTATTATTGTAGAGTCAACACCCACGGATATGTCCATGAAATAACAAGGAGTCAAGTATTTGAAAGAAGGCTTAGCTTTTTAATTTTTTTCAAGCCTAATATAGGAACTAGATCTAATCTAATCAGTGTGGGTGAGTGGGAAAGAAGCTGGCAAAAGAAAGGTAAGTTCAAAATGGAGGTGGAGGGGCTATAAAGAAAAACGAATTATGAATCCTATGTATCCTTATAGGGAAGTCAGATGAGTAGCTGCTCATGTGTTGCTACTCTTCCATTTTCAACTTCCCTCTCTTTTTCACTCTGGTCATAAACCCCAGATAATAATGCACAGTACATTTATTGCCTTGTAAATCCAAGTGTGTGCATATAAACAAGTACACCCATAAACAAGAGGAGGAGGGGAGTAAAACACACAAGCAGCCTATTACTTGTTTTCACAGAAGAAAGTATGCCTCTAGTAACACCACTTTTACTCTTCTAGTAAAAGAATTGAATGGAATTACAGAAGCCTGCACGCTTTCCCTATTTTGCTATATTTAGAATTTGAATTTTGCACAATCACCTTATTTGCTTCTTGCTTTTTTATTTCTTAAATTTGTATCTCCTTCCCTTTAGGAGTTTGATACAGTCTAATATTCCTCTCTTTGTCCGTCTGTCCCCCGATGATGTTTTAATAAAGTTGATTGGGAAGAGAATGATTCCCCAGCTTCTATGTTTGAAAAATAAATCTGAGTCTCTTGCTCATAGTCCAACATTTTAATCATAGTATCGTACTGGTGCTCTTACTGATTGATTTAAAACGAATCACTCCAATCTTTTGAACCTGTGCAATAAATGTGAATATTGGAATAAAGCTGATGATTTTTTTGTTCCTACATTGTTTCTTATGTAAACTGTGGACTCTAGGGGTAGCTTTTAAAATGAATTTAGAAAACCTGATTAAAGATGACCATTTTGTAATGGATGAATATTTAGAAATACATTAGTGGAAGGAAGGAAGGAATGTTGGACTTCTTGGCTATAATTTTGTAATTGTTTTGTATTTTCAGAAATGAATAAGAGGCTCATATTAAAAATGTTAATTACAAATTAAAGGTGGGCTTGTGGTTGCAGCTATTTTGTTTTCACTAGCTTTCCATTATTATGAAAAGTTGGAAATACTAAGAAGGAAAAGTAGTTGGACTGGAATGTAGTCTTCAACCAAACAACGCCTGTATTCATGGATATCACTTGATGGAATATATAGAAATAAAATTTGCTTTATTACTGGCACAAGGAGATGGAAGAATTCAGTTATAACAGTGAAGAAGTTGTCATTGGTTGACTGTGGAACAGATCACAGGTGGTCTACGTGCACGTTCCAAATCAAAGTGGAAGAAGGAAGCCAATTAATTGCCACAGTATAGTTTGAACTTATATTAACATTTTCAAGAAAACCATAAGTTACTGTCTCTTCAACCCTCTTCATGGGATGATTGTTGTGAGGAAAATAAGAGGAAGAAGGTGTGTTGGATATGTTCCTCATCTTGAGTTACTTGTAACAATAAGGCAAGATACAAACACATAAGTGAAAGTAGGGAAAACAATAGAAAAAGAAACTATAAAGGTTCTAATTAACAAATCTGGAGAAGACACAGTGGCCTTAACTCTCCCACACTCCCTGTAACCTTATCTGACCATTCCCAATAAAATTCAGCCAGTCTGGTGAAATTCTCGCAAATAGACACTGTAAGAGTAAAGAGGTAATTTTGATGGACCCTGGACCTAATTCCTTGTGCTTGACAGTTGCTGATGCATGCTGGATAATCGAAGAGGCCAAAGAATGCCAAAGATCAAATATGATTTGTTGATTGTATAAAGGCCTTGTATAATGATATTGTAGGCCATGTCTAAGTATGGAATGTTCTTAGGAAAATTGGTATCCAAGAACATATTATTCTCCTTGTGCAAAATTTATATACAGGATAGAAAGTTAGGGGCTATGTGGTGGGACATGATAGAACAGACCAGCTCACAAGAAATCAAGCTGCATATTCTCCCCTCAGTAAATATTGAGCATATGGATTGGAAGCAGATGAGTTTTAAAATTGGAGGTAGAATCATCTATGCCTGTGCTCTGCTGATACTCAGCTGAAAATGCAAATGCTCTGTAATTTCTAGTAACGAAAGTTAAGGAGCAGAATGAAAAATGAGATTATATTAAATATAAAGAAGGCCAAAATAACCATAACAAATACAGCAACCAACATGGAATTGGCAAAAATACTGAAGTGAAGGGTATCTTCGGCCTTTTAGGATCAACAATGAACAGTAAAGGAATTGGCAGTCAAGAAATATTTTGAAAACTTGAATTTGGTACGGTTGCATTGAAGGCCTTGGAAAAAATATTCAGTTGCCATGATGTGTCTGTACCTACAAAGATAAGCATTGTGAAAACTCTGGTTTTCCCTCTGGGGAAAGGAAGCAAAAGTTGGACTTGATGGCATAAGATTAGTATCATTAATGTGATAAAATTAATATATTGTTATCTAAATAGTGTTGATTACTTTCCATAGGAAGTTAAAGATATTGTATTGGAGTATCTTTAATGATTTAGAATATTTGCACAATATTGCAAATTGCTCTTTTTTGCAGTTGTTACAAATATAATATAGCTAGCCCTCTAGGAATTGTTAGAAATAGTACATATTCCATAACTTTTTAAATAGGTAATTTAAATTGAATTAGGATGGAATCTAGAAGAACTGCACAAATGAATATATACACTTTTCCCCCCCAAAACATGTTTTTCCCTATACCATAAGTGAATTGTGGGCTGTCTTAGTGATATCACTGTAATTTTAGTGTTTATTTTGCATGATATGGAAACTTTATGAATAGGTATATGTTGATGTTCTGTGGGTAGTCTTCAATTTATGATTATAATTGTGCCCAAAATTTTTCTTGCTAAGTGAGGCAGTTGTTAAAAAGGCTTTGCCCTACTTTATGACCACTTGTCATAGTTGTTAAGTGAATCACTGCAGTTGTTAAGTTAGTAACACGGTTGTTAAATGAATTTGGCTGCCCCATTGACTTTGCTTATCAGAAGATCATAATCACATGACCTCAGGACACTGCAAACATCATAAACATGAGCCAATTGCCAAGTGTTTGAATGTTGATCACATGACCATGGGGATGCTGCAGCGGTTATAAATGTGAAAAACGGTCATAAGTCACTTTTTTAGTGCTGTTATAACTCAAATTGTCACAAAATGAATGTAAATCGAGGATTACATGTACAGATAGTCCTCAACATATGACCACAGTTGAGCCCAACATTTATGTTCCTAAGTGAAAAATTTGTTATGTGAGTTTTGCCCCATTTTATGATTTTTCTTGCCATATTAAGTGAATCACTGCAGTTGTTCCGACAGTTGCTGACATTAATAATGTTAAGTGTGAATCTGGTTTGTCCATTTGTCAGAAGATTGTAAAAGGTGATTACAGGACCCCAGAACACTACAACCATCATAAATGAGTCAGTTGTTAAACATCCGAATGTAAATCACATGATCATGGAGATGTCAAAAATGTGAAAAATGGTCATAAGTCACTTCTTTCAGTAACTTTGAATGGTCACTAAGCAAACTCTTGTAAATCGAAGACTATCTATACTCTGAATAAATATAGGATACTGATGTAAATTCAGTTGCTTTCCTAAAGTTTTTACCATAGTTAATTGAGTATAGTAATTCAGTTTAGGAAATGGATTTTCCATGTTTATGGACTAGTTATAATTGTATTTTAATTAATTCATTATAGAGTGGCCCTTTTGTGAAACCAGGATTAAGCCATCTTGCATATGAAAGAGATTGTGTGAAAAATGGAGGGAAAACTTTCTCCCAGATTGTAATTTACTATATCTCTTTAATGGCCAGTGCAGCTAACTACAGAAAAGTGCAAATGAGTATTTAGTAAATTATAAGAAGATACTTTAGTAATTATATATATATTAAAACATATAAGTAAATTTCAATTTGCAAGGACTGGGTATGGTAAGTAATATATAACTATTTAACAGACAATTGTTTTTACTCTTCTAACTCATGATAAAATGTTTTTGTATTTTGGTAAACCACCATACAGAATGTTGCCCATTCTGATTCTATAACTAAATTTCAAATAGGAAATGTATTACATGCTACCGAATTTAGTTTTATTTTTGAGTACAGTAATGTGTATTGCGGTTACATTGTTAAGAAATCAATACTCAAGTGCTTTTGTGTGTTTTGCAGATTAATAGCTGAGATACTGATCAAGTTCTGTCCATCTTCAATGAGGAACTACAGGCTGATCTTCTGCCATAACCTTAAGCAACCATAAATGACAAAAGAATGCTTGGTCAGTAAAGGTAGCTGGCATAGAAAGTATTTTGTGAACATAGGTGTTTAAGTGCTGTGAGGTAGGTGTTCTCAACTATTATTTTCTCAAGATACTCTTAAGTTATATTGATTTCAAAGGTACTGCTTTATAAAAATGGAACATTCTTCAGTAGTGTGGTAAATACACTCTGATCTGCAACTCTGAGTAGTCTGCACATATTTTCATATGTAAAGCTTCCTCCCCCTAGATTTCTCATATTGTATAGTCCATATTGGTTAGAATATCCATTCAAATTCACCTTTTTTGTATTTAAGATACTAGTTTATTTATTGGAATTATCCTTATGAAAATCCAGTTTTCCTCCTTATTTTTTAAAATGCCAATAAACATTTCTAAAAGGATGAAGTTTGGCAAAATGTTCTTTCTACTATTCAAAAGGCATAGACCTAAACTGATTGATAATTGATGCCCAGAATTGTACATTCTGATTTTTTTAATAAGTTTTGGAGATAGTTCAAAACCCACCCAGAAATATTTTGTGGGTTGCATGTAGTAGTGAAGATGCTGTATATAGTCATCATGTGATCTATTAAGCAATATGTGATAAAAATTATAAATAATCAACCAGTTTATAATGTGCTTAAAGTTAATGAAAAGTGGTTTCTTTCAGAAAAATTAGGCAGCTGTATTTTAAAATTGCATTCCCACCTATAAGTGTTTAGAGTAATAGAGGTGCATTTGTTTTAAATCCTGAAAGACAAATGGAGTTGAATAAAAGTACTATTGCAGTTCCCTTTTCCTCTAAGATATCTCCTAAAATTTGGGAAAATCTTTCACCTAGTGAAAGTTTTATCAATCTGCTACAGTGATAGTAACAGGCTAATAAAAAGTAAGAGTAATCCTCTTCAAATTGAGCCTTTGGAATCCTATTAATTTTTTAGGAGGAGGGGCAAATTATCAAGACATAATTATTTCACCAAGTGTTTTGTTTGTTTTCTCTTTATTCCTGCAAATGTATTCATATATTTTATTTGGAGGTGTTTAATTTTTCTGTTTTAAGTACTGTAAGTGCTGGTTGTCTTGGATGATTTTATAGCAAACAAGCAAATTTTTACTATAACAAAAATTATATATGAATCCTTAGAATCTTCTGTGTAATTGTTATTGTGTCCAACATTTTCTAGTTTTTATTACATTTCCACTAAGCATGATAAAATGTCTTTTATTGTTGGTTATCCTAGATTGTTTTTCTGGTTGATGTGCAGCAATAATACATCCCTTTATAAAAATTATCCTTTGGACTATAACAATAGTATAAATTTCAGTCCTTTCAGCCACATATTATCTGATTGATCCATGTACATATTAAACCATAATTTTTATGCATTTTATCATTTATTTTTTCACGTCTGTTTCAGAAGAAGTTCAGTAAAAGTTTATACATTTTAACAATAACATGTTCCTCACTTCTATACAATCCCATTTCAAATTCAGTCTTGCATTATTCAAAACCAAAAGTTCTTTTATCTACTTTAAATCTTTTTAATAATTGTACATATGAAAATAATTGAGGTGAATATACTTTTATTATCAGTTTGTCTACATTCTTCTGGACAAAATTCTAATACATCAGAATAAGTCTTGGCTTTTCCTCATCCTAAAGTGTGATAGAAGCTTGAACAGTCATAAGAAAGTAGTTACTTATAATAAACTTCTACCAATTTGATTTGTAATTGTCAATATTTTTAATGAAAAAACTAAATTGAAGACCAAGTTAAGCCTTATCCAGGAAATGAAATACCTAACCAAATTTTGGTATTCATTCTGGTTTACCTAGCTTCTAGTGTAAATTTGCCTGGCAGCCAGAATCTAATGAAATCATCATTTTGAGATGGTGTTTAGAGGCAGTTCTAATCCTTTTTCAGGTAATAAGTATCTGTGGGAAGCAGTGCATTACATTGAAGAAGTTAAATCTACAACTAATTTATTTTCAGAAAGACACTTTGACATTGGGCTGCATAAAGATATGAGGAAGAGCTCCTCCCCTTCTTTGAGTAATTGCAACTCTGTTCTTACTAATAAAATATTTGGAATTCCACTTGATGAACTGCAGCAGGAAGGGCAACCAGGCAGTGAAGTTCCATTCATAGTCCGCCATGTTGTGGACTATATTGAGGAACATGGTATGTATTTTCATCCTGTGCCTTAATGATAAAATTAAAACTTGAAAATATAAATGTTTTTCACATATTCTTCTTGGAAAATTACGAATACAGTTATCTCCTATGCTTTATAACGGTGAATGCCATCCTACTGTCTTCTGTACCACTCCTATAAATCTAAGAAACATCTGTACAGGTAGTTCTTGACTTGTGACCATAATTGGGATTGGAATTTCCATGTTAAGTTGTTATGGTCAGAAGTCAAGTTAGAATTGATTTTATGACAGTTTTTACAGTGGTTGTTAAGTGAATCATTGCAGTTACTATGTGAATTTGGTTTTCCAATAGGTGGTGTTTTGTTGGAATAAGTGTGAGTGCAGAGATCGTAAGCCATTTTTTCTGACATAATTTTAAAAGATTGTTAAATGAATGATTGCAAATTGAAGATTACATGTAATGGAATAAATTCTTCTCCCATCCGTTTATATATTCACTATATAAAGGGGTTGAGGACATTCTGGAGTGGATTTGGAGGAAAGAACAAGAGAAAGTTCCAATGCGCAAATAAAAATTCATGGGAGAAACTATTAGTACATTTTATTTTTATGTGTGCGTAAAATGTTTTGAGAAGATTTGAACTATTTTAAGTTTGAAACTTCAATAAATGCTCTAAGCATCCTATTTTAAGCAAAAACAAATGTTAGTTGACATACTAATAGTACAGGTAGTCCTCGCTTATTGATTGGTTTCTTAGTGACTGTTGGAAGTTATGATAGAACTTCCCAGAACTACTTATAATCTGTTTTTGAACTTCCTATGCCTGCACCCACACAGACACACAGCCTATGGTCATGTGACTGCATTTTGGACATTAGTTAACCGGCTTATATTTATATACATTTGCAGCATCCTGTGGTAATTTTGGGTTTTTTTTTTGCTAGTTTCCAGCATTTACTGCATGCTTCCAGCAAAAACTCCCATTGGAAAAAACAGACTCATTTAACAACTTCAGTGTTTGCTTAAAGAGTCCAGCATTCACTTAACGACTGTGCCATATTCTTGACTGCCACAAAATTAATAAAATCAGACACAGTCATGCAATGACATGCTTAATGACTGCCATGACTTGCAACCATGATTCCTGGTTCAATTAAAGTCTAGGGCTAGCTGTATTCCAAGCAAGAAACAAGCTCTTTTCAACCTCTAAACAGTCTTCTGTCTATTTTCCATTCAAAAGTTCCATATATTTGAAATGGGAAGTTTTATGGCTTTCATTGTTAAATGATAATTTTTTTTGCAAACTGCTCCAATATTTTTGTTGATGTTTTTAAATGTTTCTTTGGGAAGCAGTGTTGGCTAGGGTTGTCTTTTTTGCCTGTTTTTGTGACATTCATAGGTAAGAAAGGAATATATTTTCATTTTAAGCAAAATATGGTTTTTTTCATTCTATTTGAAGGAGGTCTAGAGCAAGAAGGACTTTTTCAAGTCAATGGGAATGCAGAAACAGTGGAGTGGCTTCGGCAAAGATATGATAATGGAGAAGATGTGGACCTGGTTAAAGAAGCAGATGTACCTTCTGCTATTAGTCTTCTTAGATATTTTCTTCAAGCACTTCCAGAACCAGTTATTCCTGGCACTCTTCATATGCATTTAATACAACTGCCTCAAGGTATTCAATATATCTGAAAAAAAAAACTGTTCAGAAATACTTAATTTGGAAATTTAAAATGCCTGAAAAAAATTTCCCCTGTAGCATTCCAAATATATATCAAGATCACTGGAAACTTTGCTTTGATATTGATAAAAATGAAACTATATGTAGTGGGAATAGTTCTTCTACTTTTAGGCCTATTTAATAATTATTATGTAAACAGAACATTTATTATGGTCACATTGTAATACCTACCTACCTCTTTACACACATAAATGCACACTATGTTATTAATGATTGGGCTTTATTTGTTTTGGAGCTCTGTTCATATATCCAGTGGATATATGTATATAAATATATAGGTTTTGGCCCTATCTTTATACTTCAAAAACTAAAAATAAATAAATAATGAAATTCTCTTAATAAATCCCAATATACCTATTTGTATGTGATCCTTTCTCAGAAATTTGAAAACAATCTAACATAAAAGCTGGTCAGTTGACCTTACAAAGAATATGTGTTGGGAATTAAGTGTTTTAGTTTGAACAAAGGTTTATCTTGGTTGGCGTTCTTCCAACGGACTGTTCCTGGTTATCTTTTTGAAGCTGGCAATTATTTATCCTAGTCTGTTGAAGAACTTGATTTAATACGGATACTCACATTTTGGGCGTTCAGATTTCCTGGAACCACTAAAGAATATGTGTTGGATGGACTGAGTGAAGTCCATGTGTATCAAAATATCTTTGCATTTTAATTCTTGTGGTTTAACTATATCTAAATTAAGTGAACATTTCAACACACGGAACCACAAATAAATTTAGATACTATGAAAATTTAGAAATTTTGAAAATGTTTTGAAAGATACCCTCAATTGATACTTCATATTTCTTTAGTTAACATCAGAAACATTCTTAAACTCTTTTCTAGAATTAATAGAAAAATATTCTGAATGTATGCACCTATATGTTTCAATTTCTTCTATTGAGTATTTGTCAATCAATTGCTAAATAAACTATATTTTTCTTAATATTAATAATCAAAATAGATTTAGGGTGACTGTCATATCTTGGTACATGGGTAGATACAGGTTTGAAAATTTCAGGAATGCTTGGCAGGGCAAGCAAATGTGCTCTTGTGAACTTGTTATTCAGAAATGTCAAGGGCAACTATCTGTTAAAGGTTTGATGCACTCATTTCAAGCCTCTTTCTAGATCCTCTGAGCATTTGTTTTAGCAACAATTCTGACAGATATCTTTTTTGTGCATATACTTGTGTGTTCAGATAACTGAGAAAAGGCATTGAAGCAGCTTCTTAAAGATTGACACAGACCCGCATAACAAGGGCTAAATAAAGAGCTAAACTTGAACAACTGAGCAATGTGTATGAGTTCTCTGAGCCATTATAAATAAACAGAATCGGAAAATAGCTCTTGATTGCTGCACTATATTTAAATATAGATCTTTTAATCCAGTGTTTCGTTTTCTTTTCAGTCTAATAATACCTTCTTTCAAAGCCAATCTGATATACTTGTGATACATATTTTGCAAAAGAAATGGATAATTTAATAACTTGGTATCTGTGCATTCTCCTAGTGTTTTGGTTAATATGAATGTATAAAATGCAATCATGTTTTCTGTCAGCAAGATGGAAAATCTATTTGCAGAATTAAAATATTAAAATATAACAAACTATAGAAGTAGTAACAGCTTCAGATGTTAATTCCTGGTATAAAATGATTAATACTTGGGAGAGGATGGGAGTTTTTATTACATATTAAAATATATTTTGTGTATATATCTATTAATTTAAATCCATCTGACAAAGATAAAGATAACATAAAACTAACAAGTAATTATATAACAAAATAGAGATGATAAAAAAGATTAATAAAATCAGGGGCAGAAAATGAGGTGAAAAATGTTCAATTACTGAAAAGTTTTTATTTATTTTATTTAACATTTATATTTAAAATGGAATTGAAGAGTTCTGCATAAAACTTCATTCTGGTATTTGAATTGAAATTTATCAAATGCAGAACAGTGCATTAAAATTTATTGAAAATTCTATCACATTTTGCAGATTATAATGAAGATGAATTTGGAAGAAAATTAAGATTCCTCTTGCAACAACTTCCGCCTGTGAATTACAGTTTATTAAAGTTTCTGTGTAGATTTTTAGCTAATGTAGCATCACATCATGAAGAGATTTGGTCTGCAACTTCATTGGCTGCAGTTTTTGGTCCTGATGTCTTTCAGTAAGATATTGTTCCCTTCCCCTAATGAAACTTTAGAGTAAAAGTGTATTTAAGAAATTTCTCATGTAATCTAACAGTTCAATAACTTATTTTACCTTCCTTAATTCTATTCATTTGGCAAATTCTATTAAACATTATGTTATAATGTTTATATGTTTTTGCTAAACTTTTGTTAATTACTTTAACAAAACTCATTTTTTGTATAAATATTGAATCTGCCCATTATTTTTTTCCGGTGTAATCCCGCCATTATATTAGATGCTCAAAATGCATAGTAAATCATTTTCTGATGAATGTGATGAATAGATCTTATTCTTCCTAATTTCAGAATGGCAAAATTGAATCAGTTAATTCATGCAGTGGCCCTGTTTGCTAGACAAACCAAAATGGTAATTTCTTGTAGATGGTGCCCTTAGAAGGTTGTCTAGCTTTAGAGAGGAAAATGGTATATAGGCAGTCCTTTTTAACCTTTACCTCTGGTAATCCTGGAGTAGGAAATATTAACAACATTTGATAAAATAATGTTAAAAACATGAATTTAGTTTTGGACATTCTTAAAGCATTTACACAGATGTGGAGGATCTGAAAGAGCAAGAACTTGTTAGCAGAATAATGGCAGGACTGCTAGAGAATTATGATGAACTCTTTGAAAATGAAGAGGAAGATTTCTCATCTAATGATTTAAGTTCAGTAACTGAGCAGGTAAGAAACTAATGCATTTTTGGATGGATACAATATTTATCATATGTAAAAATAGAAATGTTTTGCTGTATAATATACTGTGAGATTTGTTTATAAATTCTAGTTAGTTTACTAATTGGACTTCATTTATGTTCCTAACTTTTCTTCTACCATTTGCAGAAGAAGTTTGAAATAGCTGGGTTGTAAATAACCCTGTTATTTATTATATACTCCAGAGAATAGCCAAAACGAAAATTCTGAAGTAATGTTCTATTTGTAGAAATGCAGTTATTAGCTATTTTACTCAATTATTAAACAAAACCAGTTTTCATGGGGGAATCTTGACGCTAATCTATGGTTTAATGAGACGTGAACAAGTCTAGCCTTGTCATACTCTTCATACTTCTCTCTTCTCTTTGCTACATGAGAGAAAAAGTATGTTGCATTTTCTCAAACATAGTGTAATTGTTCAAATACAATATGTGCATTGCCATGATTGTTGATATCATTGATATTTAAACTAAGACAAAATCATGGTTTAACAAACAAGAATTTTGTTCAGTTCTTTCATCTAATAATAATAATTATAGCATACTGCAGTTATTTGTATGGAGTTTATTTAAGTCACCTTAGAGAGGAGATGGGTGGCATAAAAATTTAATAAATACAATAAAATAGGTAAAAAATATTTCTCTGCAAGTGCAGCGTGAACAATAGTTATGCAAATCAGTTCATTTAATGTTACTCTTTAACTTTCTGTCTCATACTGGGAAAATAAGCACGAAAGCTAGTAAGAGGCAAGAAAAATACGTATGCACAGAATCAGTGTGTCCAGGCAGACTTTGAAAATAGATGACTTACCTATTGGTGGTGAAATTTGAACACAAATTTAGTCTATTGCATCTATGTTAGATTGAGATTTCATTTAATTGCTTTCAGAAATAAGGAGAGCAGAGATTTCAGTATTAAGCTAGAGAACAAGGCTGCTCTTCATGATATTATATGTGCTTTACTTTAAAAAGGTCCACATTAAATGTCTTAAAAATCTTGTGCCTTTCTTCAAAGAATAGATATCTTGGTTTCTCTTCTTGTATATTGGCTTGAAGTTACACATCATAGCCCTGGCTACGAGTCCAGGGGTTCAATGATACATATATTCTTTGTTGAGTTGAGATCCAAAACATAGATATCAATAAAGTTTGATCGACTTTATTTTTAATATATACTTACCCTCCTGTGTATGTAATTTAATAATTTGTTTTTATCTGAGAAAATGGGATCTTGATGTTAACTTGTTTTTCTTTTTGTTTTTTTAAAGATAAATGATTTGTTGGATGAAGATGATATAAAGCTTGAGCAGTCTGAAGAACTGCCAGAAGAAGAGGAAGATGAAGAAAACACAGAGGATCCAAAATATAGGGAAGATACAGAGCCTCAAGATATGATGGAGAGCATCCTGGAGTCATGTAATGTTTCAGCCTCAACAAGGTATCAACAGAGATACTAAGGATGGTATTACTAATCAGTACTCTGTAGTATACTTCAATACTATATATGCTTCTGTTTTTGAAGGATTTTGAATTTTAGGGTTTTCGCTATGCAAAATTTTGGAAACAACTTTCCAACCATTCTGTCACAAAAGTCAGACTTAGATATAGTAATGTAGTCAAATTGAAGATCTTAGACCTGAGTTTTCTTCATCTAGACCTGATTCTCTTATAATGCAAAATATAATTTAAAATAGTTGCATTTTGAATTATGGACTCATGACAAAATTCCAGGATATCAATGCTTTATGCAACAATTCACAATTTAATGAAGTAATAGTTTTGTGTTTTTATTGTTTCATTCAAGAACTCGGCATGAGCCAAAATTAACACTTACTTTAGCTTGAAACAGTTTTTGAAAGTTCTGACTCATTTGTTGCTTTATGTATGGTAAAAAAAAAACTTTGTAAGAATGTAAAATGAATTTAGTTGATGTTTAGGATCCAGCATTCCCATTGTGGCTAGCCTGATTCCTGAGGAAAAACTGTAAAATGTAAATGTAAACATGGCTTCTGCCATAATGATGCTGGGGATATCTCTAAGCTTGCTTTGGGGCAGGGGTCGTCAACCTTTCGGACCTCAGGGACCACTAAATTCATAATTTTAAATCCCACGGACCACTAATAATGACTTTTTAAAAAAAGATAAATAGTATTTAGTGCAATATAAAAATGCAAATAATTTTTCTGCAGACCACCAACATTTTCTTGTGGACCACCAGTGGTCCATGGACCACCAGTTGGTGACTGCTGCTTTAGGAGACTATTGGGGAGGATGATGTTTCAATTCCTGTTGTGACTCCAAATTTGTTTCCTTGAAGACAAAGCCTAATTTAATATGTTGATGTTGTGAGTAATAATATTAATATATATTTTAACAAAAGGAGGGAAATAAAGATATATTAATATTTAGAGCGTTAGATGAAGTCAAAACAATATCCCATAATTGTGTCTACTAAATAAAGTTACATGGTCTCTTAATAGGAAAAATGAAACTGAAATTTGCTGTAATTCCATATAGTTTCTCAATATCCAACTGCTTCCTAGTGTATCCCTAAATGGACACAAGGTTTTTAATTGAAAAAAAAAATCAGTGTTAGAACCCATTTAAAATTGTCTTTTTTGTAGGCAAATAACATTTTGTTTATTACACCCTGCATGTTTTGAATAAGGTAAAGGTTCCCCTACACATACGTACTAGTCATTCCCACTCTAGGGAGCGGTGCTCATCTCTGTTTCAAAGCCAAAGAGCCAGCGCTGTCCAAAGACGTCTCCGTGGTCATGTGGCCAGCATGGTTAAACCTTCGGCGCATGACTAAACACCGAAGGCACAGGGAACGTGTTACCTTCCCACCAAAGGTGGTCCCTATTTTTCTACTTGCATTTTTACATGCTTTCGAACTGCTAGGTTGGCAGAAGCTGGGACAGGTAATGGGAACTCACTCCGTTACGTGGCGCTAGGGATTCGAACTGCCCTAACTGCCAACCTTTCTGATTAACAAGCTCAGCATCTTAGCCATTGAGCCATCGTGTCCCTATATGTTTTGAATATAGCAGCTTAATATTTTAGCTAACTAATTTATTATGAACCAAAAAAATAGGAAATACTATTTTTGTATGTATTCTTTTTATATAGTAAATGTCTCTGCTGCTCATCTTTGTAATATAGCGACTCTGGGTAGCTTATAATTTAATAAAAAGTTTAAAAAGTGCTAAACAATTAAAATTAGAATAAAAAGATTAAAAGTTAAGAACCAAGATGATGATGAGAATCTTCTCTACCCTATCAGCCACCCCCAATGTAGCAAGCCCCTATTGGGGCTCCAGGCCAAGTAGCAAAACCAAGTTTTTAGGCTCTTTAGGAAGGTCAGGAGTATGAAGGCAGATCTCACCTCTGATGGGAGAATATTCCAGAGAGGGGAGCACAGTGTAATTTTACAATATCATGTAAAAAGAGGACAGAGAGTACATAGGGTGATGCCCAGGTATTTTTAATACTTATTTCTGATTATTTTATAAGTATTAGGCCACATTAAAAGCATACATATAAAACAGTATTCATTTTCTTGTCATTCACATATACAACGATTAATTCAGGATTTAACCTTTTCATTTCAAAAATTATATCATTTTTAACTGAGGGCACAGTGGAAGTCCACGCATAGCTAGCCATATTTCTGTAGTTACTTCATTGCCAATCTGTTATGTACTGAAGATAAATTGTCTAGATAATGTTTGACATTTGTATGTCAGGTTTGTATTTACTTTTAGATGTTGATACCGTAAATGACTTCACCTCTGTTTCATAAATTGGATAGTTCTGTCTTCATAATTGCAGGATTAATTAATATCTTGTGAACAATAAATAACAAAGAGAATTGGAAAGGAAATTCAAGATGATTTATTATCTCTTATGATTAGGAGATTGAAGGCTAAAACATATGAAGAATGGTGCAGGAATTTGGTATGTCATGTTTAATGAAAAGAAGTATCGGGTGAAACAATAGCAGTGTTTCAATATGTAAGAGGCTGCCACAAAGAAGATGGGGTCAGCCTATTCTCCAAAGCAGCTAAAGGCAGGACAAGAAGCAATGAGTAGAAACTAACTAAGGAGAGAACCAACCTAGAACTAAGGAGAGGTTTCCTGACAGTTATTAATCAGTGTGATGTCTTGCTTCCAGAAGTTGTAGTTGCTCCAACACTGGAGGTTTTTAAGAAAAGATTGGACAACTATTTGTCTGAAATGGTATAGGGTTTCCTGCCTGAACAAGGGGTTGGATTAGAAGACCTCCAAGGTCTCTTCCAACTCTGTTATTCTGTTAACTAATACTGAATAACACCAAAAGATAGAAAGCAAATGCATTCTGTAATACTTTTATTGTATGCTCATCTCTATTGATGAATGTTAGTTACTTTCATAGCTGGATAAACCAGTTTGATTGCAGCTTGAGCTGAGTTTCCCATATTTTGGCTGCATTAATGGCTTACTAAGGGCTATGATATGGAATAATTGAAATTAGAATGACATATATTTCACGTTTTTCTGTGATGATTTAAATGGAAAAGTTTGCAAATCTGTTCAGATGCCCTTAAGATCCACTATCTTGTATCCAGGAGTTGCCTATTAGAAGTAAAATGTTGATTGGGCAGCTTACTGTCAGTAATGACCTCATGTTGCAGTCTTTTCTATGTAGACTGCAGGACTTAGTGCAGTACTTCAGTGCTATTTTAGAGGCAACTACTTAAATTAAGCAAGCAGAGTAGCCAACAGAGACTGCTGATTTGTTTAGTTTTTTTTCCAATGAAGTGTTTTCATATGAAATGTTCATTTGGAATAAGAAAAATAATGAAAATGGCGTACAAAGTTATACTACATAGGTAAGCTGACTTAAAGGGTTGCATGATAGAACTGAAATAACTTTTAAACACTAACTAGCTTTGGAAATATGCACTGCTGTACACTGCTATTTCCCTGCAGCCACATAATCTATGATATTTAAAGAGAATAAACTTCTTCGTGTATTCCTAATTGTTTATTTGGGGTATTAAAATTATAATGCTTATGAATATTTACGTGATTTTGTCAGATTATGACAACATATTAAAATATTATGCTGTATCATGCTGTGTCATTCTTTGTCAGGAATTCACCCAAGTAATGCTGCTGCTTGAAATACTAAAATCTGTAAAACTAACGAAAGAGACTCTAAAAACAATAAGATTTTTTAGGCTTGGAAGTGATATTATTTTTTTGAGAATAATCATTGCATTGAAGATAGCTGAGATAGGGGAAGGCAGTGTTGACTCTTTTGTTTATTGACTAGGGTTTGCCCCCTCGGAAGCACTAAAAAAAATTTAGAATTTTGTCAAATGTAACTATTATATAGTATATAATTTAATAAAATGCTTGCTGAACAAAGTATCTTACATAAACTTTGAATATTCAAGTGTTTATTTAAAAATTAATTTCCTTCATTTCTTTAATAAATTTTGTTTAAATATTTTGTTTTGTTAAACTTTCTTTTGATCCTCTGTGTATAGTATAATACAGTGTTAATATAGTGCTTAAGTTATTCAGTTGCTAAATCATGTTGACTTTTCATAACCCCATAGCCATAGCACACCAAGTCCTCCTGTCCTCCACTGTCTCTCCAAGTTCGTCCAAATTCATGATCATTATGTCGATGACACTATCTAACCATCTCACCCTCTGCCACCCCCCTTCTCCTTTTGCCTTCAATCATTCCCAATATCAGGGTCTTTTCCAATGAGTCCTGTCTTCTCATTAATGCTACTTAAGTACTTCATTGCATGTCACAGGTTAAGAGCTTGTTTATATTAGTTACAATAGATGAAAAGCATTTGTTTTTCCATTCCAAAATTAACAGTTGCTTAGTAAAAGGGGAAAAAGAGGTTGATTTGGAAAAAATAATTAGGGGACATATTTTTATGTATAAGCAAAAATAAAATGGCTTTTATTACAGCGAACAAAGCAGTTGTAAAACTAATTTAGTTTTATACTTTAAGCTTTGCAATTTGTATTTTAACTTAGAGACATTATGACACTGTAGATATGCTAGGATCTTAAAGGGGTTTTTTTTTTTTAGTTACAGAACAAAATTTGTTAGTAGTCCTGCTACTAAAATCATTTATACCCAAAATGTAAAACCTTTGGTTCTACTTTTCCCAAAATAGATAACCATATAATTTTTTTATGTAGTTAGATCTTAGTGAATGTATGCTTTATATAATGTCCTTCTCTATTATTTGTCTCCCTGGTTCAATACTTAAAACTGACTAGAGCTTCCAATCAAACATTTTCTATTCATGTTGAGTTCTTGAGACATTCAGTTGAACTTGCATATGAAACCTGACCTTTTTACCTGACCTGCAAAGTCACTAAAATTTCTTGTTTGGAGGCTACTTCCCTGTTTAATTACTCTTATACTTCATGAAATTATGGATGTTTGACTTACTGCTTTCTGAACTATGCTTCTTCTATTTCTTTTTTCTATTTTATATCATGTTTACTTAGATCAATACTGAACAGATGCACAATATTTTTAACAATTTACTAATGTTTGTTATAAAGATTCTGTAGGAAAAGAACATGACAAAAGATTAAATGACAAAACTTATACTTATCTGGTTTTTTTTTAAAAAAAAACCTGTAGTCCTTTCATTTTTTTAGGAAACACAAAATTGAAGTTATTTCAGAAGAACTTTCATTAAAAATTCATATATTTTGTACAATATTTTGAAAACTCAAGTTCAATAAAGTGTAGAATTTAATGAGAACGATACTTATTTTGATTATGGTACCTTGAACGTACTGGTATTACTACTTTTTCCCAAGAAGTAATGCTTTGCTGCCTTTAAATAGCCTCAGTTTTTCTGGTGGAAGTGTTCAGATACTAATCTAAAGGGAGAATAAAACTGCCTTCTTACCAGTCATAAGAAGTCCTCCCTCATATGTTACACCCTGCTGTGCTGCTATAAACGCTCTTCCTATGTTAATTAAAACACACTCTTCTTTCATATCATGTCTTCCTGGGAGGAAATTAAAAATGTTTTTTTTTTCACTTCTTGTAAAAAGCATTTTGAATTTCTTCATGTAATTTGAAGGGCAAGGAAGAAAAACACACATCTTTTTTTTATGTGGAGGAAAGAATCTAGTTTTTCCTTTCATACTTAATCTTTTCAAGATACAGCAGCAAAGTGATAGTTCTGCTGTCTTCAAAATCTCTATAAGAAACTAGGCCACATATTTTCCTTTATAAAAACACTCTATTTCTATGCACAGGCTATTAAGGAGAACTTCTAAAGCAGTTTAGAAAGGATGTGGCTGTGTTAACATTTCAAAGAGAGGTGTTTTGTTCATGTTAATACACTTTGCAGAGCGCCTCTTGAAATACTTTGCACAGGCTTTCCTTACATTACTAAATAACAGGTTAAAATAACAATAATGATTGTTGAGATCAACATCTGAGTCTGTTCTGTTAGTAGTTTATATTATTTTGCTGTATTGTTTTGCTTGTGGAAGTTACGTTAAAGGACTGCATTTTAAGTATGCTGAAAGAAAAAATTTTAAGAGTGGCAAAGGCAACTCATAACCTGGTCAACTAGAATTATGCCTGATTCTAAAGCTTGTATTAGTGTTTGTAACCTGCCATTGATACACCAGGTTTCTTTTTGAACATCATTACAATATACTAAAATGAACTGAAACCTGAATGTCTCTTGTATATCATTTTCATTGCAGTGCTCATCTCTCTCACTTAAGTATCTTGCCAGCTTCTGCAGAGTAAGTATAAATTCCCCATAGGTGTGGAAAAAATTTATGATTGCATTGTATATAGGTAACCTCGACTTACAACTATTTGTTTATTCACTGTTAGAAGTTAACAGTGGCACTGAAAAAAGTGACACCCTTAATGACCGCTGCAGCATCCCCATGGTCCGGATACTTGGCAACTGGCATGTATTTATAATGGTTGCAGTGTCCTGGGATCATGTGATTACCTTTTGCTATTTTCTGACAAGCAAAGTCCAGGGGAAAGCTAGATTCACCTAACTATCATGTTATTAACAACTGCAGTGATTTACTTAACAGCTGTAGCAAGAAAAGTAAAATGGGACAACAATTGTTTTTCTTAGCAATGGAAAGTTTGGGCTCCATTGTGGTTGTAAGTCAAGGACTGCCTGTATTGTTATGGAACCTTTGCAATGTTGAGCTTTCAGTGAATAAGTACTGGTTGACTATAGTATAGATAAAAACTTGGAATGAATATTGAATGACTATTTAAAATATCTGTTAATTTTAGCCCCAATTTTTCTTTTCCTAATCTTCCATATACTCACATTTATTATTGATCAATTCTTGTTCTTTTGGCATTTGTTTTTTCTGTATTCTTTAGTTCTTCTTTAAATTATACCTTTATATTGTACAATTCACAATTTAAACCACTAATTCTCAGATGGGTTGCTATTCTTTTGGATTACCCTCAATCTGCTTCCATTTCTAAATCTGGTACAAGATTTCATTGTATCACTTTGAACTGTGAGCGTCAGAAAAATTCATGATATCACAGCAATATAATTAGTGATTAGGAGTGTTTTATAGATAATGATCATTGTTTTCATACCTGTATTGATATTAATGTTTCAGTTAATAAAATGAGATTTCAGATACAGAGAACCAAATATAAATAAAGCAATAAATAGGCACTAGTCTACAATAAATAAATTAAACGTTCTTTAGGAGAGCTTAAACAAATAGTAATATGATGGAAGATCATCCTTAAGTGAAAACTTAATGTAGGTAGAAGGAGCGAGCAGTAGAAGGAGGGAGCAGTAGGTTAACAGATAACAGATAATCAGAGTTGGAAGGGACCTTATAGGTCATCTAGTCCAACCCCCTGCCCAAGCAGGAGACCCTACACCATTTCTGACAAATGGTAGTCCAATCCCTTCTTGAAAGTCTCAAGTGATGGTGTTCCCACAAATTCCAAGGGCAAGCTGTTCCATTGGTTAATTGTTCTCACTGTCAGAAAGTTTCTCCCTATTTCCAGGTTAAATCTCTCCTTGTTCAGTTTCCATCCATTATTCCTTGTCTGGCCTGCAGGCACTTTAGAAAATAGCTTGACCCTTCCTCCCTGTGGCAGCCCCTCAAATATTGGAAGACCACTATCATGTCTCCCCTGGTCCTTCTCTTTACTAGACTAGCCAAGCCCAGTTTATGCAACCATTCGTTATATGTTTTAGCCTCCAGTCCCCTAATCATCCTGGTTGCTCTTCTCTGTACTTTTTCTAGAGTGTCAACATCTTTTTTATAATGTGGCGACCAAAACTGGACGCAGTACTCTAGGGGTGGTCTTACTAAGGCTTTATAGAGTGGTATTAGTACTTCCCTTGATCTTGATTGTATCCCTCTGTTAATACAATTTAGGATTGCATTAACTTTTTTTGCTGCTGCTGCACACTGCTGGCTCATATTTAGCTGATTGTCCACTAAGATTCCAAGATCCCTCTCATAGTTACTGCTATTGAGCCTGGTTTCACCCAGTCTATATGTGTACTTTTGGTTTTTCTTGCCTAAGTGTAGGACTTTACTTTTCTCTACATTGAATTTCATTTTTTTAGGTTAGCAAACTAGGATATACTCACTTGTTTCAGCTTACTTGATCAAGGGTTAATTCAAGTAATGTTTTCCCTCCTATTATTAAAATTAAAAATCAATAGAAAAATATGCTGAATCAGAATATGGGATGGATGGTTCTTGGACTTAATTTTTAAATTTTTTCCTGCTTTCAGTTGGAATTATAAAGGAATTTACTTTAATCCTTTGTGTATAAGGGATTTGTTTTGATTGTAGTGTTTTTTTCTTTCTGTCGTCTGTTACTGTAGCTTTTCTTTCTGTTTGTCAAATCTGTTTGTTATTTGAACTGTACAATAATAGCAGTCAATTTAATTCAATTTAATTTTGAGAAAGGTTTATTTTTGTAGCATAATCACACTCTCTGAGTTTATTTGGTAGTAAAAGTGAATGAATAAACTAGTTTCTTTTAGTTAAACATTCTCTGCTTGCTAAGATCAAAATTGAGCAACACATAAGAAAATAGATTATTAATACATATTATTCTTTTATTTCAAGTATCTTGGAAAGAACAATTAGAGCAGCTGTAGAACAACATCTCTTTGATCTGCAGAGCAGCATAGATCAAGATCTCAAGAATTTACAGCACCAAGTGGTGTGTCATGAAGGAGATATTGAGGAAGATGAAAAAGGATCTAACAACCGGTAAGATTTTTTTTATATTGCTTACTTGATTACAAAAACCAATCATTTTAAATAGAAATGATTTTTAATAATAAATAAATAAATAAATGAAATTTTATTGTGTTCAGTGTTTGGGCACTATGTGATAATGATAGTATGGATAATGAATAAAGATGATTATAGTGATGATAATGAAGAAGAGGATACTTGATAGCATTTAATATATTTCATAAGATATTTCACAGTGTCCTGATAATTTATTCATGCTCTGTTGCGTTTTACTTCAAATCAGTTTCCTATAAGAATAAACAAGGACCTTTATAGTTGCTGTCCAATTATGGCAGGTGATGATTTACCTGCAGGACATTCTAATTAAATAAGGATTATAATTTGTTGTTACTGACAGTATTTTCAGTGATGTTAGCCAACTGCAAATAAAATACCCAAACTGAATGATTCCATAGAGTAGAATACTATTACATCACAATTAGCACCAGAATGTCTGTCATAAGTGAGAGTTGTTGTAAAGCAAGACATCATAGGCGCACGAATGCTTGCTGCTGCTTGCTGAGGCTCCTGGGGTGTATGTGTGTGTAAAGCAGCTGCAGACCCATGTGGTTGTGGGGCTGCTTACTGCCCCATGAAGCAGGGTGCAGGGTAGCCAAAAGGAGATGGGCAGTTAAGAAATATGAAATACAAACGAATGAGTGGGCAGTGATGTGCCCCTTGATTGTAAGTATAGGCAGGCTGCCAAGTGCCTGAATTTTTGTCATGTAGCTGTGCTGCAATAACTTTGGGCCATAAGTCCGTTATTTTAGAATTGTAATTTTGAATAGCTGCCGAATAAATGATAGTAAGTGGAGGACTACCTGCAGCATCTTTAGATCCATTCTTTGATATAGTAGCCTTAGGGGAAAGTTTCATTCCCTCCTGCTTCTTCTGAAGCTAATTTTCAAGTAATGTGTTTGAATGGGCAGCAGCTTTTCTTTCGTAGATGTAGGTTGTTTCATAATGGTTTCAGTGTGATCAACTTGTTTCAACCAACTGCAACATATGCTTCTTTCTATCCCTGTTCTAAACTCCTTGCTTTGGGGAATAGCAGTCTAAGGATCATTGCGGTATCTACAGCCTGTGGCTGGATATGGTAGGAATAGTATTAAGTTTCCCCAAAAGTAGAATGTTATATGTATTTGTGCTATAACATTTATGAGCATCTTATTCTGTAATAAATGGATATTAGGAATTTACTTTTTTCTTTTCTGAATGCAGTTGTACAAATTATAAACATATTCTGATTTCATTAATCCAGAATATTATGATCACCAAAATAGTAAATGCCTAAAGTCCTTAACCTAAACCCATAACCAGATAGTTTTATGCAGGTAAAATTCATTATTTAGCATCTTGTTCCTTTTGTTAGGGATGATACTGAAAAGAATATTACTAAAGATTATGAGAATCTTGGAGACTGCTCTGAAACAGTGAATTGCACTAAATTAGACAGTGAAATTGTACAACCTGTGTCTGAGGAAAAAGAAAATTATCAGGTAAGAGTAGCATAAAATATGCTTCATGCATTTTGAGTTTTATTTCCTGTAACTGTAGTCTGAAAATATTTTAGTGCAATCTGAAATATAACCAGAAGGAATACTATTAGTATTTGTTTTGTAACTATATTGTTATCCTGCTGTAAAGTAGCTATAATAACAATATCCTCACTTTCCATTCTTTGTTGATATAAGAGAGTCTCCAGACTATGCTTGTATTCTCCCTTTTATATGAAGTATTTTTTATGGTCATAGACCATCATGATTCTTCTTTGTAATTCTGGGTGGGGAATGTGAGTCTAAGGCAGTCTGCTAGGCAGGTCATCCAAGCCAGGGACGAGAGTTTGCCTCTTCTCTTGAAACTGAACTTGAACTGGCAGGTGCTCCATATACCTGTAAATGCAGCTTGAAAAGGCAAATGGTAGTCCAAACTATAAGAGCTTTGCTTTTAGACACTCATTTGGAACAGCGGTGAGCACAGTTCTGTCATTTTCAAGTAACAATAGATAGGAGCATTGCTTTTTCTCCATGCAGAACATGAATCCAGTGCCGTACTTCTGGACATTAAACATGTCCATCAAATTCAATATCTTGCTCTTAAAGCCATCCATATGCTAGCAAGCTTTACACTCTTTCAAGTTTCCTTTACTTTTTGGCTCAGGAGACTGTACTCTCCATGCCCTTGTGGTAAAATATGATTTGCCCTGTGTTCTTTCATCTTTTCACCTGTTATTTTTAATTTTTTAACTAAAGCATTCACATAATTAATTCCAATTAAAACTGTTTACTTTGCCATTCTTCTCCTTGTCTTCTACTCTGACCAGAAGCCAAGTGAAATATCCGTTAAAGAACACATGTAAATTTGATACATTTATTCCTGTAAGAACTTAGTTGGATTGAAAATAAAAGGTGTTTTCAAGATAATCCAGGCTCCCCTAAGCAGGGAGTTGTATCAGATCATTTTAGGACAATTCAGGATTCTTCCAGAGAATCTTGTTCTTTTGTCTGCAAAGACCTATGTTAAGTCTCTCTTGTCCCTGGGAAATATATGTCATTTAGCAAAAAAATTATGTTTAAACCTTCATTGTTATAGGGGGGGAAATTGCTAGAAATTTAGTTCCAAAGTGTTAACTGTCCCACATTTTGTCAGCCTCTGCTCTGATCCCCCCACCCAGAATATTTAACAGGATATTCTCCATTTTATGTCTGCTATATCCTGTGCACACTTGTGAGTTCCAAATATCATTGCCATTTCACTACATCACTTCTGTTTTGAAGGGGAAAATATGTTTAGGAGCTGGGAACTTGTATAACATTTCTCAGCAACTCAAAATAGCTCTATCTTTTCCTCAGTGTGAATAACTGCCTTCCGTAAATTTGGAAAAGACACACATATATTAAAGTGTTGTTGACAGATGCAGTGTGTACACCTGTGAATGCTTTGAAGCACTTCTTTCACTTTGAATCTGATCGAAAGCATTTCACTGTCATACAATATATATTTATAAAAAGACCAAAAGAGAGGGCACCAGAGAACACTTTTACCAAGGCCTAGAAATTAAAGCAGCTGACCAATCTGGGACCACCACCCCCAACCCAAAATGAAGACTAAAGTTTAGATCATGTTTAAAGATATTTATAGATACGTATTTCCTTATATCTATATATTTAATGTCCAGACTTATGGGAATACTGCTGCAAAGCAGTGTTACAACAAAATGAACAATTTTTTTTGTTCCTACTAGCCTAAGTCTTTTTTTTCCCATATATTGTGCAAAATGTATGATTTTTGCCCTGTCCTATGTGACATGCTCTTTCAGAGCTACACTCCCAAGAATATTGCAAAATACCTTTTTTTTTTAAAAAAAAAAGAATCCTACCTTTGAGTGAATGTAAGTTAAAAGAAAAATTAGCAAAGACACTGTAAAAAAGCTTTGAGTGGCAGGGTGGCCTAGTGGTGAAGACACTTGCCTCCCACTTGGAAGATTGAGAGTTTAATCCTAGATAGCATCAAATGTTTCTCTCCTAGGACGCAAAAAGAGAGAGAGAGAGAAAGAGAGAGAGAGAGAGAGAAAGAGAGAATCTTCAGTGCATGGTGTCAGGAAGGGTATCTGGCCAGCAAACGCTCAGCTCCATCCAGTTGCCCTGACTCTATCCTGAATTAAGGAATTACAGAGTGGTAAAAAGGCATTTTTATTGTAAAAAAGTTTCAGGTCTATAGAAAAATTTCAAAATTAAAAAAATGAAGTCTATAGTTAATTTACCACTTTCTTCTAAAGGAAGTTAATAGCTTTGTAGGAAACTAAATAATGTAGTCCTCATTATAAATTAGCATGTTTTGCAGAGGATTTTCAATTACCATACTACCCTAGCAGTGCATAGCTGAATTATTCATCTTTATATTTATATTAGAATCATTTGTTAACTTCTTTTGCTAAGATTTACATAATATTAGCATCTACCATTATATGAATATTATAAATATTAATAAAAGTAGTTGCATTAAGAATCCTACATGTATTCATTCAAAGAATTTATCTGGAAAATGCAAATATTAGTATTTATATAACGTTCAATTGTGATTTACAATAGTTTTGCCCTTCCTTCTATTATAACGGATGTAAATAAGACAATGCTGTTATTTTAGTCACTGTTACAGAACCCTTTTAAATGCTTCAAATCAAAAGAGCCAAGAAATTGAATGCATATGTTTATAATGATAGTAAATGGCTTCTGATATAAGCCATAGAAATAAAAAATATATATTAGAGATATGCAAAATTTATAATTTCCAGAGACAGGGTATTCTGGAGAATGTTAAGACTGTTTTGCTCTTCCAGTAAACCATGCTAACTTTCTGAAGATTTTCACTTTTCAAGGACAGTTTGGTGGACTTTGTTTTTGCAATTCTCCAAACTGGAAGTAGCTCAGTGTGCTTTGGGGGTTGTAATACCCAAATAAACAAGTTTCATCTGGAACATCATTTCCAGAACTCCTTGCATGATTTCTGAAAAACTGCCAAATTACTCCTGGATCTTTATGTGGCTTTTGCATGTAATATTCAGAAAACAACATTAAGAATGAAAAAAAAAAAAACCCAAACAAATCAAGAAACCGTAAATTGAGAAAAGTAATTTGACTTTAGTACCAATTTCAAACTGAAAAGTTTGTCTACAGTGGCCTGTTTGTTTATTTGAAAATTTAGCCCCATTAATATCAGAAATATCTGACAATTTTAGGATGAAATTGACATTTAGCCTTCAAATGTGCTGGAAATTGTATTCCAAAAGATGGATGGAGTCAGAACGTACATATAATTTATTTCAGTTTAAATTATTATTTCCAATTATTTTAAATTCTCGATCTGTCACATTAACAATTACATGTTTTCAGCATTTGGGTTAGGGCTTTGGGAACTGAATACTGCCCTCATTTTATATTCTGGGTATAAAATGTGCTTTACTTAAAAAGGAAAAGAGTGAATGATTTAAAACTATCTGAAGTATGTTTAGCTATCTTCAGATCCAAGGGACAGAGGAGAGGCTATATTAAGAAGCGCTATTACTGCTTAGCAGTGAATTGAGTATTTTTCTCTATCAGCTGTCCACAAGGATTAGTCAGTAATCACTTTTAATATGATTGTCTCATTGTATTAAATGCAGATTTTTAAATTAAAATTTAACAGATATGCCAGTTTTAACTGTGTGTCTTTATTAGTGGCATGAGCGCTTTCTGCTTGCAACGTTCTGTCCATGCTGCTGCTTTATTTAGTAACAAGGATTAATAGTATCTTTTAGAGTCCAGCAGATGGCTCATTCTGCATAAGCTGAGACAAGTCCTCAGAATCCTTGTTGTTAGTATTTTGTTTACATCTTCAAGCCTCAAATTGATCTACATTAACATATTTCAGCAGCACACTTCAAAAGTTTTTTGTCCAGAAGTTAAAGTAACTAAGTAGTTTTAAAGAAATTTTAAATTCCCTTAGAACTACAGTATGTTGCAGCTTTCTTCCTTTCTTAAAACAGAATGGTGGTTACCATGCTAAGGTCTTTGTTTTCACCAATAGGCTGCAGGCGTATTGTTGAAGCCATGTGATGATGGAGGTGAAGATAAAGAATCCTTTGGAAATAAGTATGTACTCCAGTATACATGAAAACATTGGGTTTGGGGCAAGATACTTTTTATTAAGGTTATCTTTATGAGGAACTGTTTTCCAGAATTGGTTTCCTTAGTATGAGGACATCTATCTGTTGCTGAAAGAACATATAAAATGTCTATATTCAGGATATTTAGGACTGGGTATATTTAGTCAGTTGATAGTATTAGACCAAAGATTGTAACCTTATTTTGTGCTACAGGATACAGGAAGATTAATTTAACATATTTTAAAGTTAGTGATTTTTGCCTTTAGAGTAGGAAAAAGCCCAGAGGCAAGTAAGAAAATAATTTCATATTGTATAAAAACTTGTGTCTCCTTGAACTCAGCCAGTCTGCTTTCTTTTGTGTCTTTTTATATTATGAAATTATTTTATAAATCTTGCTTACCGTTGATTAAAATTCCACAAAACCAAGTAAATCAGATTCTTTACAATTTCTCAAGACAAGTAAAACAGAGTTTTTCAATAAATTTAGATTTAGTTTAATAAATCAAGAAGAAACACATTTAACAATGTTTGCCATGATTTTTTGAATTGAGGAACCATTATTTGTTGTTCATTATTAAATCATAATCAGAAAACATTTTAAATGCTTTCCAAACCATTTCTTTTGTACGCTATGCTTTGTCATGATAGCTAGATTGACAAACCATAATTACAGTTTTGTATACACAGATATATGATACTAGATTGTGTGTGTGTGTTTATGTCTGTGTGTCTATTAATAATATCACTAGATTGGGGGGGATAATCATAAGTATAAAGTTCTTTGTTCTGGTTTATCAGACAAAAGCTAAGTTTATTTTGTTTTAAATTATATTGAGTTGAGACAATAAGACTTGTCATCATAAGTGTTCTGAAGTAATCTTCCCTAACTTCCTTTATAGGCAAGATTGTATATCGTTTGATGATGATAACAAAATGACAACACACATGATTCTGGTGAGAGCTTCTTTTTTCTCCTTTCCCTTGTAAGTCTAGGTACATTTTAAATATACTGTATATCACAAATATATTTCCACTTTTACTTTTTAACTGCATGAATATTAATTTTAATTATACAGGTAGGTAGCATTTGACATTCTATTGTCTGGTTCCTATTCCATATATCTGTAAAGGTTTAGTTTACTTAATTGCTTGCTTACATTTCACATTCTTTTTATCAATCAGGAAAAAGTACTGAAATCTACAAAACAAAAATTTACATGTATGCTGGAAATTGCTGACCCTATAATAGTGTATTGTTTATTTACAGGATTGTGTTAGCAACATTTCTGATCAAAATATGAAAAATGAATCAGAGGAATTGAAAAACAAAAACAACAATGCTCCTGAAGCAACACTGTGTGCCTCTTTACCACATCTTGATTTGAAGAATGTGAATGGTGGTGACAAATGGGAAGGTAATTCTTGATTTTGATGTTTTTCAAAAAATTGTTAATTTTGAAAATTCAAATATGCGATCAATATAAAGTTTGTATTTGTTTATACTTAATAATGTATTTCAAATGGGTATTAGTAGACCTCTATTGAAATGAATTAGTAGAATAAAAATTTAGATTTGAGAAGTTGAAACTTCCAAATATTGTTAGTTGAAGTTATCAGTAATTCTTAACAATTTGTTTTAATCTATTTGAAGTCTGTGACAGTGTGGGTTTCTACTAATAATTCTGTGGTGGTTTTCAATATTTGTGCACCACTTGGTATGCTTGTTTTTCAATTTGTAAACTGCAGAGATTACTGGGGATCATTATGACAATTGTGTAACTGGTATTTCACTCCTACATAGTCCTATAGCTAAGAAAAGGATATGTTGACTTGGATGATGCGAACCCCATTTTCCACTGTAAAAGAATGTATGAGGGAGTTTAGCTAGCTTCTTCGTCATACCTCCTGTGTTTTTTATTGTACCGTATCAAGGGATTTTGTTTTTAAAGAATTTCAAGACATGATAATTCTATTGTGTTCTTGCACATCATTTTTCTTGAGATAAAACACATATCATCCATGTAGGAAATAATGACTTAGCAACCATTTTATTTACCATCATATATGCCAGCAAATAACTGTGACTGCTTATATAGAATAATGAAAAATATGCAAATTTTAAAACAAATACTCTATTTTAGACATTTATATTTCTCTCTGATGAAGTAACAACTTATAATTTATAATATAAAACTAATATTGTTGTTCTATGTAACATTTAATATGTAATGTGGTATTTAAGAATGGGTTTGATTCTTCTTTTGGAGGGTGGGGAGTGTATTGACCATAAAATGCAGAAGTGCATTTTTATTTCCATGAAAATGTCTTAAAGAAAATTTCAGAATCTGCAACAGCTGAAATTATATTAAAACTTTACAATATATTCAATTTCAGGATTATCTTTTTCTTTTACAATATTTTTTTCTGTCATATGTTGCTCGTAGTAATGCTGCTATATGTCGACAAACATATTCCTTTCCATACAATTAACAATCAAAAGACAGCATGTTATAGGCTGCTCCCAGAAGCTCTTATATAAAGAGGCACCATTATTGTTCTGCCTGTCCAGATAATTTGAAAAAGGTAGTCTCTATACCTCATGCAAGCTGTACTAGTCAAAAAATAAAAAAAATATTTTTATATTATCAAGGTCAGTAAAATGAGGACCCAGATTGTGGGGAGCAATATGCAAATAATACTTCTACATTATAAACCACCCAGAGAGTGTTATAGAAAGCTATGGGGTGGTATATAAACCATATAAATGCTATTTCTATTTTATAACTATAGCTTAATCTTATCAGTGTATAGATGATGTCAGTTGGACATATTTCCACAAAATGAGAAGATAATAAAATTCCTCCCCAGCCATTGGATTAGCCATTCAAGTTATTTTTGTTGTATTCTAGAAACACAAAGAGATTCCTAAGAGGAGTAAGTGTACATTAAGTACATGTAAAACATTAATATAATCTGTTTCACATTATTTTTGAAAAATGAAATGTCATATTTGCTGCTTATATTTTAGTTATCTCTATTTGAACAAGTTATTCCTCTAATAATTGGTATAGGCTGCTGCATTATGCCAAACTATTGAAGTATAGTTTCTCTTGAGAATGAGCTTGGAAGTAATTCTTGCTTTCTCTTGTTGATTCATATGGT
Source organism: Bungarus multicinctus (assembly GCA_023653725.1). Classification (NCBI taxonomy): domain Eukaryota; kingdom Metazoa; phylum Chordata; class Lepidosauria; order Squamata; family Elapidae; genus Bungarus; species Bungarus multicinctus. Next base: position 85,729,058 of record CM042834.1, read on the forward strand.
AAAGATATTGGTGAACTTCTGGATAACAAAACCTAACCTATAAAGCAACATCCAAAGTGCAAGATTATGGTTTCTGCTTATCTTGAAAACTGAACCAATCAATAGTATAGTGATATTAATTTCCAAATGGAAGATAATGGTTGTTCTAACGTTCCTCTGAATCTAAGGATAAAACATATGTATTTTGATCAGATAACGACTTAAAATGGCTCTTTGATTAAGCAGTAGCTTTTTGTTTTATTTGCTAATATACTCTGGCAATAGGATCCAAAGAAATGCAATGCATTAACAGTTCCAAAGTTAATGGAACTGTTTCCCTTCTGGTGATTAATTGAATGCAGCTCAAGAATATCATCAGACCTCAGGGATTACTTCAAGGGGAGGATTAGGGACTACTATTGGGCAAAGCTGAAAGTTCCCTTTGTACTCTGCAAAGCTCTTTGGATCCTGAACCAGGTTTGTTCATTCTCTGTTCTCTTTTTCAAATCAGATTGAATTCTTATATATTAATCTTATTGTTAAGTTCTATTTTGATCTAGTTTAGTGATTTCTAGACCTGTTGTGTTATCAGAAATGTGCTTCTGTTTAAATAATGCGTATCTTGCTAATTCAGACAAATGTATATGTTGGACATATAAATAATCAACACATGAATTTTCTCTGCATTTTGGTTTGTTATCTTTAAACATATGTGAACAAAATCTGTCCTGCGTGTAAATTTATTTTTCTTTGAAATGTGTTTTGTTAAACATGGAAAAGCATGTGGCTTTTTTGTTTGTCACCTCTGGAACACTTCTGGAAAGACTTTTAATTAATAAAGGGCTTAATCTTGAATGGTGTTGGGCACCTTTTAACTGCTCTATTCAATTGAGAAGATGCTTAGACCTGGCCCAGAATCAATTGGAAGACTTTCTATGTGGTTCTATATTCCTACATGTTATTTATAGTTTGTTCTAACTGTGCGATGTGTTCACTTCAGTATTTTTTGCCATTTTTTTTTTCATTTATTAGCGCCATGCCCTATCACTTTTCCCCTCATTGATTTCAAAACAATGCATCTACAGAGAGAAGGGGAGGGTAAGTATGGTTCGCCATACATTCAGTTACTGCCTCTTTCATGGTTTATGGTTGCTTTCAAATTACCCCTTTTACCTGCTGCCTTCTGAAGAATCATGGCTTATGATTGATGCAGTGATATGCATATAAACGTGCCAGGTTGATATGCTGGTATGTTCAATTAAATGATTTTAGCCAGCAGAACTAGGAAAGACTGCCTCACAACCTGGGAAAACCTCTGTCAGCTACAGAGGAACATGCTCTGCTAGTTGGACCAGTGAAGGGTGTCCTTATAAAGCAGCTTTATAAGTTCACACCATAACATCATGCCTGGTTGGCCTTTTTGTAATCCAATAACTTATATTAAACAAGGGATTCTTTAAAATATATTTTGGTGTTTGGTGGGAAGCAGGTATAAGTGGGTTAATCAACATCTTATTGTGTTGTCACTGTATTGTTCAAAATTATCTTTCAAGTATAAGATTTGCACTGGAAAAACCAAATACAGTATTTATATCATTATATTTCTGTGTTTATAAATAAAGAGGTAGAGTGAGGAACTGTCTGTTTATGTATTAACATTAATATACACACATACACATTATTTTTGAGGGAAAATAACGGCTTTCCTTTCTTGGATTATTTTAATATTTCAAATTCCTTAGAACAGCCACACATTATTTCACAAACACACATTTTAAACATTATTTATATCTTTAATGTGCAATATTAAATCTTTTTTATTTACTTTCTTCACAAACAGTTAATGCTCCTTCAATAGAATTATTAATCTTCAGTATCAATATATGGAGGAGTCAAGTCTTTTGTATTACAATGAAACATAGGGTTTGCACTTCATTATCTAAAATCTTTATGTCAATATATTGATGCACACTGTTGCTCTTGAAGGAATTTAGTGTGCTTTCTGTTGTTTTGGACAAAAATTACCTGTTCATCTGGTTTAAAGCACATAATCATACATATTTAGTGTACAACATGGTATAGGTTTATATATTAATGCATGATGATTATCTAATAAAATATGTTAAGTGGCATACACTTATTGGAAGATTGTTGTATATGTCTTAAGTGTATTGGGCCTATTTTCTTTTTGTTTGCTTTGACATGTAGCTTTCCAGTGCACTTCATTATTCATTTTAGTCACATTGTGAATTTGCAATTTTTCCCCCCTGTAGTCTTCTAATATCCCAGTGCCATTTGTTTTTTATTTCCTTCTAGAGCCATTTCCTGCTTTTAAATCTTGGCAGGAAGATAGTGAATCTGGAGAAGCTCAGCTTTCTCCACAAGCTGGAAGAATGAATCATCCTTTGGAATTAGATAATCATCCCATATTAGCACACCGGAGCTTGGATTTTGGACAAAGTCAGCGTTTTCTTCATGATCCAGAAAAAATTGATTCTTCATCTAAAGCCCTTTCTTTTGTTAGGTAAGTAGTTAATGTCATTCACAGATACAGTTCATGAGAAAAAAACTGTTAATGATTTGTATTAGGATATAGAATTTTGAAGAGAATTTGCCTTTTCCACTGAATAGTTTTTATTATTAGCTGGAGTTTGGAATAAATTTATCTTTCCTCAGTTGCAACTTGTGCATAGAATAAAAATGTTGGTTCTTTTAGGCATGTATCTCAAGAAAATTCCAAATCTGGTGTATATTTTAATACTTTTGTATTCTTGTTTGTCCTTAGGTTGCAATAAATCTGATTTTAATTATGCATACATTTCCCTTAAAATGTTTTTTAATGTAAGTTATAGCAGTTTAAGAAAAGGAAATTCCATGGCATAATTTCCTCACCTGCGAAAAATAAAAAATTGTGGTATTTTAATGGAGACTTCTTCAGTTCTGACTACATGTTGTTTGTATTTCTTTACCTTGATAAAAAGAACACATTTTTACATTTGAGGTTTTAAAACGTATTTATTTAATTAGTTATTGAATTTGTTTGCTTGCCATTTCACTTCAAAAAAATAATATAAAGTATTATATAAATATTTACTTGTGTGTGCATACACACACACAAATAAAGCTGTTTTATTTTTTACTTAAATGAAATAACAAAATTTATGTAAAAAGCAAGTTCAAACTCCTTCAAACATGTATTAACTTTTTCTCAAAAGTCATCTCTGCAGCAAAAAGAAGGGACAGTTTATAACTGCCATGATTCTACAGTTATTTTAATACTTTGGAAACATATTTCCTAGCGGCCAAAAAGTTGTGGTTTTAGCACAGAAGTTTTAAGTGATGGTTCTTTTCAAACATATGTCAGTATTCCTCCTTCCTTCATTTCTAGCTACTTCATTATTGATCCACATCAGATTATTTGCAGACTTTTACTGCGATCTTTATAGTACTGTAGTCCACAAGTAGATTTTATTTTTTTAAAAAGCTACACATCTATAAGATTTATAAACTAAATAAATAACAAAACTCTTCCAATTTAATTGACAGAAATCAAAACAAGTTAGATTCAGTATAGATAGTCTCGACTTATGTCCAGAATAGGGGCCAGAATTTTGATCACTAAACAATTGTTAAGTTACTATATGACCAGACCTAATTTTACAATCTGTATAAGGTGCTGGATTTTTGATGCCACACTTTAAAACTGTTCAGATAAATTGGAACAGATTCAAGGAAGGATCACTGGGGAATGATCCTTATTAGGGAACTAGAGCTAATGTCATATGAAGAGAGATTGAAATCTTCAGCTCTGAGAATGCTAAAGGAAGATACAGTTGTTGTTGTTATTATTATTATTAATTGCACTTTTATACCGCCCACTCTCCCAAATAGGGACTCGGGGCAGTGAACAGCGATTGATAAAAATACAGTCAATAAAAGTTAAAATAGATTAAAAAGTTATTAAATAGTGGCTGAATTAAAATACAAAGACCAATAAAATCCAATAAGAAATTTAAAAAATTACAAATTTAAAACCCCTTCTAAGAACACTAGGCCAGACCGGCCTGCTGGAAAAGGTGGATCTTTAGTGCGCGCCGGAAGGTTCGCAGATCAGTAATGACTCGCATCTCTGTGGGTAATTCATTCCAGAGGGAGGGTGCTCCCGCACAGAAGGCCCGTACCCTCGGAGCCGCCAGCCGGCATCACCCAGCCGGCGGCACCCCGAGGAGGCCCACCCTGTGGGAACGCATTGGCCGGCGGGAGGCCGATGGCGGCAGTAGGCAGTCCGGTAAGTACCCGGGTCCCAAGCCATGGAGTGCTTTAAAGATAATCACCAACACCTTGAATCACACCTGGAAGGCCACCGGAAGCCAATGCAGCTCGCACAGGAGTGGTGTAACATGGGAGTTCTGAGAAACCCCCAAGATCACCCGTGCGGCCGCATTCTGCACCAGTTGAAGCCTCCGGATGCTCTTCAAGGGGAGCCCCATGTAGAGAGCATTGCAGTAGTCTAGGCGGGAGATGACGAGGGCAGAAGTGACCATGCGCAATGCGCTCCGATCCAGAAAGGGCCGCAACTGGTATATCCGACGGACCTGATAAAAAAAAACCCTGGCGATGGCCGCTATATGATCTTCCAAAGACAGCCGTACATCCAGGAGGACACCCAGATTGTGCACCTTCTCCGTGGGGGTCAAAATTTCTTCCCCCACGGCCAGCGATGGAGTAAGCTGGCTGTATCTGGATGCTGGAAACCACAACCACTCGGTTTTGGTCGGGTTGAGCTGAAGCCTGTTGACACCCATCCAACTCCGCATGGCTTCCAGGCACCAGGTCATCACTTCAACGGCTTCGTTGGGGTGGCCTGGGGTAGAAATGTGTAGCTGAGTGTCATCAGCATACTGATGGAACTCTACCCAAAACCACGGATGATCTCACCCAACAGCAGCGGCGAGAGCACGGACCCCTGAGGCACCCCACAGAACAAGGGCTTCAGGGTCGATCTCTGCCCCCCAGTTGTAGTTTTCATACTTGAAGGGATGTCACATAGAAAAGCCAAGATCTGCTAATTATGATTCTAGAGTCCAAGATTCAGAACAATGGATTGAGAAACATTTTTAATAATAACAGTGGCAAGAGAGAAAACCAATTCTGCAACCCAATAATGGGTTTTCCTTCATTTATTGTAATCATCGTGCAGCGAAGGCTAGGTAGCCCTTATTGTTACATATTTTAGTTGGGATTTCTCAGATTTAATGGCTTATATATCTCTGTGATTCTGCAGAGCTGGACAGTTGACGTATCTATTTTTGGTTATAAAGCTTTCAGTTTAGTTATATGAAAGTGATCATATAGTTTATAGTTTACCTAGGATAGGATATTTGACACAATCTTTGCCACTGTAGATATAGCTATAGTAATGAGCATGACATTCTGTTTTGGGACAACATGAAAAAACCTTCATATTAATCATATGAGATCTGATAAGACAAGTTGAATAGATTTGGTTTCATACCGAATTAATATTTTATAGGGCTATCTATGATAATTCCAGTGTCTCTTTCAGAAATAATCACTGTCAGCTTAGATTCAGTAAACACAAATGAGAAATTAGGATTCCTCTATGAGAATTTTTAATAAATACTTTGTTGATTTAGACAGCATCTTTATTAAACATCATTCAGTAAATGTGATCCCTTGATTGCTTACTCCTAACTCTTAATCACAGATATAATGATGAATAATTAAATATTGACAACATGATTTATGGAATTATTTTAGATTGTAGATTCTAAAATGGATAGAAAACTCAAGTTTTGGATATTTGCTAATTTTAGAATTAAATATGAGATTGATTGATTTTTTTTTATTTGCATTTATATGCCGCCCTTCTCCGGAGACTTAGGGCGGCTTACAGTCTATGGAGCACCATGCTAAGTGCTCGGCAGTAGCCTTCATTCCATTGTATATGCCTGCTTATTACTAGGGCTTTTGGCCCCCCCAAGCGGCATTTTTACAAAGTCAGCTTATTGCCTCCAACAATCTTGGATCCTCAATTTACCTACCCCGAGAGGATGGAAGGCTGAGTCAACCTTGAGCCTGGTGGGATTCGAGCCTGCACTAATTGCAGGCAGCTTGCACTAAGTGCTAGATGATTAACAGCCTGCACCACCAAGGCCCGATTGATTGAGTGAGTGACTAGAGAGAACAAAAATAGAAACATTGTCTAAAATCACTATCATTTGTCAGAGAAGCAAAGATGTGAGAAAGCAATAAAAGAATTCCAGGAATCTTCTTTCAAAGAATGAGTAGATTCCAAATGTTTTAATGCATGTAAACTAAAATGAATAGAAAAGCATAACAAATATTGGACTAAAATCATGAGAAATGCTAACTGTGAGCTAAATCAATAACATTCAGTTGAAGTACATTAAGTAAATTAGGGTGATGTACATTGACAGAAAAAATAAGCTTTCATGGAATATGTGACCTGTTTTGGGCAGCTAATAAAGTCCAGCCAACATAATAATTATAAGATTGAGATCCAAATACTTGTAGAATGCTAAAATATTTTAATCCATTTATTTCTGCATTCTGCTCTACTTTTCTGTTAAAGTTCTGTTTTTTAAACAATTTATATGGAAAAGGTCTGTTTTTCTTCATAAAGGTGATTCTTCAGTACTATAATTGTTCTTAAATGTCATGGTTTCCTAATTTTGGGAAAAGCAAGAAAAAGGGGTTGCTCTATTCAGCGTATTGATTAACAGCTTTTAAAAAAACTTAACCATGTTATCTTTTCAGCAGCCAGTTTGATCTAGTAGTTAATGTACTAAGCTAGAAACCAGGAGACGGTGATTCTAGTCCTGCCTTTGGCATGAAAGCCAGCTGGGTGACACTGGACCAATCAGTCTCTCAGCCCAGCCCAGCCCAGCCCAGCCCAACCCAACCCAACCCAACCCAATCAAGCCAACCCAATTCAGCACAACAGAGTTGTGAAGAAAATAGGAGGAAGTAGTATTAGACATGTTCACCACCTTGAGTTATTTATAAAAATAATAAGAAGTGGGAAATAAAGTAGTAATTTATAGTAAATATTGGTGACAATATTGTAAAAGTAAAAAAATAATTTTGTTGTCTCTGTCCCATGGATTTTATAATGCCTGTTTCCTCTTTTAACTGAACATGTATATATGTGTGTGCATATGTATATATAGTACCTATAATATTTACCTTTCAAATTCAGAACTCGAAGAGCAGCATTTGGTAGTTCTAAGGATGATAGAAAGGAAGAAAAGACTCCATATCAGCTAGTCAAAAAGTTGCAGAAAAAAATAAGACAGTTTGAGGAGCAATTTGAGAAAGACAAAAACTTCAAGGTAAATTATTTTAATATTATACAGTGCTGTTTTAGGATAATATTTATTTGCTCTTATTTTTCAAAAATGAACTTGCATTGCTTTTTTTTCATCATTCCATTCTTTCCTCTTTTCTACTTAATTTTCTTTTCTCAATTGTTACATACACAACACACACACACGTATGTGTATGTTAGTTCATTGAACAAAAATAGGATAAAAAGAAGGATCTTCTGTTTTCCTTTGTAGAATACTATTGTATTGCTGTGTTTATTTTTTCTGTTGATTGCTAAAAATATTTCTTAGCACTAAAGCAGAATTGCAAATATCAATTGAAAAAAAATCAATAAGGAAAATCATGAATTTAAATTCATCTCAGAAAGCTATATGATGGAAATGAAGCTGCTTATTCCTTTAGGAATATTTATTACCTGGAGAACCAGTGCTGTGGTAAGGTGCTGGAGTAGGAGAAGGGTGACCCAGTTTCTAGTCTTCCCTTAGGCATAGAAGCTGGCTGAGTGACTTGGGATAGTCATTTTCTCTCATCCTTAGATTGGAAAATTCAAAATCATCTGTCAACATATGATACATTACTATCCATAACCTTTCATCTGTTACTATGGTTATTATCCACAAACCTTTCATACTGATTCAGGATGGTGGGGATAATGATAAATTTGGATTCAATTGCATTTCAGATAACAAGTATATATGTAAATTGCTTTATATTGTAAAAATAATATACACACAAAACATATTTATCTGTTACTATGTAGCACACATTAACCTTCCAGATATTCTTTAAGGGCAGCTTCATAACAATAATCCAGAGGGGAGGTTACAGCATGTGGGTGACTGAGAAGGGCACATTGGTCCAGGAATGGGTATAATTGATGCATAACTCATAATTGTGCAGAATTGTGCCCTTCTGTCATTTGTTCCTTGAGTAGGAAGACCCCTATATTATGCACTGGGTCAATCTGGAGCAGTGCAACCCCTCCAGAACTAAAAAGATGATATTTCTCCAAGAGCCAAAGCGTTCCTAACCCAGAGCTACTCTGTTTTGCCAGGTTTTAATTTTAGCCTGTTGTTCCCATTCAGATCTCAATAGCCTTCAGGCACTGAGAGGGTGGTCGCAGCATTGTTTAATTCACAGTGAGCAGAGATGTACAGCTTACTATCATCAGCATACTGATGATATCTCACCCCATGGTGATGGATGATTTCCCCATACAGTTTCATGTATATGGTAAACAGGAGCAAAACATGTACCAACCCTTGTGCAGGGTTGATTATTAGACATATTTTGATGATTAAATACGCTTATGATAATAGAAGTACAAAAGAAGTAATTTTGTTTTTGTTATTTCCTGCCCCCTTTTTAAAATTCCTTTTCTTTGCTCTTTTTGTATTTTATATTTTTTAAAAAAATTACTTTCTTTGCAGCCTTCGTATTCTGATATTGCTGCAAATCCAAAGGTTTTAAAATGGATGACAGAGCTTACCAAATTAAAAAAGCAAATAAAAGGTAAGTTTTTCATAGAATTCTCTTCTGCAGCTCATGCTTATTAACTACTGATAATTTTGATTATTATTACATATAACTATTTGATTATTATTACATTCTACTTTCTAAAACAACGTTACGTATATGCAACTAAAATTCTTGTCAGTGTAACCTTAAATTGGATGAAACATCCAGTTAAGCAAATTTTGAACAGAGGTGTCTCATATGGGCTAACTTATAGAATGCATCAAAATCTGGGCCCATGACTTTCATGAGCCACGAGATTGAAATTTGACAAAATTGTGGGTGGTTGAATGCTGCTGCACTGCCATCCAGAGTTCAGTAGACCAATCCCCCTAGCTCTTCAGACTAGCCCTTTCTTCTGCTAGAGATCAGGTACATCAGTCCTGTTTTAGCTCTCTGGAGGCCATTGGCTGCCAGAGGGTGTTAGTTAATCTCACTCCCCCTACCTTTTTGTCCTTGGTCATTTTCTTTATCTGTTAGATAGGAAACACTTCTGAAATAGCAATAGCACTTAGACTTATATACCACTTTACAGTGCTTTACAACCCTGTTTAAGCGGTTTACAGAATCAGCATATTGTCCCCAACAATCTGGGTCCTCATTTTACTGACCTCAGAAGGATGGAAGGCTGTGTCAGACTTAAGCCAGGGAGGACTGAACTGCTGGCAATTGGCAGAATTAGCCTGCAATACTGCATTCTAGCCACTGCACCACCATGGCTCTTGAATGATGACCCATTGGGTCCAGGTAGTTTAGTGTCTAAATTCCTTATTTCGGTTTTTACAGGCAGATTAGAGGCAATAGTTACAAAGTGAGTGAGCTATGTTCTGTGTTCTATAACCTTGTGTTTCATATTTTTTAAAAATTCAATGTAGATGCAAAGCACAAAAGCTCAGATGAATTGATACCTCAGGCACGTCCACGAAGCAACACTCTTCCAAAAAGTTTTGGTTCATCTCTGGACCATGAAGATGAAGACAATGAAGATGACCTGCGTGTTGCTCAGAAAGAGAAGAAGCCTACAAAAGAAATCACTGTTGAACTAATTTTAAAAAAATTGAAAGAAAAGCGAATTGAAAGATGCTTGCCAGAAGATATAAAAGTAAGTATTGCACATGCTGCTATATCAGAAAAGAAAATGTATCTGTCAAGTTCATTATCCTGTTGAATTTCCTAATATTTCATTCGGTAAGTAGCTTATAGTACCCACGACATATTAATTTGATAGGTAGAAATATGAATAATCTCTAATGCATGCGTTGGGCTCAGCACAAGAAATAGAATTTGTTTTTTATAATATTGGAGACAAATGTTAACCTGATAGTGATTTAAAGGAGGAAGCATCTTGTAGAAGAAGCAGCTCCCTGGAATAGAATGCTTTGATATTTTAGGGACAATATGCAGATCTTTCTCAATATCTTGTCTTATATATGTGATGATGGTGGTGGGGAAACTTAGACTTGATCTATGTTTACTTAACAAAGACAGCTAACTGGATTAATTGTACAGAGTGTTCAAAATTTCAGCAAGGATAGAAGTTTATTAAATTAGACTATCCTTAAATACATCAGTAGAAAAGGATTCATGAAAGGTCTGGATGACGTCAAAACCTTCAGTTTGGAAAGATGGCCTGGATAGGTGGCACCATCAGGCACATTTTTAAAATTTGTATAATGATTTTGTTGATAGTGGTGGCATTTAGGGCATAAATATTAACATGGAGAAACAATGTGCAAATTCAGTTCACCATCACGCCCATATTTTAGAACTCTGTAGGAGTGAGAACAGTAAAAAATATCATTCTGAACTGTTGTTTGCCCAGTAAAGTACTGTGATAAAGAAACTGAAAATCACTCTAAACCAGATGTATTGTCAGCCGGCAAGCCAAAATGCAGTTTTTACACAACTTTTGTCCTTAACATTCAACTGTGTCACCAGGAATGACTTTGCTAGAAAACCCATCTCTTTTTGCCTCTACATTTAAAATCAAAATCATTGTAAGAAAATACTTGATTTATCATATCTTAGATTATACTAACTAACAAATTGTTTGAAGTAGATTACAAATTGGATTATATCACTTTACAACTGGGCTACCTCTGTGGAAGGAGTAGGACTCCCAGAATGCTTGCATAAGTATCTTTGGTCAAATACAAACCCCTGTCCAGGCTTTCAGGGATTACTTGGTTAAAAATAATGTCCTAATCACATTGGATAAATATAGAGGAGTAAGTCCAGATTTATTGCCCATTTTTATGAAAATGAATGTATATTCACATTTGTAATAATTCGTATAGAACACAAGATTTAACTCAGAAACCAATATGAATTCTTTTGACACACTTCCCCAGGAATGGTCAGAAATGCCATTGGTTTCACCATCTTGAAATAAGTTGTATAGTTCAAAGGAATTGCAAAAACAAGATAGATGACCAACAAAGCTTGTAATGCAGACTATAACACCTGCTGAGGCCTAACTATAAGAAGTTATTGAAATATGATATAGAAAATAAACAAACCAAAGATTGTATGATTAAATGAATGCAGATTGCAAGACCAAATGATATGCAGCAGTGGGAACATAAATGGAAAATAAATATTAAATTTCCTGCAGATATCACATTTGGAGAAAATTGGTACAAGATGCTTTTCCATTTATGCAGTACTCCAGACTTTGTTGCTCTAATAGACAATTCAAATTTTAAAAGACTACCAGACTACGAGAAATGCAATAACCAGGTTGGATCATTTAAAAAAATATTTTGTGGCAATTAGAGGCTCAACAATTTGGAAGAGGCTTCACCAAAGAATGAAGCAAATTTTACATATAGACTTATTGCCTGTCAGCTGATTTTTTGCTAAATATTACCAAATATTATATTCCTACAGAATATATGGAATTGGGTCTGAACTTGAGAACAGCTGCTACGATATTTTCTGCTTCTTGATCAAAATTACACAAAATTCCTTCTCATAAAATAGCACACTGCTATGGAATTAGGCATCCATGTAACAAATAACTTCAGATTTAAGAAATAAGTCTGATAACTAAATATATTTAACTTGGAAACCATCTGTAGACTATAATTCTGCATGTGAACATCCAAGTCCAAACTTTGGGTTACTCCAAAGCTTTAAAATATTAGATTTTGCTTTTTTGTTACAATAAGGACACATTTTTTCAGCTTAGATAGAAACGTGTTGTTTATTCTTATACTGGCTAGATTTAACTCTAGATTTAATTTGACTATGGTATTAAAGTATTTAAATCACCTCTATATGCTGTATTAATCTAAAGTTACTTTGAAAAAATTTACTCAAGTTTTATACACACACCTCTGTAGAACATCCCTTTCTATGGACATTCAGCGATGGTAAAATAAAATTGCTAGGGTTGTGCAGTCTAGAAAGTATGAACTGATTGCATTAGTTTTGATTTATCATGAAGATGTCTTAATATTGCTTTGAAGTCTCAAAGAATTCAAAGAACAGAAAAGCCACTTTTCTCCTGGAGCTTTCTTGTAATCTTTGGCTTTTTTTCCACAACCAAAAAAGGCTAGGTTGATGGACACTTAGGTCAGAGCCTTTCTGTGCTAGCATTCTGATTTTGGAATTCCTAGTGATGTTTAAATATGAAATAAAAATATTAATGTTTTGAGAGAAATTTTTAAAGCCTATAAATGGATTTTAATATTACAGACTGTTTTAAAGAATGATTTGCATTGCCTTTTGTTCTCCTGCCGAGAAACATTTCTGCATTGCTTTAAGAAATCCATGTGGGAAGAAAAATGTTATAAATATTTTCATCATAATCTCTTTTTCAATTTAGCTATTTCAATTTTATTATTTTAGCCACACAAGTAAGTATAAAACATAAATGGATATAGGATTAAACAGTTTCATTTCTCCCATTATAGAAAATGACAAAAGACAATCTGGCAGAAGAAAAAACTTCACTCCAAAAAAGTCTCCTGTTCTATGAAAGTCAGCATGGACGTCCGGTAATATTTCATAGTCTCATGCCTGTCTAAAACTATTTTAAAACTGTTGACATCATCTTGCAGAATCACTGAGCACTTGCCCCAATCTTTCTTCTGATAGCTTTAGACTGAAGGAATTGCTTTGGGGACCAAAGAATAAATAGGACTTCAAAGCAGCTTAACAATAGAATTCTAAGAATTCTAAAAGAAACTGGTTTCTTTTCAGAAATTTGTTCCTTAAAACTTTCATCAACATTCCTTGATATTTATCTAAATGTAATCTCAGAAACATAATTCAGAAGTATTTTAAGAACTATTAATTTGAGAAGAGAATACAGGTGTTCCTCAATTTACAACCACAATTGAGCCCAAAATTTATGTTGAGTGAGAAATTTGTTAAGTGAGTTTTGTCCCATTTTACGACTTTTCTTGCCACATTTGTTAGGTGAATCTGCTTTCATCATTTACTTGTCAGAAGGTTGCAAAAAGTGATCAGATGGCCCTGATTCACTGCAACTGTCATAAACGTGAGTCAGTTATCAAGCAACCGAATATAAATCATATGACTATGGGGATTCTACAATGGCCAAAAGTGTGAAAAATGGTCATTTTTTTCAATGCCGTTGTAGCTCTGAATGGTCACTAAGTGAACTGTTGTAAATTGTGGACTAACTGTAACATTTAAGAGTTTAATTTTGCTGACATTTTGTATTTGTATAAAATGTGTAGATTTTTTTTTTTTAAATTGAAATTAAAATCTAAGGAATTGAAAAGATGGGGTTGCTTTACTGGTGTTTATTGAAATGCTGCTTCTTCGCAATGTAAAATGCGAAAACCTATTTCCAAGGGGCTGGCTATGGATGGGTGGATGGATGGATGGATGGATTGTTGTACATACCGAGTTCCTGTATACAACTGTTATATGGCTCACATGTTAAATTTAAATATAGGTATTCTTCATTTAGCTACCCTAATTGAGAGTGGCACTTTGTTGCTAAGCAACATGGCTATTAATGAAATATCACCTAATCACAACAGACTTATGATATTACTTCCCATTTGATTATTAAGCAAGCCATCACATGAGAGCAAATTGTGATTTTACTGTGGACTTCTCCATTGTCTCTCCTTGGCGGAAGCCAGGTGTGAAGTGTGAAAATGGCAATCGTGACTGGAATGCTACAATGATTGTAAATGCCCAACAGTTGCATAGTGCCCAAATATTGATCGTGTGACTGCAGGGATGCTGTGACAATCATAAATACAAGGGCAGATCATAAAGTTACTTTTTCAGTGCTTTCATAATTTTGAATGGTTGCTTAATAGGGCAGTTTACTTTCTGATAATACAACCACACATGATAGGTTTTGTCATGCAAGGACCCCCTCATACAGTAGATAAGGATTGAGAAGTTAAATTTTTATAAGTGTGCTACCTATACCTGTCGCTTTTATTTGAATACTTTATGTCTGCTTTTTTCCTATCAAGCCCAATTTGTTAGTGATTTATTTCTGTGTGGAAAATTTAGTTTTGCCATCTTTATATTACTCTGTTAGTTTTAAGGCAAACATTTTCAGTGTTTGATTTTTTTTCTTTCTTTCAGGTTTCCAGAGAAGACAGGCATATTGTTAAACCCCTCTATGACAGGTACAGGCTTGTGAAACAGATGTTAACTCGAGCAAGCATTACTCCTACCCTTGTAAGTATAGATTCCGTTTTTCATATATTTTCTGTTTGGGATTGATTTGTCTCAATAAATTGTTTTGCACTCATTTTTGTTTATTATTGTAATTTACTTTGAACGTTCATAATGACTATAGTAAGAAATAACTAGTGAAAATTTTATTCTTATTTTACCTGGTCCCTTGGTTATGGATAACCAGTCTCTAAATTAACTTCAATCCCCAAGGTATTTATCATTCACAGAATTTTTTAATATGTACTTTATTGTTGCTACCATTTATCAACAAATGTTTGATTATCCTTTCAAGTGGCTTTGATTGTTGGAAATGGAGATCTTGTACGTATTGTATTATGGTGTGATAGCTTTAATATATTTGGAATGCTTGGCATTAGAACATTAATACCATGTAAGAATCGATAAGGATAAGGAGGCATGGTGACGCATTGGTTAGAATGTAGTATTGCAGGCAAATTCTGCTGACTGCCAGGAATTCAATACTCACCGACTCAAGGTAGACTCAACTTTCCATCCTTCCAAAGTTGGAAGTTGGCAATATGCTGATGTTGTAAACTGCTTGGAGAGACACACTGTAAAGCACTGTGAAGTGGTATATAAGTCTAAGTGCTATTGCTAAGATTACACTTGGGCCATTAAATCTAATTTCCATACTGAGTATATCTTTGACAACTAAGGGGTAACCTATTATCTAACATCATTGCCATGGCCCACGTTCCCCTAAGAATATGCCATTCATTCTCCAGTATCTCTCAAAGACAATTCATACATATTTTCCCAGACCATTAGTTCATTTAGCAGCTTAGATGTCATTTATGTGGTTTAAGAGATTTAAACTCAAACATTTCAGTCCTAAGTTTCAATCCTGCTTTTTTGAGTTGTTGGATAGAATACATTACTATACACATTTTGCTGTTTCTCTTGTTGTGAATTTCATTTTTGGTTATTCTGAGCTTATTAAAAGTCTTTAAGATATTTGTTCATCTATATTTTAATTGTCCTTATAATCAGGATATGTCACTTTTGCACATGCACACACTTACAAATTCCTAGGGTCAAGTGAGAGAAAGTTGATGTCTTCCTCTATCTTCTGGAGGATCATTTTCATAGAATTAGAAAATTGCCTTACAATAAACATTATGACAATGAAAGTCCTCTGTTACTATTCTTTTATGCCTCTTAAAAACATTGTTTGTATTTACTTGAGTGAGTGAGAGAGATATTATGCACTAATTATAGTTTTGCTTTTATAAATTTTTTATAAAATTTATTAGACACCCATCTTAACCATAAGGTAATTCTGGGTAGCTTACAAACACTAGATAGGGAGTCCTCAGTTTTGTCAATTTCATTTACTTTGATTTTTGAGCAGGGATAGATATTTTAACATACAGTTAAAGTCCTTCCTTTCTGTTGTTTCCTTCTTTTGTGCAAACAGTTTTCTTCAGTTGATGCCTTCCAGTAATCATCTCATTTCTTTTATATCTATTGCATTTTCTTTCCTGTATTAGGAATTCAAATTCCTTTTGAACTCCCATACTTTATTGTTCTTTTTAACATTAGTATACACAATGAATGTTCTATAGTTTGAGTCAATATTCTTTATTCTCACTTTATCCTATGGATAAAAACAGTGAATATAGAATTTCCATATGTTTCAGAAAAATTATATAAACTAGAATGGCACATGCTCTAAATATAATAGAAACATAGCTTTTAAAGAATTATCACCTTTTGATTATATTTCAGGGATCACCATCAACTAAAAGACGTAGTCAGATGTTACAACCTATCATAGAAGGAGAAACAGCCCATTTCTTTGAGGAAATTAAGGTATTTTATCTGTTCTGGATAAAGATGATTGCATTAGTTGCCAATAGCTTCTGAGAAATTTAAAATGCTATACTTATAAAGCCATACACTGCTTGCACTTATGGTACTTATTTCCTGTAGCCTAGTCTCAAAGGAATTGGCCTAGCTCAGGGGTAGGGAACCTTGGCTCTTTTATCACTTATGGACTTCAACTCCCAGAATCCCTGAGTGAGCCATAAAAGGTTCCCCATCCCTGGCCTACTGGTTTTTCAGTTGTGGGGGAAATCAATTTTTGACTGGAATGGGATTGTTTGATATACAAATGTAGGACATATAAATAATATATAAAGAATATGTCCTACATTTGTATATTAAACAGTCCCATTCCAGTCAAAAATTGATTTCCCCCACAACTGAAAAACCAGTAGGCCAGGGATGGGGAACCTTTTATGGCTCACTCAGGGATTCTGGGAGTTGAAGTCCATAAGTGATAAAAGAGCCAAGGTTCCCTACCCCTGGCCTAGCTGGTTCAATCAATCTAGAAAAAACTTGACCCCGTTTTGGTTTAATTAGCTTTCTTTGGTTAATTTAACTTTGTTCCATGTGTTTTATTACTTTGTAGACTAAAGATTGTGAACTTTCTGTTTATGTATGGCTCTTATATGTAAACTGCTGAGAATCCTGAGGGATTTGGCAATTGTTAATATAATTAATAAATCAATAATAAAACTGTACTTAGATTTGTTTCAAAGTGTTGCTTTGGTGACATCTCTGGCCTTCCCAGTAGAATTGTCCAGAAACATTATCATTAACCCAATGTTACTAATAAAAAGGCTGAGGTACTGTAACATGAAATATTGAAGATTTATTGATCCCCTATTTAATACCTTGTGTGAAGCCTAATATTGGAGCTTCCTAATATAAATGATCCTGCATTCAAAATATCCTGGATAAAACAACTTCTATAAAGTTTGTAAAACTGTAGGAGACCTACAAATGCTTGAGTTTATATCAGTGTTGGGTTAAATTTTTTTTTGCCCTTTTGATGATTTTATTACTTTAAGTTATGGATATGATAAAGATTTATATATAAAGGGCTCCTCTCTTATATGTAGTTATTTTTATGAATTCCAATATTGAATATCTTTACGGATAACTTTCCTTACAGTTGACTTGCATTATTTAAATACATATTTATCTATACAAATGTTCTAAAATCAATTTTATAATAATGTCTTATAGTATTATTAAAGCATTTTGAGGTGAAAAAAGATTTTAAATATTTTCTTAGATTGTTCCTATTTATACCTACAATTCTGTTATACTTTATAGTGCCTCTGAAATTTTGTTATAAAACACTGAACCATACAAAAAGACAATTTAAAAAAGCAAATTATTTTTCCTGTTACTTTACTGTGCATCCCTGTTCCCATTGTTTGTGTTTCCCAGGGTGCCAGAACCACTGTTGGCTTTAACACTAGACTTCATATTAATGTCCACACAATTCTTAACTATCAATTGTCATAGACACATAAATCTGCAGTAGTATTGTTTTTTTTAAAAAAATATGTCCCTTTATTTGAATCCTTAAAATTTGTCTATTATTTTTAAGGAAGAGGAAGAAGATGGTGATATGTCTTCAGAATTGACTGATATTTTAAAATCCACTGCCCAAATACACCCCATTGCTACTAGCCCTGTTGAAAACTCAGAATCTGATGTTGAAGAAAGTCAAGAGAAACTAACTCGAGAGCTTCGACTTTCCAGTATCCGAGCAGCTTCCATGTAAGTAAAGATGACATTGCAAATACTGAACAAATGTATTGCTGCATATTTTTAAAAATCATGTGTGGATTCTGATTAAATCCAAAATTGTGAATAAATCCAATATTGCTTAATTGAAATCAGAAATTCTGAAATGGACCAGAAAAGTGTCCAATCATAATAGCGACTGCTTTGACACCAGAAAACTTCTTGAACATTTTGCATACCTCATCAGTGAATTCTCTTGAAATGTAACTCTAGTTATATCACTTATCACTTCTTTAGTTTTCTTTGAATTATTAGCAAAAGAACAAATTAAAGAAATAAATGAAAAAATTATTTGATACAAGCTTCCAAAAAAGTTATCAGTTATCTAATTAAGTTGTGCTTCTTTAGAGGGCCACTCATGATGGTATTAATCAGCCAGAGTATTTTCTTACAACTTGTTTCTAGGCCTGAATTATTAGAACAACTTTGGAAAGCCAGAGGTGAAAAAAAGAAATTGCGCAAAACCCTACGGGAATTTGAAGAAGGATTTTATCAACAAAATGGGAGGTCAGTTTAATATATAACACTGATTGCCCTAGATTTACATTGTTAATAAAAAAATAAAAGTGGAAATATGCTTGTTTTAATTGAAGCATTAGTTTTGCTGAGTGCTATTTAGTGAGAATTAGTACACATAGATTTTTTTTAAAATTGAATTGACCATGATTTTTATTTATATGTATTTTAATTAATCAAAATCTAATGTAGAGTATTAGAAACCATTCTAAATAGAACTTTTTTTCAGAAACACATTATATAAGAAATTGAATTAAGTTCTTTGATCATACCAAAGACTATATAATTAAAATGTATTTGATTTCTCTCTCACCTTCTACAAACTAGAGCAGTCAAACTGGTTTAAGAGTAAGATGCACACTATAAAAAATGAAACAGCATGCATTAAACTGAAGATGTAAATGAAGTTGAAAGAGCATCTTGACTGCTCTTGTAAAGCAGGACAGAATGGTAGCTATGTGCAGTCTCCTCCTGCCCCCACCCCCCATAGTTCATGAATTATGAGTGATTCTCCCATGTGCCAGAGAAACTTTTGGGCAATGCAGCCACCCTCAGAATATCTTGCCTTACAAACTGCCAAAGAGACTCATAGTGAGAGAGGAAGTGTCATGGAATGTAGTAAGGAGATGGATCCCCAAAAGGAAAATGTAACTCAGCCCAGGTATCTTGGATGAGGGAAAGAGAATGAAAATAGCCCATCCCTAATAGTCCACATTGTATATTGTAGACGCAGTTATTTTAGATGCAGATAGTGGACTCCTCAGTCTGGCAAGATTTTTTTCCTATAGATGTAAAACAATAAAGAACTGATCTTGGAAAAATGCCCACCTATCATTCTTGGTTTTGGGCCTGACAAGCATTCAGTCATATGATTCTAAATTATTTTGGCAAAGGTTAATGCCAATACCTTTCATTGTTGTTGTTAAGCACTCTGTGTAGCCCTTGCAATCCAGATAACATATACTGTATTTCTTATTGTTTAGCAGTTTTCAGTAGTTGCATTTTGCACCAGTTACAATTTCTGCACACTTTTTAAGGTGGACCCACTTTCAAGTATGTTGCAATAGCCAAAGTAAAATGCAACCATATCAAAAATAGTTTTCCAAATCTACCCAATTTAAAAATAGAAATAGCTACTGCACTAATTATAATTGTGCAAATGTAATCCTGATGCAGCTGTCATCTATCAATCCAGTGTCAGCTGAAAATCAGGGCTGCAGATGTACTTCTGCAAGAGGAATGCAACCTCCACCCCAAACAGAATCTTTTCTCTTGAGACCAGTTTGTTAGTGACCATCAATAACTTCTGTTACTTGGGCATAATTTTAGCTTTCTCTCCCTGTATCTGCTACAGTTCAGGCAACTTTTAATGATACAAATTACTTTTTTGAATTGGGTGACAGAAGCATTGAGTATCATAGGAATATAGATATATCTAATTTCATAACTTAGAATGATCTTCGTGGAGTTTCATGTAGATGTTTCAAAGCTTCAGCAACTTATAGACTCAGGTCATGGTTTTCTGTACCATCCATCATGGTAGTACATAGTTGAGTATCATAATTTCTATGGATAGTATTGCACCTGAAATTGACTAATGATTTCTTTCAATGGTCTTGTATGGATATTAAAAAATAGGGGAAAGAAAATCAACACCGCTAAGGCCTCCACTTGGAAGTGCCATGCCATTCCTCATTGGAATTGTTTACTCAGGAAATGGTGGAGGCCCTTTAAACAATGCTTCCGGTCCACAACCTTTGCAATCAATGCAAAATACCAAGATGATTGGCATCAAAAGCCATTGAGACATCAAACCAAATCTCAACAAACTAGAATGGCCAATGTTTCAATCTCATGCTTATACCTTAATTCTGACTGCATGTACTTCAAATAATTTACTTCTAGGATATTCTATGGCTGGAGATACACCACTTTCTCATTGACCATCCCTTAAAAAATGGGAAGTTGGAGGGAGGACCCAAAAAGCTGGGTCTTGAAAAATCTTTGTTTCTGTTAGTAGAACAGCTAACAAGGTTTTTAAAAAATGCATTTTCAGTAGAGTAGGCCCATTACAACAGTAGGTTAATTTGGCAAATAAGACATTCATTGCATTTGGATAACAAGTACAGGTAGTCCTCAACTTACTACCACAATTGACCCCCAAAATGTAGGTTGCTAAGTGAAATATTTGTTAAGTGAGTTTTACCCCATTTTACGACTTTGCTTGCCACAGTTGTTAAGTGAAGCACTGCAGTTTTTAAGTTAGTAACATGGTTGTTAAGTGAACCTGGATTTCCCATTGACTGCTTGTCAGAAGGTCGGAATCATATGACCCCTGGACACTTCAACCGTCATAAATATGAATTAGTTACCAAGTATCTGAACTTCGATCACGTGACTGGGAATGCTGCAATGGTCATAAGTGAAAACTAAAGTTCCTAAAGTTTTCACTGCTGTTGTAACTTTGAACACTCCCTAAATGAATTGTTGTAAGTTGAGGACTACCTATAAGGCTAAAATGAAAAGCCATGTGAGAAAAACATCCAGAAAACTTTAGGAAAGATTTTTCTTAAAAAAAGATTTCTGGATTTTTTTTCTCCCATGGCTTTACATTTTAGGCCTACAGGTAATCCTCGACTTAAACAGTTCATTTAAGTGATGTATAGCAGGCCTGGGGAACCCAGAGAGGGATGGAACCCATCAAATGGCTAGTGTGACCCGCTATTGTTGGGGTGGGAGTTTGGTTTTTGTTTTGTTTTTCCAAATTTTATTCTATTGTGCTTCACTAATTTATTTGATTCTTTTTGTTAGTTCTTATTGTTTTTATTTTTATTTTAAATTGCTTAAGGCGTCTTGAGTTGCCATGGGCGAATAGATGGCAATATAAATCAAATAAATAAATAAAAAAAATATGTAATAGTTAAGGTTCATATATCACTATTCATCCTATATTCATTACAATTAATCTGTAAAATTCTATTACATAGAAGCAATATAGTACAATTCTTGATTCAAGGCCACAAATATACTTCTTTCTTCAGGATACATTTGCACTCATTTTTATAAAGAAAACAAAAGAGAAAGACATAGCTCTGCTTCAGACATGGGGTCGTTTCCTTTTATTGATTAAAATAATTGCTGGGTAAATACTAGCAGTATTTATACCTTTTTATCCCTGTGTCTGTCATTCTAAAATATGTACGTACTGCAGAAATCCAGCCCCCGTCCCCAAAAATCTATTTCTTTGAGAGTAGAATGGATGGGATGACTTTTCCCACAGCTTCAGTTTTCCAGACAGGTTAAGTCTTGCATTTTTCTATCATTCATAAAATATCAGTGCAATGCTACTCAGTTTTACGAAATGCATTGGATGTGATTTTGCTTGGCCATTTTCAGACTAGGTAGTCATAAAGACATAATCTGAGGCATTGTTTGTTTCTTCTTGTTAGCAGAAATTATGTTTATCAGAAGGAAGGATTATATCAATTTCTTCTTTCTTATGAAATCTGTAGTGAAAAATTTAAACTTGATGTCTCCACTTTTTTAAAAAAGTAAGCCAGCTGAGAGTTTTTAACAACGTTTTTTATTTTTTTCAGGAATGTTCAGAAGGAGGATCGTGGACCTATGCTTGATGAGTATCGAGAGTACAAGAAAGTTAAAGCTAAACTGCGTCTTCTTGAAGTCCTTATCAGCAAACAAGATCCATCAAAATAAATTATGTTTCTCCATAACAAAGAATGGTTGTTTTCATATGCTGCCCATAGTACTGTTAGGGGTATTCTTTTGTCTTGCTTTGTTGAAAGAATGCAGTTTTTTGTACACTTTAGAAGGACATGTAGGTCCAATCTAGAAAGTTAATGAAAAAAATTTAAATTGCGACTCAATCTGTCCAACTTTAAGGGTTGTTTTCTTTTTCTCATTTTTTTAAAGTTACACTATATCTTGTTCTCAAAAGACTTTTATTCTAGAATCATTCAGAAATGTTGGACCTGCTAACTTCATCTGCATTTATTAGTATTACACTGAACTCCTCTGTTGCCTTTTTAGTATGGAAGACAATGGCAGCCAATTAAGAATATTCCTGAACATCATCATAAAGGAACTGCAATGCCTTTCAGAGGACTGCGTGGAATAACTGATTCCAAATGGCATCTTTCATATAGTAGAATGATTGATGGATATTGAAATATAAAGTACATTCTCCAGTTTTAGATGACAATGGACAAACCAGAAAGTGACCTTGCTTGTTGTATTTTTAAAACTTGGAAAAACCTGAACATTTATATCACATATTGCCTACAAGACTTACATTACTGTTAATTTCTATTTATTGTCTACCGATGACAGTGTGTAGTCTGAATTGGAGACTGCATCTTACCCTTGTGTTGGTGCTCAGATTCATTCAGTTCAGTAAGCTTATACCACTTTTGCTGTATCTGAAACAAACTTATTTTACCAAGGGCTACAATTAATGTAATTCGTGTATTGAACAAGCTGGACAGAACTAGCTTTGAAAGAAGCCTTTCTACTTCCGTTTGTAGAAATGGAAAGATAAGTGATCTGCCTCAAGCAGGTATGACACGGTTTTTGCATGTCAAAGCTTCAGAACCAAGAGGGTTTTTTTACTGACTTTTTTTTTGCCTAGTATACATAACAGAACAGCGGCTGATTATTATTTTTTAAACTGCACTCCAAAATCCTTCTAAATGACTTGAGTACCTACATATGAGATACAGTACAGAAGAAAAGGGCTTATATGGAATCCTTTGCACATAGGCCCTGCTTCTGTAGTTTGAGTGGATTAAATTCTAAGTGTTGAATACCTTCTGGATCTATTTTGTCTTGTGGCGCCATGTTTTTGCACGTGCCTATTTGCTGCATGTGTTATGAACAGCTAATGCCAACACAAATTGTTTTTCATTGCTTTTCTGAAAAACCAGAAAATGAACTTCAGTGAAATAATGGCATGTAAACTCATCAGATTGATGTGTTAACATGTAATAAGTAGAAAATAGATTTTAGAGACGCCATACTTTTATTGGTTGTGTTTCTCGTTTTTATTGTAATTCTAGGCATGTGATTTTGGAACCCAAAAGTGACTATTAAAATGAATTTATACTCTAATGTTTTGCCTTTTTATACAGCCTGAAAGGTTTTTTGTGGACTGTAGTGAATTACAAAATCAGGAAATAATCTGGAGATTTTTCCGTGGCTTTTGTTCAACTTCGTTGTGCAATGTACATTTCAGTTACTTTCCCATCAATCTGCAATCACTGGTGCATCAAACATCAAAACCTATGTGTACTGTATAGTGTTGTACATGAATGTTTTATATACCACATGCAAAATATCAATATGCACTATTTAAATGTTCGTTTTAAATAATATATTCCTCCTTTATAATGCTTAAATCTATATGATCCCAATATTTTTATAAAGTGAGTGATCAAATTGGTTCCACTTCAGAATCAACAGCTGCTTTGTGTGTGCTTTGCAGTGTTTGGCTGTTTGTTTGTAGCAAGCATGGCATCAGTTATGCTAAGAGTGTGTGTTGTGCCATCTTATTGAGCAATAAATGGTAGAATTAGGCATTTTGTGATAACACAGTTTTACTTTCATATAAGTAAAAACTATATGTGGATATATAGATATATAAATATATATATATATATAAATAAACCAGATATGAATGATTGCTATGTCTGGTATTTCATTGTATAGATTTTTATAATAAAAAAACCCTTCATATTTATATTTGTGTTTTGTGTATGTGTGTGCGTGCGTGCGTGTGCACGCACACTGTGTTTACATTTTTGCTTCTAAACCTTGGTAAGTGTCATTCTTAAGAGTTGCCAGGTTTTTTTTAAAAAAAAGTTTGTTTAAAAAAATGTTGAGTCTAATTCTCTTGTAGTTTATCCACTGATAATAGTTGGAACGTGATTAGAAATTAACTTGAATTTTTCTTTTTATTAGTCACTTTGAAAATATTATGGAAAAGTGGCCTATAAATATATCTTATAAACATTTCTATAGTTGTGCTTTAGAATATGTATCTTTACATGGTGCCAGTTATAGGTTAAAAAATATCATTATATCCAATATATTTGATATGCAGCACTTAAATTTGCTGGAGAATTAGATTTGATGCATGACTTCGTCTTAAATTTAAGCAAAAGCAAGCATGTTTCTGTCATTTATAACAGACATCAATATTTGCCCATCGTGGGAAAAAAATCATTTATTGCTGGCTACTTCCCATTTCAAACACCAATCTTACAATATTTAATTTTTTTTACAGTAATTAATTTGCTCCATCAGAACATGAAGTAACTGGACTTGGCTGACATACCTTCAACAACTAATGTTGAAGACCAACACACGAAAACCTTGTATAATTTGTACCTAATTCAAAGTGTGTTCACCTAAAACATTAACAATGTAATTTCCCCACACACCTCAGTCTCTGCAAGAGCAATAGGGATAAACTCTGTAACTAAGGAAAATATTTCTTTTCAGACTCCTAGAATTTGTATATAAAATGTTCTGTAAAAACTGTTTAAAAAGTTCAAAGATGAATTTCTGAATTTCAGCTGTTAAGTTCTGCTTTGACCTCCACCAGTTTTTCATTACTGGATGGAAGAAAAATCCAGTACATTGTTTAGAATAAATGATGCCAATCTGAGCTGAGGGGTTCAGTGAGATGAAATACGTTCAGGAGCTGCCTTTGATAACAAAATACAGAAAATATAATTACTAATTATAAATATTTCTGCTGCTAAAAATGTTTGCTGTTACAATTTGTATTTTTAATTTTAGGAGATGTTCTCCAAATTATTTGCCTTCGAATATTTACAATATTACCACTGCATGAATGTACCATTTCTGGCACTGGGCCCAGTGAGTTAATGTGTAGCACGGGTATCAAACTTGATCATGTCACGTGATGTAATTACAATGTTTTTTGCCTTTGTGGAACCGGGGTGAGCGTGATCTGCGTGTGATGCATCCATCCTGCAGGCCGCCAGTTTGACATCCCTGATCTATAGCAAATTTTTTAAAAAGCATAACTGAAATGGAAAAGCCCTGGGGAAACAAGACTACTGAAAGAAAGGGGTGCATCTCTCCCTGCACCCACCCACCCCCCGCCTTGCCTGTCAATTCACACCATAGTTTCTCACTGTACCAGCTCAATGGTACAGTGGTAGAACAAATCCTCACCTCTTGCTAGTTCCTCTGTTGGTATTGAGCTGGAGGGAGAGTTCTCATAATTGTGTCCAGCCTATAATTCACATCCTTCAGTTGTCTCTCCAAATCTTCTGTATATCTAGAAAGTCTAAAAATAACAAAGGAGATTGAGGGAGTTTTGGAATTTTTGTCTTTGGGAAGCTGATAGCTATCCATAGCGCATAAAATTCTGCAAAATCAGAAGAAAACTGGTTAGTCGCTTAGCAGCCTAATAGTACATACTGATTCAGATGTAAATTCCATTGAATTCATTGTGTAAATGTAAATTCCATTGAGTTCAATGAAATATCCAGATCAATAGGCACAGAACTGCAGCCTAAATCTTTTTCCCCCCCAAATAATGTTGCAAAGATATACATTTTATACACATTAGGGGCTATATATAAGCTAATTTTTAAATTGAACAGTTATTTTATGTTAATAACAAACAGCCATTTTCTTTAGAATCCAAAATGCCTCAGTTGAATTTTCTAAGAACTTTGTATCAAAGGACAATTCCTGACCTAAAACAATTAGCATTAACAGTTGTTAATTGCAACATTACAACTACACAAATATATAGTATGCATTAAAAGTTAGATCCCTAAATTCGCATTTGGTGAGCAACATAATGATGTCTGAGAGCCACATTGAGAACACTGATGCAATGTGGGAAGAGCCAAGATTTTTTGATATTTCAGTTTGAGAGTTTTAAAAAATACATTACGATTGTGCCAGTAATTATATTTTGTGTGAAGATTCCACTTCAAATGCGGAACCTCAAATTGCGGACCTCAAATTGATCTCCTGTGATCTAAAAGGTCTATAAAGACTGAAGACCATTGGGGTTATGATGTAAACAGCAACTAACCTCTGAAAGTCCCTTGCAGAAACTGTGTCATACTGTCCTGAGGAAATCTGCTGCCTCATGAGATCCTGCAAAGAGAATTGGTCAGTTATGATGACAGGATTCAAAAGAAAAGAGAAACTGTTATTATCTCTGGGATTGGCAGATTTTATTTGTTTATCAAATTTGTATGGTTGCTATCTCATAGAAAGTGACTTTGGGCAACGAACAACAATCCAAAAAGACAATAAATACAAAACAATTGTCATCTAAAAAATCCTTGCATTTATTTAAAAACATTAACAATAAAAGCAGAATGAAATAAGAAAAACAATAGTTGGAGGGATTTGCTAGGCCTGCCTATTTGCATAATCAGATCTTGAGGGAATTTGAAAGCTCAGGAGTGATGAGGCTGACCACATCTTGGGGGGTGGGGGGAGAAGATTCCTCAATACAGACATCATGGCACAAAAGGCGCCTGCCAAATGTAGCTCTCTAGATCAGGGGTGTCAAACTGACAGCTCATGGACCAGATGCATCACACACAGGCCACGGCCACCCCAGCTCCGCAAAGGGGGAAAACAGCAAAATGTCACGATGCCAATGTGACATGGCAAGTTTGACACCTGTGCTTTAGATGAACATACTCGTCTATTAAATCTGGTGGGACAGGCAGATGACGTTTGGAAGAGAGAATCCCTTAAATATTCTGGTCCCATGCCATGTATGTGTTTAAAGATCAACACCAGCACCTTGAATTGGACCCAAAAGCAAACTTATTTATTTATTATTTATTTATTTATTAACATTTATATACCGCCCTTCTCCCGAAGGACTCAGGGCGGTGTACAGCCAACTAAAACATTCCACAATTATAAAAGTTAAAACTGGTAACTAATGCAGGTTGTGCAGCAGGGGTGTAATGTAAATTCCCAGAAACATACCTAACTTTGCACCACTGCATTTTGTACCAGATGAAGTTTCCACACAGACCATGTACAGCACATTGCAGTAATCCAACTATATGTCCAGACGACCAGAACATGAGTGTCCCTAGTAGGCACCCTTGATCCAGGAATGAGTGCAACTGGGGCACAACACAAAGTTGTGCAAAGGTCTTCCTAGCCATGACTGCCACTTGCTCCATAAGCAGGAGTCCCAAGCTCCTTTTTCAAAAGGAGACTGGATTTTGAAGATGTTTCGCTTCTCATCCAAGAAGCTGCTTCAGTTCTGACTGAATGATGGGTAATTTAGAATTAAAGATGCTTCTTGGATGACAAGTGAACTATCTTCAAGGGAAAAAAACAAAGAAAAGTCCAGTTGCCTTTCGAAAAACTACCTTTGGACAACCATGACCTGGATGACTAAGTATCTCCATAGACATTGAGCAGGAATTGTGACTTAATTTAAGAGGACCCATAGAAATATATGGTCATATGATTCTCAGGACGTGGGCCAGTTGATATGCAAAATAAAGGTATATACATTGATAAAATATTAAATGGAAGAGTACTTTAGGTTCCAGTACATCTGTCCCTAGCAAAGGGAGCAGATATTTTAAATAAAGAACATTAAACTCCTACACAAAATAGCTGAGTAACAATTCATGAAGTTGAATCTCTTCTATAAATGGAACAAAGATGAAAACTTTTATTCTAACATAGGTTAATCAACACAACAGAGACAACAGCCAGAATACATTTCTTGTTAAAGTGTTGTGGTATTATTCACATTTCTAAATTGGTATTTATAATCCCTCCCCGTTTATGTGTATGCATGTGTTATGTATTTACTCTCAGATACGTGCATAAAATCAGATGAAAGTTTATGCAAAATAAATTTGCTAAGTAAATATAACCCACTGAAAATAAATGTCTTCATCCTCTTTCTTTCTTTTTGTCAAATGGAAAGAAGCATGTGATTCTTACCTTGTCACCAATTCTGGAGACATCCCTACTTACATCCAGTCTAGAGATGGTCATACAAAGGGGGAATAAAACCCAAGAATTTATTTAGGTACAACATTTTAATGCTCATACACTACCAAAGAAAGAAAGAGAGAGGGAGGGAGGGAAAGAGGGAGAGAGAGAGAGAGAGATCCTGATGAAATTAATCTAAATTGAAATAGCGAATATGCTTGTTTCTACTAGACAGGACTGATCATAGGCTACATTGTACACAGTCAATAAAGCCTCTTGTTGTTTGCTTTATCTTTTTCCCTGGGGAGTTTTGTTGTTCCTGCTGTTTTGTCAAAATGAGAAAGCTCCATTGCATCACTGCGAAAGCAGCTCAGGCTCTTTCTGGATGTGCCTGCTTTCATCAGACTGATGGTTTGACAACTTCCTCCCCTCTCTTTTCCCCGCAGCTCCTGCTGCCTTTCGGTCTCACAGTGACCTCTATTTCAGATTGATATGATGCTACTGCCTTCAACATTTTCCATTCCTCATAGTCAGCAACCGATGAAGTAGAGGCTGTGGGTGTAAATGAGGATAGGAAAATATTAAATGCAAACAGCAAAGATAGACCCCTTCCATCATAGCACAGTACCTATCCAGTTTGCCTTCCAAGTGTAATTGTATAGTCCATTTCAAGCATTGACCAGCTTGGTTTATTGGTTGTTTTTAATTGGCAAAGAAAATCCAAGCAGCATGAACTTAAAGAGGACTTTTAAATAAGTGCAATGTAAGGATTTAAAATAGCATCCATCACATTTAGTTCTATCATTTGTTGCTATTGTTATTATTCGATCTGTATGAAATTTTTCCATTCAGAGACCTTATAGCTAACAAAACATACAAATATAAAAAGGTTTCTTGGTCCCAAGCCACATAGGGCAACCTCAGATAAACCTGATTATCTGAATTGCACTTAGAAACATATCAATAACAAATGGAGGGCCCACAGAAAAGGTGAATAATGATCAGGGTGGCAACTTTTGGTCAACAAGCGAGCCACAGCATTTTGGACTAATTGGAAGGTTTTGTATGATTTTCAGTAGCAGCTCCTGTAGAGCTTATTACAGAAGTTCAGACAAATTGTGTTAATGACAGCAGTTACTGAATTCAGGTCTCCGGCTCCTGGAAGAGCTGCAATTGGCATACAAAGCAAAACTGGGAAACGTCTTGCTTGGCCATTAGGCAGTAGCTATGCATAGAAAAGGACTCCCAAGTTGCGGCCTTGCTATATCAGGTGCAGGCCCACCTTGGTGAGAGACAACCTTGAGCTGGAAGGGAACCATGATGTGCAAACAGCAACTCTATATCGCTAGGGATCAATTTCAACTTGTTTCATCCCATTGGATTTCCAACAGTTTCCAGATGCCTAGGCAAAATGTCTGTGGCTTTTCTGACTGAGCCCAGGATTGCAATATAAAGCTAAAGATTGACAGCCTATTGCCAGTATTACATTGTAAACTACCAAATGACTTCTTCTAACAGCTTCACATAGAGGTTGAAGCACCAATTTATGTAATACTTATAAGGAGGCAGCTGTTCACTCTTACCTCACCAGATCAGGTATTACAGCAGTTCAGAGTCCCAACTGAGGCTTGTGACTGAATACATTAATTACTAAGGCATGGGGGGAGGTAGGGAATGAGGAAGAGGTCTTGGTGTGCATATATTGTAGAATGCTATAATGTATAACTTCAGTTATTTTTTTCACTAGCGATTCACAATCTCTTCTGCCATGATAGGACTATAGCAATGGTCAGGATGATACTATAAAGATATTTTAAGCCACAAGCAGCAGAAAGCCCTTGGTTGAATTAGGTCCATGTTGTTTGAATTTTGAAATGATGATTTGGAGAGATTTATTGTTTGCAGTTGAGATTTAGTGTGATGTTTGATAGAAACCCATGGCTTCTTTGTGATTCCCTATCTTGGACCTAGGTAGGCAGGTTTTCCAACTTTTTAGATCAGTGAACAGCTTTGAAATACTGAGAACAGGTAAGGGATCCAGTGCCAAGTGGGAAATGGGAATAGCAATAGCACTTAGATTTATATACCGCTTCACAGTGCTTTACAGCCCCCTCTAAGCAGTTTAAAGAGTCAGCATATTGCCCCAATCTGGATCCTCCTTTTACCAACCTCAGAAGGATGGAAGGCTGAGTCAACCTTGAGTCTGGTGAGATTCGAACTGTCAAATTGCAGGCAGTCGGCAGTCAACAAAAGTAGTCTGCAGTACTGCACTCTAACCACTGCGCCACCACGGCTCATAATAATATGAAGACTCCTTCTTACCTGCTGTGACCCAGAATCACATATAATCTTTACTTCCAGTAATAGTACCATATTGATCTTGTGATTATACAGGGACTTTTAGAAAGCAAGGTAGAGAGTGGTTACCAGCCAGTATTTTATTTCAAAAACCTGCTCAGAAACACAACAGGAATAAGCTGAAATAAGAGGGACCTCCTGGAAGGCTAGAGAGAAGCAATCACATTGGTTTGCTGATAAACGAGTGTTTTATGGTTGTCTGGAAGCATCTTGAGAGCTTTTTGTGGGTGATGACCTTGGAAATCCCAACCTGCCTTAGTGGCCTTTAAACATTTGGTTCTCTTGACATCAGGATGCCTCCTCATCTATCCTGAAGGGTCTCGCTCAGTGGAACAAAAACATTGTTATCCACTATTCTTTAGGATCATTTGTGTTAATAACAAAATTAGCTAGAAAATTAAAGAAAAATGGCAGTATGCCTAAAATTTGATACCCACTTTTTCAAATATACATCTTCTGTCTCTGGTGCCTGTCTCTTCAGTTTGAGTTTGACTAAAGCTTTATTGTAACCCTAAACAAAACAAAACAAAAATAAGATTGTTAAATGGAAATAGTTGTGATATCATAGTTGTGATAAGTACAGGCTTCAGTGGAGGAATGTAGCAAACACTAGTCAAGCTTAATTTGATTAAAAGGTACAAAATGATTTTAGCATGCACCAAATTCTGCAATGAAAAAACAACAGTTTCCTTTTGTCCTGAAAATATAACATATTACAGTTGCTCCATCTGGTAAAGATTGAAACATACTTATAAGGTGGGTGGAGTTAATCCCAAGAAAATTAGTATTACTGAAACTGGAAATTAAGTTTTAGTCATATGTATGTATGTATGTATGTATGTATGTATGTATGTATGTATGTATGTATGTATGTATGCATGCATGCATACATGCATGCATGTCCAGCAGAAGAAAAATTGAGTAACATTAGCACATGGCTAAGTCATCTCTAAACAGTTTACAGGTAGAAGAACATCTGCTGAGTCACACAAAATGCCAAGGCAGCATTTATGATTATAAGCACAAAAAAGCAAATCTCCAGTTTAGAATAATGCCAGTCCCTCTTTAACTTTTATTTGTTTACTGCTCATTCTGTTGAACATTTCGGGAGAACACAATGATAACATAGTGTAATACAGCCCTTGAGCTGGTCATTTAAAACAATTCGCATGGGTTAAGTAAATTACTGTAGGATTAATTGGGGTTGGAATGGAGAAAGGATAATTGAACAACTGAACAGTTAAGTCTGAGTGAAAAACCTAAGCAAGAAGAAAAAGCCAACTCAATAAAACATTGGCCTTATTTCTGCAACTAAAGATTCCCTTGAATATTCTATTATGCAAACCATGGATTTATTTACTGGATTTATATCACATCTTTCTTTCAGAAATGGCTCTATGGAGGGCTTAAAATAAAATAAACATCAAATATAAAAAATCTGAAAACACAAAACCAAACAAGTAAAAGTGATATGTAATATCACAATAATAACAAAAAAATAATAACAAAAAATAGCATAACAAAGAATGTTCTTTCTGCGCCAACTCAGAAAGCTCAAAGTGCCCAAGAGGCTGCTGATCCAGTTCTACAGAGGAATTATTGAGTCTATTATCTGCACCTCTATAACTGTCTGGTTTGCTTCTGCAACCCAACAGGACAGATACAGACTTCAGAGGATAATTAGGACTGCAGAAAAAACAATTACCACCCACCTGCCTTCAATTGAGGACCTGTATACTGCACGAGTCAAAAAGAGGGCTGTGAAAATATTTACAGACTCCTCACATCCTGGACATAAACTGTTTCAACTCCTTCCCTCAAAACGATGCTATAGAGCACTGCACACCACAACAACTAGACACAAGAACAGCTTTTTCCCGAAAGCCATCACTCTGCTAAACAAATAATTCCCTCAACACTGTTCAACTATTTACAAAATGTACACTACTATTACTGTTTATCTTCTTATCACTCCTTATCACCCATCCCCTCCCACTTGTGACTGTAACTTTGTTGCTTGTATCCTCTGTTTCCTAGTATGATTTGATGTTTATTGTGCCCTATGACTATCATTAAGTGTTGTACATTATGATTCTTGATTCTTAACGAATGTTCCTTCTTTATGTATACTGAGAGTATTTACACCAAGACAAATTCCTTGTGTGTCCAATCACACTTGGCCAATAAAGTATTTTATTCTATTCTATATGACACAAAACAAATATATTATAGGTCAGTTTATAACCATAATTGAGCCCATAATTTCAGTCATAGATCATAATGGTCATTAAGCAGGTGATCATATAATTGCACCTGATTGTACAACTTTTGAAGGAATCATTAAACAAATGTAACATAAGTAATTTTTTGCTATTGGGCCTTTTTTACCAGACATCACAAATCATTAACAATTCAAATGTTGTTAAGATAGGATCCCACACTTCAGTTTTCTGCAAAAATGTCATAAATTGCGGTCATGTGACCAGAATGCTGCAAATGACTGTAAATGAGAGATTGATTGATTAGAACCCAAAATGCAATCACATGACTGCATGCGGAGTGCCAGTCATCAGAACTTCAAATTTAGATTGTAAGTAGCTTTTTTGGGATCCATCATAACACTGAATGATTGCCTCCGTGACCACTTGATTACTACCTGTAATCATTGGTGGGATTCAGTCAGTTCGCACCACTTTGGGAGAACCGTTTGTTAACTTTCTGAGCAGTTTGGTGAACTGGTTGTTGGAAGAAATCATTAGGGCAGAGAACCGGTTGTTAAATTATTTGAATTCCACCAGTGCCTGTAATTCTATAAAAATCTTCATTTGGTATCACAATTTCTCTGGGAAAAATGTTTCATAAGAAGGTATCACTAACAAGGGGATCCTTTCTTAACCACAACACTTCAGTTGACAGAGATTTGAAAATAGGACCTCTGAAGGAAATCTCAAGTGTTCAGATGAATTAAAAGTAGCATTTTATAAAATTTTATAATTGAGGACTGGTATTTTGAAACCGGACCTGGAAGCAACTTGAGAGTTGGAGCAGCTGAGAAAGCACCAGTTTTTGTTTGAAACACTCAGTTCTATTTAAAGACATAACAATTCCATTCTGGACCAACTGAAATTTCCTTATCCACGTTATTGGTAATTGCACACAATAAGTATCTTGCAATGAGGAAAACAGACAATTATCGAGGCATAGATAATTGTTGTCACTTTTTTTCCAGTCAGATAAACTTAAAATTGGTATATAGGAAACATGCTTTAAGCCACAAGAATCACTTTAGTCTCTCATAAATCTGAAGTCTTGAAGGGAATGTGAGTCCCATCTACAGCAAACTCATCACCCTACAATTTAGGTGGCTAAATGGCCCCTGAGAACACCACTGATTTCTCTAATTTGAGTCCCCGTTCATTCTCAACCAAACTGATGCTGATTCTGGACAGTTCCAGCATCTCTAAGAATCAAAAACAAAGCAGGTCATTCTTCACCAAACTGGTGGAGCTTCAGAGCAACCCTCTGGACGATCTCTCTTAGCACTTTCACAAAAGAAGCTAGACAACGTATGAGAAAGAACAAAATCTTCTGGAATTCAAAAGCAGCAATTATCTTGCAGTAACTATCCAGAAGTAGAACTACTGTTAGAAAACACCTCTCCCACACAATCAGAAGGGGTTCTGGAGAATCACTGGATTGTGCTCCTACTGACTTTCTCTAGAGAAACTTAACTCTGCAGGATGAGCAAGCAAGCGTTTATATGCTTTCTGCATGTTCATTTCTATATGCAACATCATAAATCATGGTCAGAAGAAAAGGTTTAAAGATGCTTTCTGATCAGAATATAGGCAACATTATCCCAAGACAGGTAATTTTGGCTTATATGAGAATCCACTCTAGGGGACTGAAGGGCAATTTTACTTTCTTTCACAGACAGCAACAAAACATCCCTCCTTTTATTCTGTAAAGTATCAACAAAGCAGCAAAGGTCTATTCATTGCTATTCATGTGCTCTGAAAAACAATTCAAGAAATACAGTTTCTTGTAGTGCAAGAAATGTACAAACATTTTTTAAATAAGGCATTGAGAAAAAAACAGTATCAGTAGCATTTATTCCTTGAACTAAAAATTTCAATGTAGCCAGAATATAAATGAGCAGGACATGGTTTAAGTTCTTACCTGTTTTATAAGATCACTGATCTCAAATTCTCTGCTTGGAATTACTGAAAAGTCAGCTTTCACTTCAGAGTACGTATCGTTAATGATCGCCAAAAACATGTTCTACATGGGGGGAGGAAAACAATGGAACAAACAATGGATAAATATGCAATAATCTCAAAGATGTTCCAAAGCTAAGCATATCAATTCCAGGATAATCAATAATACAGACCACTATTAACTTTTTTAAAAAATAGAGCATTTATACAATGTATCATGTTTATAGTAGCCTAGCTCAGTGTTTCTCAACCTTGGCAACATTTAAGATGTGTGGACTTCAATTCCCAAAATTCAACTGCATTTCCTTATTGCACAGGCAGCAAAGGAGTGAATCTTGTTGGTTGGCATTCCTGATTGTTACTTATCATTTGCACAGTAAGAATACTTTTCTTGAGAACCTGATGAGGATAGGGGACTCAGCCTTAACCAAGAAGTTCAAAACAAACTTCACAACCAATATTACTCATGAGATCTGGCTACTGAAAGAATTTTGCCCAAACCTGTCATTCCGAATGAAAGCAAGAATATTTCAGAGATGGGTATGAGGTTTTGCCCAGTATACCAGTTGGAGCTGAAAATGTAGTGGGTTATCCAGAGCTAATTTATTCAGAAGGAAGCATTCCCTTTTTTTATCTCAGCAAATTATAGCAATAAAACCCTGACCCTGAACAGTTTAATTTACTTGGAAGGACGTAAGTTGACTTTACTTTGATTTTCTCATCTTCTTAGCTCTCAGTAGAAATCATGAACAGCATTTGTATTCTTGAGGGTCTTGCCTGCTTTCACATGAACTACACCTAACAATAACCCCAAGATTAATCTGAGAAAATTGGTGGAGTTACTTAATAAACAAAAACCCAATCTCCCATATCCAACTCCAGTATTCTAATTTCACTTTTTAAACCTCAAATTATACATATAATGGGAGCAGGAATACCTTTATCAAATATTATAACTTTCAGAAAATGTTTGATATTCTTGGGAAACTATGCACTGATTCATTTGTAAGACTGTGGAGCTAAGCATTACATTCTTCTGCATCTAGGAAATGTACATTTTTACTGGGAAACAGGGTATCCTTTACAGGGATTTGAATGCTTGTGAAGTGTTTCTCACACCTGAAGAATTAGAAGAATTAGCTATACCTGTTGAAAAAATGCACTAGGACAATTGTGCCACTAATATTTTTGATAATGATAGGTATTAGGATTAGGCAAGAATGACCCATATCACTACAGATATCCTGAGTTTTTCAGATTCAAAATCTCTTTATTCATCAGAAATTTCAGGATTAATCATCTCTCCTTATTTATTAAATCTACTTGCTGCCTATTTCATCGTGGGGCTACTCTAGGCAGCTTACAACAAGAAAAAAGAAGAAAATGAAAGGAATGTAAACAGAAGTAAAATAATAGAACCCATAAACAATGGAAAAGGAACACAATGATAATACATCAATATGAAAATCAAAAAGATGGTTGGGTAGACAATAGAGAGCAGGAAGGGGAGGTGGAGTCTGCCATCAATCCAGTGGCCACTTCCAGTGAGGAATTCCCATTTGGTCCCCAGGCTAACCAGCTGTGCCAGGACTTCTTAGGCTTATATACAGGATTATATTCTTAGAGGTTAGGATTATGTATTTTAGAGTCCACTTAAAAAGATACATTAATGATGGGCCTCTCCACATCAACACCAGACAACATGCATCTTCTATCCAATTATTGTCAGGGTGTTTGCAGCCCTGGTAAAGTAATCCCAATTTTGCAAATTGATTCAGTTATCCAAGATTGCACTTACCAGCAAGACAAAGAATACAAAGAATACAAAGGTGATGAAGTAAATTGGTCCAAGAATTCGATTGGCATGTTCTATGTCGGCAAAATTAAAATCTCCAAGTACAATACGAAACTGGGTAAAACTTAGGAGGAAGCAAAAAACATACTAAGCATGAGATTCTATGATTCTTACTAAGGTTGCAATTCTGTATAGTTATTTGATATCACTGAACACAGAACTTATTTTGGAGTTAACAAAGTTACCATACTTGTGTAAACAAATAATTCCTTACTATTTTAGATATTGGCTAACAATTCTCCTAAAGCTGTCCAATGATATCCAAGAAACTGAAGAAGATATTTAGAAAAAAAAAGTTACGATCATGACACTGGTTATGTCCTGCTTGCAGAGCTATCCCAAGTAAAACCAACTCGATTTGCTTCTGAAAGTTATCTAAATTGGGAAATACTTTACTTTCAAGGAAACCTTGAATTCAGTATGAAAAGGTTGAAATGATGTGAGGAGAAAAATATAAAGGGCACATGGGCATGTATGTGTGTCTAGCTCTCTCTTGCCAACTGGGTATTATGTACTCATGAACATTTCCCAAACTATTTGCCAGACCTCTTACCCTGCCTGTTTAATATTCTTGAAATATTACAATTCAAACAACAATAAATAGCAAGATGGTGTGCTGTAAAGCAAAATAATAACTTCCAGAAAGCTAAGTCTTGCATCTGATTTTGGCTCCCAACGTATTCTTGGCACAAGGTAAAAATGTCCGTATTAATATGCTTTGTTAACATGTTCACTTTTCCCAGAAAAAAAAAGGTACTGAGACTTTGCACTGATTATCCTAGACAATAATCTAGCAGAGGGTCCTTACCAATTAAGTTCATCTGACCAATATCGAGGAGTACATAGATTTTGGGCACAAAAGCCACAGAACAGCAGATTTTTGTCTCCTAGCTACCCTTAAAACAACTGGCAAGGAGTATCACTCTGATGATGTAAGGATGGGCAATTAATTTCCCCAAGGGGGCCACATGAGAAACTGGGATTGTTGTTGGAAAGCCGCCATTATCAACGCTTCGTTGAGAGAGGGGTCGCTCCCTACTGCCCTGAAAATGGCGGTGGTGTGACCCCTCCTCAAGAAGCCTGCCCTGGACCCGG
Source organism: Bungarus multicinctus (assembly GCA_023653725.1). Classification (NCBI taxonomy): domain Eukaryota; kingdom Metazoa; phylum Chordata; class Lepidosauria; order Squamata; family Elapidae; genus Bungarus; species Bungarus multicinctus. The sequence continues at coordinate 85,767,257 of CM042834.1, forward strand.
CTGTTTTAAATAACTATTGTCCAGTCTCCAACCTTCCCTTTCTAGTGAAGGTTGTTGAGAGTGTGGTGACGCGTCAGCTTCCTCAGTACCTGGAGGAAGCGACTTACCTCGATCCTTTCCAATCGGGCTTCAGGCCCGGGCATAGTACCGAAACAGCATTGGTCACGTTGGTTGATGATCTCTGAAGGGCCCGTGACAGGGGGTATTCCTCTGTCCTGGTCCTGTTAGATCTCTCGGCGGCTTTTGATACTATCGGCCATAGTATCTTATTGCGGCGGTTGGAGGGGTTGGGGGTTGGAGGAACTGTCCTACGATGGTTCTCCTCCTTCCTCTTCAACCACTCGGGGAGGGGGAGAGGGGGGGGGAGAGGTCCACCTCTAGGCCCCTCATTTGTGGGGTGCCTCAGGGGTCTGTCCTCTCCCCTCTTTTATTTATTTATTTATTTCATGGATTTTATATACCGCCCTTCTCCCGAAGGACTCAGGGCAGGTGAACAGCCAACTAAAATACATATAAACAGCGATAAATATAGTTAAAAAAGAATTAAATTATAGGCTGCCCCAATAAAAATCTAAAACCCCCAATTAAAATAAATTAAAACTTTTGTACCCCATTCCAACAAATCTAAAACCCCATTTAAAAATCCCATTTGAGTCAGCTCAGGCCGGCCTGCTCAAAGAGCCAGGTCTTCAGGTCACGTCTGAACGCCCTCAGGTCACTGATCGTTCGTAGCCCCGGGGGCATCCCGTTCCAAAGGGCGGGTGCTCCCACAGAGAAGGCCCTATTCCTCGGGGTCACCAGGCGGCACATAGAAGGCGTCGGGACCCGGAGGAGCCCCTCTCTGTGGGAGCGCACCGGTCGTTCAACATGTTTTTGTTCAACATTTGTGAAGCCGTTGGGGGAGATCATCCGTGGTTTTGGGGTGCAGTGTCATCTGTATGCTGATGACACTCAGCTTTACATCTTCACCCCAAGCCATCCCAACGATGCTGTGAAGGCTATGTCCCGGTGCCTGGAGGCCGTGCGGATTTGGGCAGGAACAGATTCCAGCTCAACCCTTCCAAGACTGAGTGGCTGTGGTTTCCGGCGCCCCGATATAGTCAGCTGACTCCGTCGCTATTGGGGGAGAGATCTTACCCCCCACAGAGAGGGCTCGCAATTTGGGAGTCCTCCTGGATTCACGGCTGTCTTTAGAAGAACATATTACGGCTGTTTCCAGGGGGGCTTTTTATCAGGTTCGCCTGATTCACCAGTTGCGGCCCTTTCTGGATTGGGACGCCTTACGTACGGTCACTCATGCCCTTGTCACCTCTCACCTGGACTACTGTAACGCTCTCTACATGGGGCTCCCTGCGGGGAGCACCCGGAGACTTCAACTGGTACAAAATGCGGCCACGCGGGTGGTTATGGGGGCGTCACGAAGCTCCCATATGACGCCTCTCCTGCACGAGCTGCATTGGTTGCCGGTGGTTTTCTGGGTTCGCTTTAAGGTTCTGGTTTTGACCTTTAAAGCGATCCATAGCATTAGACCAGATTATCTGCAGGACCGCGTTCTGCCGGTAATCTCCCACCGACCTGTGTGTTCCCAAAGAGAGGGGCTTCTTCGGGTGCCGACGGCTTCTATGTGCCGTCTGGCGACTCCTAGAAGTAGGGCCTTCTCTGTCGGGGCCTCCGCCCTCTGGAATGGTCTGCCCCCGGAGTTACGCAATAACATGGACCTGAGAGCTTTCAGACGTGCATTAAAAACCTGGCTCTTCGAGCAGGCCGGCCTAGGCTGAAATGGGATTTTTAATGTAATTTAGTATTTGAGTTTTAAATTGGGATTTTAGAATTTGGGTTTTAATAATTTATTGGGGCAGGGTATAATTTTAGACAGCCTAAGATATTTAATTCTTTTTTAACTTTTATAATTGTTAACAAAATTTTATGGTTGGCTGTACACCGCCCTGAGTCCTTCGGGAGAAGGGCGGTATATAAATATAATAAATAAATAAAAATAAATAAATTGCTGCCCTGCCTCAGGCTGCATAGAAACACTCAAAAGAGTCCGTATATAGCCTATGGACTCTAAAACACCTGTGATGAAAGATTTCCAAGAACTATTTCGCTTTTCTAATTTACCCATTTTGAGAAGGGTTCCTGGAATAGAAGCATCAAATAATCCCAGAACTCCACAAGAGGCCACTACAGGTAGTCTTGGTCTTACAACTGTTCACTTAATATCAGTTCCAATTAACTACTTTGGAAAGGATGCTTTACAGCCTGTAAAGTATGTTTAATGGTCATAAAGCATCACTTTCCAGTGGTTACACGACCATGATCTGGGTGCTTAGCAACCTGCTTGCTTTTACAACCAGTTGCCAAATGCTCCCCAGTCATGTGATCGCTATGAAATCTTCTCTGCCACCATACCCAGAAAGTCAATTGGGAAGCCAGCAGGGAAGTGCTCAGAAAAAATCCCTCTTATTTTGGGGGCGCTGACTTTCTCTCATCTCTTTAGTAAGCAGCTCTTTCCCTCTGAAAGAGTTGCCTGCCAAAGAATTGAGCTCCATGACTGCTTGGATTTGAACTTTGAAATACAAACAACCAAAGAAAGAGCTCAAATCCTTTTGACAGGCAACCTTTTGCTTTTGCCTTAAAAACAGGGAATATTTAATATAAGAACAACGATTACTAGGCACAAATGATTTCCTTGCGCTGATACATTACAATTTTGCCATTGGGAAAGTAGAATAATAATAAGAGAAGAACGGTAGAAGGATATTCATGTTAATGGTTTTCATATGTACAACTGTTAGAAAGATTTAAAATAAGTGAAACAATTTTTGGTTTGGAACAGTGCAAAACTGAATCTGAAATTGAGCTGTGTACAAATGAAGATCATGTTATTGCTAACATGTATAAACTTGAAATATGAAGAAGAAAGAATGTATGATAAAATAGTCTACAACTGATTATAATATACACATACAGATTAGTGGGAGAACAAATGGTAGAAAGGATTGAAGTTTACACTATGGTATATGAATTTGTATAAAACAATGTATTGTTGCTACATTTCACTAAAAAACATACTTCAAAATGCTGAAAATGTAACCAAAAAGAAGGTGTTTTACCATGCTTGTAACCTGTAAAAAAGCTAGAAAATTTTAGACGCAATTACATACAGCAATACAAAAGGTTTTAAAGACATCCATATAACTAAACCCAGAACCAATTAGGTGTGGGAGGAACTGATAGATAAGCATCCGGAATAGAATGATGGAACTTTGGTTTTATATAGGCTGACTGCATACAGTGGGGCAAAAAAGTATTTAGTCAGCCACCAATTGTGCAAGTTCTCCCACTTAAAAAGATGAGAGAGGCCTGTAATTGTCATCATAGGTATACCTCACCTATGAGAAACAAAATGTGAAAACAAATCCAGACAATCACATTGTCTGATTTGGAAAGAATTTATTTGCAAATTATGGAGGGAGTTGAAAGTCCGTGTTGCCCAGCGACAGCCCCAAAACATCGCTGCTCTAGAGGAGATCTGCATGAAGGAATGGGCCAACATACCAGCAACAGTGTGTGACAACCTTGTGAAGACTTACAGAAAACGTTTGACCTCTGTCATTGCCAACAAAGGATATATAACAAAGTATTAAGGTGAACTTTTGATATTGACCAAATACTTATTTTCCACCATAATTTGCAAATAAATTCTTTCCAAATCAGACAATGTGATTGTCTGGATTTGTTTTCACATTTTGTCTCTCATAGGTGAGGTATATCTAGGATGACAATTACAGGCCTCTCTCATCTTTTTAAGTGGGAGAACTTGCACAATTGGTGGCTGACTAAATACTTTTTTGCCCCACTGTATATAGGATATTGCATGCACTAGGAATGCTGTAATTACAGTTGTTGAGCAAAGCAGTCATGTCCTTTGTTCAACAACTTCGTCAAAGACCATGTTTAACATCTCAACTGTGCTTATCGGTTGACGATCAGCTGTATCAAGTACTTCATGTACCCTGGCCCTCCTCTAGAGAAAATCCTGCTCTAACTAATGACACAGTGAAACAACAACCGTATTAGTTAACTTGGTAAGTTCCATACATGCAATTCTGAAAGGTGGAAAACTCATCCACTTGGGACCCAAAGACCAAATAGCCCAGCTGCGCATATGCAAAGAAGATGATAAAAAACATGATGGCAAATCCTATGATGTCTTTAGCACAACGGGATAGAGTAGAGGACAGCTGAGTCATTGTCTTGTTAAAACTTATGTATTTAAATATCTGGAAGACAAAAAAATAGAGGGGATTATAATGTGGATAAGACCCAACTCTACCACATATACTTAAATCTTAAAAGAGTTTTCACATCTCTCTCAGGAAATCAATATTAAACTGTAAAACCAGATAGTTTGAGATTAAAGAACTAAAGGAACAAAAGGATCCACAAAAGGATTTAAAGGATTCCTGTTACATTCACAGGTTGTTTCTCTGAATATTCTAGAATCTAGACTGTTCCAGCTAATCACTGATTCCCAGCTAATCACCGATTGTCAGCTTCTAGTCCATTTCCAGCCCTGATTGACAAGGCCTGGTTATAACTTTTAGAACCCTCATTGACTATGATCTACTATATCTGAAAAAGCTTCCTCAGCATGAGTTGCAGGCTATCAATCAGGACCAGAATTTTCATTGCTTAGCTAAGTGATCATTAAAGGAAACATCATGTGACCATGCCACTTAATGACAGCAGCTCTGGTTTGGTTGTGGTCATTAGGTAAGGACTGCATGTGACTGTGACATGAGCTGATGAAACTGTCCCAAAGTAGCAGGTCGGTAGGAGGCAGGTGATGCTACGAGGCAGGGATGTCAAACTCAAGGCCCACAAGCTGGATCCAGCCCACGGGGTGTTTAGATCTGGCCCATGGAGCCGCTCTGGAAACAGTGAAGGACTGACCCACAGTGCCACTGCCAGCAAAAATGGAGCTTGGGAGGGTCTGTTTTCAGCTGCGATGGCCTCCTTCAGCCCTTTGCCGGTGAAAATGGAGTTTTTTCTGGCAGAAGGCTGTAATGGCCTCCTGCAGAAATGGAGCCTGGGAGGGCCACGTTGAACTGCAAAATGTTAAGCTGGCTATGCCTGCACTGGCCAGACCCACCCCAGCCACACCTATTCGGCCCCCTGAGGTAAAACACAAACCTGATGTGACCCTCAGTGAAATTGAATCTGACATCCCTGTTATGGAGTATGGGGAGGTGACATAAGGAGATGCTACAGGCAGACAGGTAGTGTTTTTTTTTAGTTTACTATGCCACTGGTTCTATTGTGATTTCTTATTCTCTGTCACCATGTTGATAATGCAAAAACAGCAGCCATATTCCAGGACAGAAACCTGATCAAATTAGCATGAGTGAAGGAAAAAAATGCAAATGTTCCTTAAACTTTACAATGGGGCTAGAATGTTTTTTTTTTTTATACTTGGTTGTGATTAATTTTAAAAAACACACACATTATGACACCAAATTAGGTTAACAGCAGTACCTTTATCCATGCAAAGAAGACATTCACTGAAATCATATTATTATAACGGGTCTGCCAAAATCCAAGAAAATAAAAGTCTGGATAAGAATCTGAATTGGAGAGCAAATTTTCCATAAGGCTGGATACCTCAATCGTTCGATAAATATTGAAAGCAATAGCAAACAAGGACAACTGAATGAGGGAAAAAGCAGAGGGTGGTAAGGCTACAATTGAGAAAATCAATTTATGTCTGTAAATCTCATAATTATTAATATTAAAGAATGTAGGTAAAATACTTGTGTAAATTCAATGACTTTATGAAACATCATACTCTGCTATTCAGTATTTTAGCGTTTAATGATTTTTCTTCCAAAGGGAAGCCTTTCTAAACTAGTAATAAAATCCATTTATTTGACATTTTATATGAGCTGCCTTATGCAAAATTACTGTGGAGGCATCTAACAGCTATACTCCAAATTAAAACATAGTATAAATGCAACAAAGACAGAAACTATATTCAGCAAAAGCAAAACAAAACATCAACTATATTCAGCACAATCAATAATTCCTATGATGGCCACCCATTATCAGTCGGTTCCATAAGCACTCTAGAACACATAGTAGCACTGATTTTAGTTGTTTTCAAAATATAAGGAGAGTAGGAGCCACATGTACCCCCAAGGAGGGAACAATATTCCAAAACATAGGAGCTGCTAGAGAGAAGGCCTATTGTATAGAATAGAATAGAATATTCTATATTAGCCAAGTGTGATTGGACACACAAGGAATTTGTCTTGGTGCATATGCTCCGTATCGCCCATCCCCTCCTACTTCTGACTGTATGACTGTAACTTTATTGCTTGTATCCTAACAATTTATACTGACTGTTTCCTAGTATGATTGCTTACTGTACCCTATGACTATCATCAAGTGTTGTACCTTATGATTCTTAACTCTTGACAAATGTATCTTTTTTTATGTACACTGAGAGCACATGCACCAAGACAAATTCCTTGTGTGTCCAATCACACGTGGGCAATAAAGAATTCTATCTATCTATGACCTCACCCAGGGGTTTCATATAAATGTTAAACAGAAAGTAGGTAGGTAGATAGATAGGTAGGCTGGCAGACAGATAGATTTCTACCCTCCTCTTATCCACCTTAGCACCATTTTCTACCTCAATGACATGGAAATGCTGAAACTTACCAAGAGCAATAACATATCCAACCAATTCCAAGCATCTCTAAAATAATCTCCTTTCAATTTCCGCAATTTTATGAACTCTTGAATGAGGAATGTGAAGATGAAAAGACAGAAGATGACTTCGCAGGAGGCTAGAAAATAATCATAATAGGTGACGTATCTGAGAAGTTTTACAGAGTGGAACTGCCAAGAAGGGATTACGCCACCTGTTGCAGGAAACTCCATAGTCAGCCTGTGAAAGTAAAAAAAAAAAAAAAAAAAGATGCCCTTTGTGTATCTGGGAGATGGTGGGTGATATCCTACCTCCTCTAAGATGTAAACTAAATGAAACTATGACAAAACCCACCCCAAGAATATAGGTGCTGCTGCTATTTCGACTTTGCACAACTAATGATTATAGCAGTTTGTTTTTAATTATACAAATATGAATTTTGATGATGATGATGATTTGGTGTATGTATGCCTAAGTAAAAAAGAAAAAAAAATGAGCATAAGATAACAGGAAAAGAGATCTTCATGGAATTCCTGACTTAAGGAATGCAGCTCAACAGAGGCATGCAGTACTGAGAAACAATTAAGGAAGGGATGATTTATTTATTTATTTGATTTGTCAATTGCTTACAAGATGATAGGTATAAGTATAAACATGAGTAAAAATACAGGAAATAGGTACGAATAAATGGGGACAATAGGACAGGGATGGTAGGCACGACTGTGCATTTATGCACGCCCCTTACAGACCTCTTGGGAATGGGGTGGGGTCAAAAGTGGATAGTTTAAGGGTAAAGGAGTGGGGGTTAGAGGATGTAACAACAGAGTCAGGTAGTGCATTCCAGGCATTGACCACTTTGTTGCTGAAGTTATACTTTCTGCAATCGAGTTTGGAGCGGTTTACATTGAGTTTGTATCTGTTGTGTGCCAGAAGTCCAGAATGAAGACGTTGAATTTTGAGTTGACAGAGCAAGTAAAGGCAGAAGAATGAGATATGGACTGTAATTTTGAAGAGTATGTTCTAGAAGTAGAAGCTTGATATGTAAATAGGAATTAAGAGATGGAGAAGCCCTAGACTGGAAGATCCCTGAATGAAGGAGAGTGTCTATAAGAAATGGGTGAAGGAAATATCTGGTGACAATCGTTCTGTCCGGTCAAAATTTTAGCTGCTTGAAAGTGTCAACTTACCAAGTTATTTTTCATGTGGAACTCAATCAAGTCATCCCCAAGAAGGCAGGTATTTCAGTACATTTCTCTCAAAAGTAGGACATACATAAAACAGTGATTAGAAGAGCTCACCTGACTATGCAGAAGAGATTAACATTAGCATTGTACATTGAAAAATCAATGAAGACAACCCTTGTTCCTCGAGTGATCCAGCTGTGTTCCTTGAGGAAGGTTACCATCTGTAAACTCTGTTCCTTTGATTTGCTCAGGATGAACATAAATCCTCCGGTACTGTATAGGCCAATAAGGCCCCAATGCCAGGGAGCTAGTGTAGCAGAAGTGTAGTAGTGCCACCTGGTGGACAGGAGAGTATGAATCTAGTCTTTTACAATTAAATGTCACAGCTTTCCAACAGTAAACAGTAAAGCATTTGTCATTGGTGCAAATGGAAATCCTTTCCCCCATAAAATGCAGATAAGGAGCAAGACACAATCAGGACCAAAGTGCAAGTAGTCCTCAACTTACAAAAATTCATTTAGTGACTATTCAAAGTTACAAACAGCACTGAAAAAAGTGACTTACGAATATTTTTCAAACTTACGCCCACTGTTCTATCTCCATGGTCACATAATCAAAATTCATATACTTGGCAACTGACTCATATTTATGATGGCTGCAGTATCCTGGAGTCATCTGATCACCTTTTGCAACCTTCTAACCAGCAAAGTCAACGAGGAAACCAGAATCACTTAACAACAATTACTACCAACCTGCCTTCAATCAAGGACCTGTATACTGCATGAGTCAAAAAGAGGGCTGTGAAAATATTTACAGACCCCTCACATCCCAGACATAAACTGTTTCAACTCCTTCCCTCAAAATGACGCTAGAGCACTGCACACCAGAACTACTAGACACAAGAACAGATTTTTTTCCCCAAGCGCCATCACTCTGCTAAACAAATAATTCCCTCAACACTGTCCAATTATTTACAAAGTTTGCACTACTATTACTATTAACCTTCTCATCACTCCTTATCACCCATCTCCTTCCGCTTGTGACTGTACGACTGTAACTTTGTCACTTGTATCCTTATGATCTATATGGACTGTTTCCTAGCATGATTTGATTGCTTATTGTACCCTGTGATTATCATTAAGTGTTGTACCTTATGATTCTTGATGAATGTATCTTTTCTTTTATGTATACTGAGAGTATTTGCACCAAGACAAATTCCTTGTGTATCCAACCACACTTGGCCAATAAAGAATTTTATTCTAACCATGTTGCTAACTTAACAACTGCAATGATTCACAACTGTGGTAAGAAGGTCGTAAAATGAGGAAAACTCAGTTAATAACCATCTTGCTGAGCAACATAAATTTCGTACTCGAGCTTAGCAGAAAATTATTAAACTAGCTCACAGGCATGCATTGTTTCGGAGTTTGAACAATTTAAATAATGAAGTAATGGGATTTGTCTGAGAGGAAGTAGAATCCCACGATCAATCTGAGTTTATTAAACTACATGTGAAATGAAGGCATCGGGGGAAAACAAACAAACCACCAAACCTGAGATGCCATTTATACTTACGCAGTATCATTTTTAAAGCCAAAGCTTTCTCTGTCTTCATGGGTGTAGCTATACTGCCCGTAACATTCTCTCATAAATGCACGAAAAGAAGGATAGACGGAGCAAGTGTTATTACGGACTTTCAATTGCCGGATCTGAGCTACTCCGAGGAGTAAGTTCTCATAGTAGATATGGCTACTGTTTCTGTAGCTACTTGTGGAATTTTCAGTATACCAGGTGTTCCAATAAAGTCCATTCAGAAGTGGGCCTTCTAAAAACTATATTACATGAAAGAAGTTATTCATTTGCTTTTTCATAGAACAAACCCATCCTTTGAAAATCATTTACAAGGAGTATAACATATCTGAATGATCATGGGCAGAATGGGAAACCATCCAAGCCTTGGGGTAAGGTGTGTTTATCTTCTTTGGCTTTACATCCATCTTGCCAAGGGAAACGTAACAAAATCAATTGTCACATCACTTGAGGACATTTAAACATACAGAATCTCTTAGTATTATTTTGAACAGTACTTTGAATTCTATTTGCAGGCAAGACCTATACACATCTGTTCAGAAGCAAGTCCCTCGGGCTTATTTCAGCTAAATCTGCACATAATCTAAACCTTAAAAAATCTTGTTCATAATTAATCTTCTGTGAACATGATCTCTTTCTGCCTTCTTGTATGAAGGATTGTTCCCAAAGCCCTTTGGCCTACTACACAGCATCCTTTACATATTGAATATCGGGTCATTGATCTTTTAAATCTCTAGTCTGAAGGAGATGATTTCCTGCAATCCTGAAGAGCTACTAGCAACCAATGTTGCCAATACTGGGTAGCAACTCAGTGCAAGGCAATCCGATATGCACGGAAATGCTGAAAAACAAGAGTTTGAACTTCTGAATTTAGTAGGAGTGCCACCAAAAGGCAACAGCACACCAGGTAAGGATTCTGGGAGCTGCAGCTGCATGTGGACTGTCAGTTGTCTACTCCTAAGCTAAGTCAGAATTTAAGCACAGTACGTTGAACAAGCCAAAAACCAGCCCAGTTCTAGTTGGGTTTGCACCAGAGGTGATATTCAGCAGGTTCTGATCAGTTCTGGAAAAACGGTAGCGGAAATTTTGAGTAGTTCAGAGAACCAGCAAATACTACCTCTGACTGGCCTCACCCCCATCTATTCTCTGCCTCCCAAGTCCCAGCTGATTGGCTGGGTCTTCTTTTGTTGCCCTGCACAGGAGACCGGAGCTGGAAAGCAGGTTAGTGGGGTGTGGAGGGAATGGGATTTTGCAGTACCCTTTCCCCAAGAGTGGGGAGGGAATGGGAATTTAACAATATCCTTCCCCTGGAATGAGGTGGGAATGGAGATTTTACAGTATCCTTCCCCTGCCACACCATCAAGCCATGGCCACCAAGCCACGCGCATAGAACTGGTAGAAAAACATTTTTGAATCCCACCACTGGTTTGCACACTGCCCTAAACCATAGGATGGCTTATTAGCTTTGGATAGATATAACAAAGCTTAATAAGCCTCAATCTTGTAGATAAACAAATTATTCATGATTGGTTTTAGACAATTCTGGATTTACTTGGTTGCTGCTGTCCCTGTGTTGGGACTGGAATTGGTCAGTGAAAGTAAGGCCTCCAATGCACCAAACGGGAGCATTTTGTGCAAAGGCTTCTGAAATACCGAATGAACTGGAGCCAGTCATCATAACAATGGCCAACTCAAAGATAGCTATGGTATAATCATCCAGGAAACCAGAGGTGGTATTCAGCAGGTTTTGGCCAGTTCTGGAGAACCGGTAGTGGAAATTTTGAGTAGTTCTAAGAACTGCAAATCCCATCTCTGACTGAAGATTTTACAATATCCTTCCCCTGCCACGCCCACCAAGCCATGCCCACAGAACCAGTAGTAAATTTTTTTGAATCTCACCACTGCAGGAAACCAATATTTTTTAAAGAGCAAAGGTAGAAAGGAAACGTTACCTGCCAAAAGTCGGTGACGCTGCTCATAGTTTTGAAGATTGTCTTATCTTTCTCCGAGAATGGGGTTTCCAAGAAGAGATTGGCCATTACTCTGTTTAGGTAATACATATCTGTGCTCACCATCCCAAATGTCACTGCAAAGAAATATATGCAGAAATTTGACCTGAGGAAATGAAACAGCAGGGCGGTTCAGATTACTTAACACCCTTGCCCTGATTATTCACTGGAAATCCAAAATAAAGTGATTTCTGAAGTTCTAATGGGCCACAGCAAATATCAAAGGGGGAAAAGGCAATCATGCTCTATATCCATGATGGTGAACCTGTGGCATGCATGCCCGAAGTGGCATGCAGACCCATCTCTGCCGGCACATGAGCCATCGCCCCAGCTCAGTTCCACTGCTCATGCGTTCATGCTTCCAGATAGCTGATTGTCGGGTATCTGCCACGCATGCACGGGGGCGGGGCACGAGGGAGATGTGCACACATGCACAGGGAGGGCATGTGCATGTGCAGGGGAGCATGGCGGGGTCGTATATGCATGCGCGGGGGGCAGGGGAGTGCGGGGGGGTCATATGAGCATTGCACTATGGGTGCAGGCACATGTGCTTGCACACTTTCGGCATGAAAGGGGATCGCGCTCCCGATGTTTGCAAACGGTAGCGCGCTCCGACCCTCATTACCCATCCTTCAGCCCTGGTTGTCCGGAATCTCAGGCCCTGAATACCCGGCTGTTGTTGTGCAATGCCAGGTCCGTGGTTAATAAGGCTCCCCTGATCCACGATTTGGTTCAGGAGAAGGCCGCGGATCTGGTAGGTGTCACCGAAACCTGGTTGGGCCCAGAGGGTGGTGTCCCTCTGGTTGAGATGTGCCCACCAGGTTTCCTTGCATTTCACCAGCCTAGGGCTCAGGGAAGGGGTGGTGGGGTAGCGGTGCTTATAAAGGAAGTCCTTTGTCCTAGGGAGGCCACTGTCCCTCAGACGGCTGGCTGTGAATCTCTATTTGTGAAGTGGGGGCAAGGGGTACAGATGGGTCTTTTGATGGCGTACCTGGCTCCCTGCCACGTCTCATCGGCCCTACCCGGACTCCTAGAGGTAATAGCCGGGCTGGCGGTTGAGACCCCTAGGCTTTTGGTCATGGGGGATTTCAACCTGCCATCGCTCGGTGAAACCTCGGGGTTGGTCCGGGAGTTCTTGGCTTCCATGACGGCCATGGACCTGACCCAGTTAGTTTCTGCCCCCACTCACATGGGAGGACACATGCTGGACCTGATTTTTGTCTCTGGGCAGTGGTTGAATGACTGTAATTGGGGGGATTTAGTTATTACACCCTTGTCATGGACAGATCATTCCCTCCTTAGGCTGGATTTCTGTTCCGCTACCCCCCACCGCAGGGAGGCGGAGCCACTTAGATGGTTCCGCCCCAGGCGCCTAATGGATCCGGATCGGTTCCAGAGGGAGCTTGGGCCATTTCCTGAATCTCTGGCTCTCAGCTCGCCTGGAGACCTGGTGGCCACCTGGGAGGGGTTGGCCGCCGGGGCCCTAGAGCGAGTTGTGCCTATGCGACCTCTGACTCGGCACAGATCCCATTTGGCTCCGTGGTATACGGAGGAGCTACGGGAGATGAAGTGCCGAAAAAGACGTCTTGAGGGCATTTGGAGGGCGAGCCGTTCTGAGTCTGACCGAACACAGGTGAGATCTCATATTAAGACTTACCTTGTGGCGATAGGGGCGGCGAAATCTTCGTATTTCTCCGCCCTTATTGCATCGGCAGAAAATCGGCCTGCCGCCCTGTTTAGAGTGACCCGCTCTCTACTTGAACCGAGAGCGCGGGATGACCTCTTGCAGGGTAGAGCAGAGGAGTTTTCCCGATTTCTGCATGATAAAATCGCTCAGATTCGGGAGGGGCTCGACTCCAATTGGGTGGTCCCGAGGGAGGTGTCCGGGGCAGGTCTTGAGAGTGTTATCTGGGGGGAGTTCGATCCTGTGACCGCTGAGGGTGTGGACAGGTTGCTGGGGGGTCTGAATGCCACCACCTGTTTATTGGACCCGTGTCCTTCCTGGTTGGTTTCGGCCGCCAGGGAGACGACACGAGGCTGGCTCCAGGGGATTGTCAACGCTTCCTTGAGAGAGGGGGTGCTCCCTACCGCCCTGAAGGCGGCGGTGGTGTGCCCCCTCCTCAAGAAGCCTTCCCTGGACCCAGCTATTTTAAACAACTATCGTCCAGTCTCCAACCTTCCCTTCGTGGCGAAGGTTGTTGAGAGTGTGGTGGCACGTCAGCTCCCCCAGTACCTGGAGGAAGCAACTTACCTCGATCCGTTCCAATCGGGCTTCAGGCCTGGACATAGCACTGAGACGGCATTGGTCGCGTTGGTTGATGATCTCTGGAGGGCTCGTGACAGAGGGTTCTCCTCTGTCCTGGTCCTATTAGATCTCTCGGCGGCTTTTGATACTATCGACCATAGTATCTTATTGCGACGGTTGGAGGGGTTGGGGATTGGTGGAACCGTCCTTCGATGGTTCTCCTCCTTCCTCTCTGACCGTTCGCAATTCGTGTTGGCGGGGGGGGAGAGGTCCACCTCTAGGCCCCTGGTTTGTGGGGTGCCTCAGGGGTCGGTCCTTTCTCCCCTCCTGTTCAACATTTACATGAAGCCGCTGGGCGAGATCATCCGTGGTCTTGGAGTGAGGTGTCATCTGTATGCAGATGACACCCAGCTGTACATCTCCACTCCGGACCACCCCAACGATGCTGTGGGGGCTATGTCTAGGTGCCTGGAGGCCGTGCGGGACTGGATGGGCGGGAACAGGCTTCGGCTCAACCCATCCAAGACCGAGTGGCTGTGGTTTCCGGCGCCCCGATATAGCCAGCTGACACCTTCGCTGGCTATTGGGGGGGAAGTTCTGCCCCCCACAGAGAGGGCTCGCAACCTGGGAGTCCTCCTGGATGTACGGCTGTCGCTTGAACATCACATCGCGGCCGTCTCCAGGGGGGCGTTTCATCAGATCCGTCGGATCTACCGGTTGCGGCCCTTTCTGGATCGGGACGCCTTGCGCACGGTCACTCAGGCCCTTGTCACCTCTCGCCTGGACTATTGTAATGCCCTCTACATGGGGCTCCCTGCGGGGAGCATCTGGAGACTCCAGTTGGTGCAAAATGCAGCCGCGAGGGTGATTATGGGGGCGTCGCGTAGCGCCCATGTGACGCCTCTCCTGCGCGAGCTGCATTGGTTGCCGATGGCTCTCCGGGTTCGCTTTAAGGTTCTAGTTTTGACCTTTAGGGCGACCCATGGCATGGGACCAGGTTACCTTCAGGACCGCATTCTGCCAACGTTCTCCAACAGGCCGGTGCGTTCCCACAGGGAGGGTCTGCTCCGGGTGCCGTCGGCCGCTATGTGTCGTCTGGCGGCGCCAAGGAGTAGGGCCTTCTCTGTGGGTGCCCCCGCCCTCTGGAATACTCTGCCACCGGAACTTCGTACCGGCACGGACCTGAGGGCCTTCAGGCGCGCGTTAAAGACCTGGCTCTTTGAGCAGGCCGGCCTGGGCTGAGATAATGATTTTAAATTTGATCTCCATTTTTAACTTTAAATTGGGTTTTTAAGGGTGGGGGGGGGGTTTCCTAATTTTAGTCTGCAGCTGATTTAAATATTTAATTACTTTTTAACTTTTGTATTTTTGTGGGGTTTTTAGATGAGCTGTTCACCGCCCTGAGTCCCTTGGGAGAAGGGCGGTATATAAATGTAATTAATAAATAAAATAAATAATAAATGAGATGACAAAAAGGTTAGCTATCACTGCTCTATATCCAAGGACTTTGGTTATTATGTAGAAACAGTTTACAAGGTATGCGTCCCCCTTCATTCTTACAAATCCCTACATCTTCTCCATCTTTCAGAAGAGCAAATGCTTTCTCCCAAGCTTCTCAACTTGTTGTCCGTGACTTTATGGTAAAGGTTTAGCTGATGTCCTCTGATGATATGTCCCTTGTTTTTCTGAACTGTTTTCATCCATTGCATTGAAATTTTCTGCAAGATTCCTTCTTGACTGATTTACATGCACACATTCTACTTCAAAAATTGTGTATTTGTGTCTACCTATCTATCTATCTATCTATCTATCTATCTATCTATCTATCTATCATCTCTATCAAAATAGTGAAAAGGATTAACAATTTTAACTTTCTAGGGAAGCTGGCAGAGAAGATTGCCAATCAGATGATTGCAGGGCACTTGACAACCAATTGTAAATGCAAACGGTACCCAAACTATGTACCATGTGACCACCAAAGGGTTGTCATGACCTTGATAATAGCTGAAATGCTTACAGACTGTTCAAATGATTATTAAACAACTGGCCATAAATCAAGGATTACCTATCCACATATACACAAACTCATGGCAGTGAGCATATAAAGATAGTCCTCGGCTTACAATTTGATTAGTGACCATTCAAAGTTACAATGGCACAATTGCAAGCGACTTATGATCGTTACATGGTCACATGATCAAAATACGGGGGCTTAGCAACTGACTCATATTTATGATGGTTACAGTGTCCCGGGATCATGTGATCACCTTTTGTGACCTTTTGATGAGCAAAGTCAGTGAGAAGCTGGATTCACTTAACTGTGTTACTAACTTGTTAACATTTAACAACTGTGACAAGAAAGATAGTTAAGTGGGCCAAAACTCACTTAGCAAATGTCTCATTCAGCAACAGAAATTTTGGACTCAATTGTGATTCTGAGGAGAGTGTGTGTGTATGTATGAGTGTGTGTGTGTGTGTGTGTATATCTTTATAACAGCTTGAGAAATACATAATTAATTCTGTAGTTTTCATCACATAATTTTTCTAAGAAAAAATCCATTCCCTTTTCTGGACTTACATATACATAAATCAGTTAGAAAAATAATGTAGATCAATAGTTCTTGAAGAGTCGTCTTCATTTCTAGCTCTCTGCTATGAGTCAGTCGAGGTTTCACATTGCCTGTTAATGTGTAATGTTCAGAAAGAGATCAAAAAAGGAAGAACAGCTTAGAATAGCAATAGTACTTAGACTTATATACCACTTTATAATGCTTTACAGCCCTCTCAAAGCGGTTTACAGGATCAGCATATTGATCCTAACAATCTGAGTCCTCATTTTACCCGCCTCGGAAGGATGGAAGGCTGAGTCAACCTTGAGCCTGGTGGGATTTGATCTGCCAAATTGCAGTAGGACTAGCTTGCAGTACTGCACTCTAACCACTGCGCCCAGGGTGGATAAAAATCAATGATTTTTTTAAAAAAATCAGATTTTTTTAATTTAAATTGGATTTTTTTAAGTAAAATGCTTTTTGAGGAAAATATATTATCATCCAAAGGTTATTCCGTCATGAAATAAAGATAAGTTTTTTAATTATGTAGAATAAGGCTGTATATGTTTAATTTTTTTGGTAAATAAATTCCATTAATCCATTCACAATGTCATGCTCTTTCAGAGGTTTTTGTAAGATTATTGGGCAGTTTCTCTGCCTACAAGATATTATCACAGATGCTTGGTTTAGTTTTGCAGTTCTCAAAACTGAATTTGACTCAGCAGAGATCACATGCCTCTTCTTCACAGCTAGAGGACAGTATTTAAGTTTTTCATGTGTAGGCTGAGCTGACAGTCCAAGTTTCTTAAAATATATATATTTTGTTTAGCCAAATTAGTTAACAAACATGGATGTTTGTTTAAGCAAATAACATATGCTGTAATGTTATTGTTTCAGTTGAATAAATCTATTTAAATTGTTATTATTAAGGTAATGATTATTTTTCTCCTTCCTAAGTACAACAGAAAAGTTGTCCAAATATGAATGATTAACCTATTAAACTGGGGATAAAAAAACTAATATGAAAAGTTGTTATTCTAAAAATCTTCATCTATTTGCATATTAAAGTTATACCAGCAAGAATTAGTCTTTATGATTTAAATATGATTTAAACTATGATTTAAATCAAGCCTTACTGACTAATGATTTAAATCATGATTTAAATCGTGAATTAAATCAGTTTGATTTAAATCAAATCCACCCTGACTGCGCCACTGAGGCTCAGAATTGCCCAGACCCAACCAAGCAAAAGAAACCCCCAAATTACAAAAATAAAATTACAAATCCAGAACTACCGTATTTTCCGGCGTATAAGACGACTTTTGAAACTAAAAAAAGACAACCTAAAATCCGGGGTCGTCTTATACACCGGGTCGTCTTATACGCCGGAAAATATTATGGGCGTCACCGGGAGACGCTCCTCCCCTTCCCGAAGAGAAGACGGCGGCCGCTCTGCCGGCCCATCATGCTCCGCGGGAGGCCTGGTCGTCTTCCGTGTGTGTGGGAGAGAGACCGAGAGAGCCGCCCTGGGGCCGGAGGAGGAAGGCTGATGCGAGCGCGAAGGAAGGAGAAGCATTTACAAATCCTTGCAGCTTAATTTTGAATACCCGTATTTTCTGGTGTATAAGATGACTTTGAAAAAAGTCAACCAAAAATCAGGGGTCGTCTTATACGCCTGGTCGTCTTATACGCCGGAAAATACGGTAGCTGCGATTCCAAATGTATTGTCCGTTTCTGACTTCGTTGCATATAACTAGATGTCCTACATTTTATGAAATGCAGTTCTGACAATCATTAATGTTGGTATTTAAAAAACAAAAAGTGAAGAAAGTATAATAATTGGAACTTAAATTTTCAATATTGGTCTGTTTTAGAAGCCGAAATATTGTTGAAAACAACACTGTATTTTTCCACAAAGCATGAAAGCTGTTACTCTGAGAAGCAGAACGACTAGCATATTCCAGAAGACTGCCAAACTCTTAATGCCCATCACTTCAAGGCAACTTGAGCAGTGGGCCATAATCCCACAATCCTTAGCCAATGAAATGCCACTGCCTGGGCAGGACATTGCAATGATGGCATACACATCATATCACACACTTGAACTGCAGATTTGTACACTGCTGCTGCTGAGCTCTGAGCACAAGTCCATTGCTTCCTCTCCTCTCCGGCCCCGCCCTCTGCCTCCATGTTGATCCTCTTATTCCAGATTCTCCACATACTGTTTTACATTCCATGGCTTCGAAATCAACATCCAACTTAGTGTCCAAAGAAACTGCCCAGTTCACCTACAAGGAAGGGCCACTTCCCTGATTTTGTGGTTTTTTTGTTTACTTTGGCTATAGACTGGGAATCGAAGCCACTGATTTATAATCCACGGTCTATATCAGGGGTCTCTAACCTTGGCAACTTTTAAGACTTGTGGACTTCAACTCCCAGTTGTCCGAGGAACTGTGGGAGTTGAAGTCCACAAATCTTAAAGTTGCCACGGTTGGAAACCCCTAGTCTATATGGCATCTTTGGGTGACTGAGGAAGTTGGGTTTAACATTCTTTTGGCTTTAGAGAAAGTAATTAAATGAAAAAATTATGTTTATACTTCTTCCTTTAGGAGGTAGAATCAGTATTTTGTATTGTTTTTTTCTAAGCTATCTTTATTTTATGGCTTAATTAAAGTTTCTAAGTGCATACTATTACAAAATAGCAGGAAACTATGCCAGCAATTTTTAACAGCAGTTGTCAGAGGTGCAGAAGTGAGAGACCAGGCTATAAAAAATGGTTTAGCTTCAGGTTACCAACTTTTGGTCTATGGTATAATTGGTATGTGAATGCAGCCAACTGTTTATTCAACATAGCACAATGAAGCAAAGTGTAAAGTATGGCTTACATGATTGTCCAACAACTTAGAACTAGGTTTCATGCTGAACAAAGTCGTGTTTGCAAAACATGCAGATATTCTGGATTCTCATGTCTCATTGAACGATGAAACGTGTGAGCTGAAATGTGATTGGGTGTTGTTGACTGTGTTGTACAACGGTGGCTAGTAATGCATGCAAAAGTATTTCACCCTTATGTCTTGCTCATTGTCACTTACAGTGGGAAACGGCCTTTTTATTTGAACATCTTCAAGGAACAGGAAACCCCCAAACACCTGAGAAACGTGTGTAAACGCCGCAGGCTCTTAAGTTATTCCACCTGTTTCAACAGCAACAAACTACAACGTTGCGTTTAACAAGAACAATCTTCCTTTCTCGGGTGCAGTAAAATACAGTTAAACACCCATCGGGGTCATTGGCACGGCTATTCAGACATCCATAGGCTCACTTCTAACAACCCCCGTTTAAGTTCTCAAAAAGAAACACCTGTATTTGCGAGTATAGCTACGGCAACCCCCCCCCCTTCCACGATTCCCTCCTCCGCGTGCCCAAAGCAAAGGTGAAGCCCGCGGGGAAAGCCCAAGACAGGACCGTCGCTCTCCACTACAGAGCAAAGTCCAAATACGGGGAGCGTGTACCCTAGTCAGAATTGGCCGGGCCTATTCCCTCCCAGGCGGTCTCCCCTCCCAGGAAGTCGACCCACCGAAACTACTTCGTTGCTCCAGCGTGGATCCTGCCTGGCTCAGAGCCATGGCGGGGCTGGCAAGAAGGGCTACGCCGCCGCTTACTCTCTGTCCTCCGCCTCAGAATAACGAACACACCGCCACTCTGTCAGGGCGAAGGGCGGGGCGCGGATGCCTCTTCGCGAAAGCCGCCCTCGCCTTCCCTTGCGCGCAAGGCGTGATTGCGCCTTGCACCAAGAGACCAACGTTTAGCGAGCCAAGAGGTTTGCGAGTTCTGCAAAACGTCTTGTAGGAGTTCGGTTCGAGTCGTCTTCTGAAATTCGGCCCATCTAGATCGGTTAATTTTTTTTAAGCAGAGATCCTGCCGGCTGCTTTAGTGGCTGTGTTTACTTAGAGGCTTTCTCCACATTGTTGCGTAAAACACAAATTAGGTTAATGAAATAAATCATGATTATACCAATAGCTGTGGATTGTGAGAGTACAGCCAGCCGGTTTTACAGCTGAACAAAAAAATTTCTTGCTGCAAATATAGCGGTTTTTTCAATTTTTCTGCAGCATTTACATTATATTTTGATCGTTTCTGTAGTTGATGGGTAACCCAGAAAACTGTTTCTAGGTATGAACATTCACTTGAAGTGCTGGGCTTCCTCTAAAATGGGGGAGGGGGAAGCAATCATAGGGGGTTTTTTTCCCGAGTTAAGGACTTCCTGTCATAAGATGGACTGCATCAGGAGGTGGCAGGTAAGGATATGAACTCTTGGTTGTCAATGATGCCTGATTTTTCAGCTCAAGATTGTTTACAAGAGTTTGCCTTTTGGTAATGTGGCTCCTGTTCCTTATTTCAAAACTACAGATTAGATGATCTACATGCGTGATCAATAACAAGTTTTTCCCCCTTAAATGCCTTTTTAGGTTTCTTTATATTACTCTTTTCCAATTACTGTCACAGCCTAGTATTTTACTTTGTTCAGTGCTTTTTACTGTAGTTTTTTTCTACAGGACCACAATGCAAGAAACAATTTCACCCTTGCTGTCCCTCTTAATTGACAGACATTTTAACATTTCTTGTAAATGTTATGACTTGGCATAGGAATCCACTACAGATAAAAGGAGCTCTAGCTAAAAGCTCTCTAATTACAGTAAGAACCTCTTGACCCCCAAATTAAACATTTAAGTAGAATTTTTAGCATTCCTATCACTAGAATTT
The DNA here is from genome assembly GCA_023653725.1 of Bungarus multicinctus. Taxonomy (NCBI): domain Eukaryota; kingdom Metazoa; phylum Chordata; class Lepidosauria; order Squamata; family Elapidae; genus Bungarus; species Bungarus multicinctus. The sequence goes on from CM042834.1 coordinate 85,788,316, forward strand.
CCCCAATGGACTTGGTTTGCTGTGCTGCCTTAAGATACAGCATTGGTTATTTAATGGGTTCTTCTGAGCACAATGAAAGCACTTGTGCAGAGAAACTCTGGGGAAGCCCAATTCATGAAACCCCCAGTAAGTAGAAGAAATTGCCTCTAGAAAAATCTTGGATCTTAATTTTAAAAAAAACCACACATTTTTGACCATAATGGTACCACAGACTTGTTAAGATTCTTAACAGACCTTTTGGGATCATGATAAAATTCTATTTTGCATCCTGGAAGTACGAAGTACCTTTAAAAGAGGAACCTTCACTTTATAATTATTCAAAGACAACACGTGGATTTTTAAAAAATGGTGTAATCCAAATCTAATCAGTTTTTTAAGGATCTTCATTATGTCCATAGCACTATTGAACTGTGTTTATTATATCTGTAATTCAAATGAAACCTATTGCAAATATTATATTTAAAACTACGGTATTTTCTCTGAACATAAAACTTTCATTAAAAACACCCAAATTTATATTTATTAATCAATCAGCAGAAATGTTTACATTGGAAGTAATATTAATGAAGCAGTAGAAATAAAAATCTTGTGACTGAAACTAGATGCATTCAAACTTTCTTGCTTGAAATAGGCCCAGTTTCTTGGCCATTAAACTCAAAAGTACAAACATTTGCTATTTCCTTCTGCAACAGCACACACATTAGTAAAAATTGATCAAATTCAAAGCAGCAGGAATAGCAGGAGTTAAGTCATAAATAAAAATATATTATGCATGTTTGCTAAACAGTGCTATTGCTATTTAATTAAATCTATGCACTGTTTTTTTAAGTCTGTTGCCGGGGCAAAACCTATTTTCTTTCTTTCTGCTATTAAAGTTCATCACTCTCAAAGAGTCCGGACTGTGTTGCCATACGCTGATATTCTCCTTCATCAGGAAAAAAAGCCTGCTTCACATTGACACCTTTCCCATTAAGCGCCAAATACTTGCTAAAAGTTGGTCGAACCTTCAGCGGCTTTGGATTTGGAAGTGGCTTGTACGTGTGTGCTGAAAAAGAACATGAATAGAGACAGTTCAAATTGTCTTGCAGAGGGAAGGAACTACAAGAGGCTACAGCGCTAAGATCGTATGTTAATACACAGTTTGAATGAGTTTTACCAGGAGTGTGGTGGCTCAGATGGTTAGGACACTAAGTTGGCAATTTGCAAACCTGCGTCCGAAGCCTAAGTGCTGCTGTGTGACAGGTGAGCTCCTGTCATTTGCTCCAGCTCCTGCTAACGCAGAAGTTACAACAATAGGTACCACTTTGGCAGTCTCATTAACAGACATGACAGAAGTGTCCCTCGGGCAATCCCTTCACCACGGAAGTGCTTCAGTGCTTCCTACATGGGAATATAGTATGCCATGGTGTTACTTGGTTCTACTATATCACCTTTATTCTTCTAACCCACCCAAGATAATCCAAAGTACCCAAAGGTAGATGATTTGCAGACTTTCATGTAATTTAGCTAGGGAATATATAGCTGAATGGATGCATTTGCTAAGGATCAACCTAGGTGTAAGGAAAGTACATTCAATCACCAGAGAAAATACACTTACTAGCCACATCCAATCTGGCATGACATGTTGCCACTCCTGCCTCATTGACTGCAGATACTGTGTACCAACCAGCATCTTTCTTATTTACATCGTGGATCAGCAAGCAAACCTTGCCAGAAGCATCATGAAACATGCTACAAAATGGAAGAAAAACAAAATTACTTTAGCTGGACCTGACTAAAAACCATTACTCTTGATTAGATTTTAATATATGTATCAAATTCTTGTTGAAAGTTTCATAGCCCAATTTTTGGGCTCTGTAGTGTCCTATTATATAAATCAGACCTCATGTTGCAGATCCATCTTCTTCATCCCAAATTCAGCAATTTCCAGCATTCTGCAATTGCATGATCTGCATTCAACTCTCTGAATGAATTCCTTTTCTCTATCCTCACTACTGTGCACAAGGCAGATACTGTATACTTCCCCATATCTTTTTGCAAAATGAACCAGTAGCAAAATTCTACTATTATTATTACTGCTGTTACCATTCCCCATAATAAATATGCAATAGGCAGGAAGGAGCCAACAGACATCACTTTATTTATTTTCCATTTCAAAGTAATTTTTTTATTAATCATATTTCAACTAAAGCACCACATTTACACTCATTATAGAGTTCAGGTAATGGTATTCATTCATATTGACATAATTGTTACTATTCTATATGTTATATAGTTTTTTCTACTTTTAACTTATAGCAGTATTTACAAATTATATATATATATAGTATTTCTCCATTTTACTATAACTCCTACATATTCTTCATGTAACAACTTTACGTAACAGACATCACTTTAATTTATTTCATTAAATTTACAGGCTGTCTGACTCCAAATGACTGGGCAGTTACGCTTTAAAAAACAGTAAAATAGAGGAACCTAGTTCTAATTTTCATTTTAAAAGTTCTTAATTTTAATAAGCTATGCTTTCTAAACACTGACTGCCTCATTCTTGACAGAGAAGCAAAATCAGAATCTTCTATGTTGACTATACATTTCCTGGATGGAAAGGCAGTTTGAGGCAGTGGAAAAGATAATGCTTATTAGTTTTCCTCTAATGAATGGCACACTACAGTAACATCTATAATCTTTTAACTGGATTCTGCCACAGGAAACGTATCTACTTCTAATCAGCTAAAAAGCAAATCCAGCAGAAGTGTCCTTACCTGATTCTGTCTGTATTGAACTGTACCATTTCATTATTTCTTTTCCAGTATATTTGTGGTGGTGGGATAGCACACACCTGGCACTCAAGTCTAGCTGAATCCCCCTCAAAAACTTTTGTGCTTTGTGCTTTAGAGATGAAAACTGGTGCTTTCCGATGCTCTTTTGCTAGAGATTTTAATAAAGAAACGTAAGGAATCAGAAACAAAATTGAAAAAAACTACATATTCATAAAATAGTAAAAGCGAATACCAGTTAAAAAAACCAACCAACCAGTAAGTTAACTGACATTAACATGGTTGAAAATGACTCTCTTCTAAAGTTGAATAAGTGGCTCATGATGTATGGTGGCCTCAGCTTCAAGTTATCTCAGGAGAGTGTATACCACATATCAGATTTATGTCAATGTTGGCTATGGTTGCAACGCACATTGCAATGATGCTTACATAATCACTAAGAATAGAGCAGGAATAGAGAATCTTTCAGACATTGGATATCTTCCATTTTTAGCAGATCCAGCTGAAATGGATGATGGAACAAACATTACCAGGGCTAGATTCTCCATCTTTGGAACTTATATCTTATGGATAGCCCTCCCTTCTCTATATTAGATCAGATGGGTAGTTTATTTAGTGACCATTTGCAGTCACAACTATGATTTAAAAAGTAACTTTATGACTACTCCTTCATGTATGAACTTTGTAGATATGTAAAGCAAAATTAAGATCAAACACACTTGTGGCTTCACTTACTAAGGGCTTTGCTTAATGACCTAATTGTCAGTCCCAATTGAGTAGCTAAATGAGACACTTCTGGTGAGGAATGATGAACTGTGGTTCTGTAGATTACAGCAGACATTATGGCCATAAAGGCAATTGGATGCTGGATATGGACTGCTGAAAATCATCTCTGGACCGAGGAGAGATCTTGAGATTACCATACATTATGTACTCCAGACATATTTTTTTTGTGTATGAGTAGACAGAAGAAATTGATGTTTTTATGGCCTCGCAATCAGCTGGGAATTGTGGGATTGGGATTCTACCAAGCTCAGAGTTGTCTTTTCATGTATTCAAGGCTCAACCAAATCTTGTCTTTTTAATCACTCTGCAGTGTTATTTTTTAAAAATTGTTTGTTATATTGAAAAATCTTCAAAACCATAAGTTTACTGAGTAAGTTCTTCTATCAGTTTAGAAAGAAATAAAGTTTCTTGTTTAAAGTTTTGTAAGAATTTCTTGCAACATATCGCAAAGGGGTGACTGTAGCATTGATCTCATAAAGTTCTAAATAGATTAAGGGATGATAGATTTGAAATAAAGACTATAGCTAATTGAAAATATCCTCTCGTGACAAAATTCTCTTTATATTTTGAGTTGATAAGATTACTTTGAAGGTTGAACACTAGAGGGCAACAGATGGCTATAAGAAATATTTGAGTGCAAAGGGTTTTGGAGTTATTTAAAAAGGTGTTATTGAAGAAAAACAAGCCCTATTGAAATAAAACTAAAATATATTTTAAGATGGAATCAAAAATAACAATCCACAAGAAATTAAAATTCCATAATAATGGGTGATTATTTAAAAACAAAACACAAAAAAAGTTTTCAAGTAATAAATCAAAAGAGTGTTGAAGATTATTTTCTTATACTGTATTATTCAAGATTTATTGAAAGTACTCTCTGGATTACAAGACTTCTGGCATAAATGATAAAAATTTTGAGAGCAGAGACAAAGAGACTAACAAAACAAGTATTAGAATTTTCTTTGTGGGATTAAACAATCCTGAAAGAAAAAAATACAAAATTGTGTTATATGATCACGGTTAAATAAAGGATTGCAATGTTTAATGATGCCTAATGGTTTGATGGGGATTGGATGATAATAGTTATTTGTGATAATGTAGTGGTTTGCATCTCGTTATTTCTGATAATATGAATAATGGGTTACTATTTCTGGTCATGTCTAATTTTTTTTAAATTGGGATTGGATGATGGTTACTTTTGGTAATGTTTTATTGCTTATATTTTATTTGGGACTGAACTTTGACTATTTGAAGAGCAGGACTAAGGGCTATTTGTTTAAATGGCAATGGAGAAATAAATACATTGTTATTTCTTATAACCCTTATCGGATTTTTGCTGATTAATAAGGAGAACTGAAGATTTAGAGATGGACTTATAGTAAATGGGTCAGTTATAGAATAAATGTTTGGTTGTATTTTAAGAGACTGTGATAAGTGCTTAATGTTGATTATTCTTGTTTGGGATGAAAGGGCTAGTTTCTTTTACAATATCATTTTTTTCTTCTGCACTTTTGAATTGTTATAAAAAATAGAAATAATGTATATTGTAGTTTTACTATAATGTATTTGCTTAATATAATCTTCAATAAAATTATTGAAAATAAAATCAATTGCAGTAGCTAAACAAGGACATATATAAGTGAAAGATGTAATGGAAAGGGGAAAAAACACCAGTAGAAACAACAGTATAGTGATTGGCACACTGGTTGCCTTTCCAAAGTCTTGGATGGCACTTAAAAAATCTACACATTGACAAAAATCCTATCTGCTAAATAACAAAAGGCCACACTGCACATATACTACACTAATAGATTGGGAAGAATTCCATCATCATCTTCTTTTAACAATTCCATAATCCCTTGCGGAGTGGAGTCTGGGCAACCAAATGTTTACTGGCCGGATGCCCTTCCTGTCACCAATGTGGTTACATTCAACAGATATATTCTCAACGTGCCCAGAGACAGACATATCCGCCTCTATCTAGGATCGAACTCACAGCTTCTGATTGTGAAGCGAGAGCTCCACCTCTAGGCCACCACACCACTTGTTGGGGAAAAACCATGCATATGAATATTAACTCCAGCTAAACAACTGGCAGCTATAATTTCACATAGTTGTGCATAATAATAATAATCTATACAGTATATAATGACACATCTGTTGAAGGAAAAACCATTTCCAAGCATACAAAGCCTTCTCATACCAATAACATCTATTTTCACTGAAAAGGAAGCTTCTCCAGCACGGTTATAAGCCACACACTCCCATGTTCCTGCATCATAGACCCGAACTACTTCGAAAATGAATGAGTGGAAGCCTTTTTCTGATACTATCATTTTATGAAAATCATCTGGGTGAATAAGTCTTCCATTTAGGTACCATGCCACATCTGGGATTGGTAGCCCACTGACCTACAAGGGGAAAGAGACGAATTGAAGGAAAGTTTAATGTCCAAGGGCAAATCTACATGGAAGCATCCCATTATTTATATTTTAAGTAAGTAAATAAATTCTACATTATTGGAAACACTTCTATTTAGGACATGGCGTATAACATATATATATGGCAAACTACAATGTTTTGGAAACTGGACAAGATCATAGTGTGCCAACATAACACACCATAATTGTGTGTTATAAACATCTATTTTGTATTTCCACTAATGTGGTAATACATGAAGCAGCTTTAACACATAGGCAGGGTAGGACTACAAAAAAAAGGTATACAATTAAATGGACAAGTTTCAATCCAAATGTCTGAAATTAGACAAAGTAACTGAAATTCTTTAAAATTAAAAATTATTTAAAATTTAAAATTTTGCTGATTTGAACTTCTAATGCTTAAGTAAAAAATGGACAAAGCAGCAGAAAAATACAATGGTTTTTTTTATATAGTACATAAAGAGAAATAGTCTATTGTGTAATATAGTGAAATGTAAATATAGTACTACATATATGAAATTATCTGCACGGCCTAAAATTGGGACAAAAGGAACAATGTGTAAGCATACAAGACTAGGCCAGAATATCTCTGTCACACAAATTGCCCTTTTATAATTGCCAGTCTAATGCCTATAGACTGGAGATCCTTTCAAATTTCTTGTCCACTAGCAAACAAGGCTATATAGAAAAATAAAGGAAAAGAATGTTAGCAGAATACTACTCAAATCTAAGGGCCATATGCAATGAAAGTCACTAACTTCAAAATGGTGGATGCAACCCTTTTGATCACCTGCAAAACGTATTTTTAATCTTTGTTTCATACACTGCATGCATGTAAAAAGGGTAGAGCTCTACTCATCCAGTCACAACTACCATTAATTATGAAGCCAGTGATTATTGCTATGGATACCACTGCCAACTCTCCAATGTATGCAGCTACTTACTAATCACAACATTACAACTAAACTCTACTCACGACAAACGATATTCTGATTCGTTGTACAGCTACAATTTTTAAAAAATGTTTGTAACAATGGATGATTAACCTGCTCGGGAAAGCTTTTGGCCATTATCCTGAATAGCTCTTACTAAAATTCTATAATTAACCCATGGAATCTGGTACCAGAAGATCTGAGGGTCAATAGTTTTAGACAGCTTTAAAAAGAGATTATGCAGTTTCAGGGAGAATGGAGAGAAGCTTAATCTGCTTTCTTAGTATCAGATGCCTGGGAAAAATACAGGATCTTCATGTTCCAAATGTGACCTTTTAAGACCCAGCTATTTTAATCCTGCTTGAAAGAGTCCTGGATTCTCAAAATTTTAATTTAGCAAAAAATATTTTTAAAATTCCAGTATTCTCTCTCAAAACACTTGAAAGAATGGATTTATTACCTTAAAATCAAGCCTACAGAATCTTCCTTCTTCAACTGTTACATCTTCAGGCACTTGTACGAAGCGTGGTTGAAAAAATTTCTCCTGAATTACACCTTGATCATTTTTTTCTCCCCTTGAAGATGGCCTATTCCTACATTGCAAATGAAACAGGCAACAAAATGATTTCTAAATAAGCTTTTTTCTCATATACCTTAAGTCACCCAGCCTGCAAAGTTAGTTCCGCTGCATGGCAGCTAAATTATCTTTCATTAATCATTAATTATTAATTAATTAATGAAATTAGATTTCTAGATTTGCCTCAGCTAAGAAAACTCTCAGAATGTGTGCCTATTTCACAGATGGAAGTTCCTAGGCTTATGGTATTACAGTGCCTTAATAGTTTTCCTGTAAGTCAAACCGAATATAATTTATTCTAAGAGTTTGTCATCTTCTAAATATCCAAATGATCTGAATCACAACTGAAACGACATAATCTAACAGCAGCCAAACCATACATTCAGTTTTTTTTTGTAATTCATTCGCTGTTCAGCCTAATAGAGCAGAACTAGTGTTTCACACAAAATGTTGCTTGGATAGAATGTCGTTTCATAAAACATACCAACAGGCAGTACCTTACGTGCTGATGAGGAACTTGCAGCCGTACACTTTCCAAGTTTTGCTGTTGAAAACAAAAAGATGTAAGTGATCATTACATTATGGTAACAGAATTCTGCAAAAAGTCATAAACTTCACATCTTCAGGTAACTTAAATTTGCCAGGTTACTAATAATGTAATTACGGGCACTTTTTAAATAGCATACAGAATTACAATCTTTGGTATCAGCACTTCACTTTCACAGTAAAGAACCTCAATTGTTATTCTTGTGACTATGGTAAGAGGGTTTCAGAGGGCTCATGTGGCACTTGTGGGCTACTCCCAGCCACTCTTAAGACAGAACAGTGGGCTTCTTGTCCTTCTCAGAAACATGTGCCTATAGAATGATAGTTTTTTTGTTATAGTGCACAGTATTTTGGGAAACACATAGTCTTTGTTAGAAAAGAGAGGCTATTAATTCACTAAAATAAGACCTAGGGACATACTGTCCTTCAGGAGTGCAGGAATAGCAGTCGAGTCATTTTAATAGAATATTGGCAAGAGCACAGAGTTGTACATGCTCACAAAAGGGTTCCAATAGCAATTAACACATCTTAAATTGGAAAATATTTTCCTTGTTAGATCATAGCTACCTGAGCTTTGACAAAATCTTATACAAGATGAAGTGGCTACATAACTTTTTTAAAAAAACCTTTTTAGCTTAAAATATTTTCACCAAATTATTATTTTAATATTGTTTCTGAAACAAACTTTAAAGAAATTCGAAGTATTACTTAGGTACAGCAATTTTCTTCCCATTTTGCTGATGTCAAGAACAGCTAAATGTAGGTAGTGCAATTCAGACAGTTTTAGGAATGTGCACACCCTTCATAGTATGATATAAGCTCTTTGACAAATTTTACACATCTGCTGACTATATTTTGGAATGCTGATTTTTGCAGTGGAGAAATACACCAGACTAACTTCATCAAGACTTTCGTATGAATTTTAGCATATGCTTTGCTCTTCAATTAACTATGATCTCTACTTTGTAAATAAATATATAATTACTACCAACTATTAAGTAGTCAACATGAAATAATCCAGAAGCTAAAAAAGCTGCAGAAGCAATACATAGAGAAAGGAATCACTAGAATTCATTTTTTAAATCAGAATTTTGTTCTTTCTCTGATCAATTTTTTTTCCTTACTACACTGCCTTCGTATTTGCTATATAAATTAATGTGACAAATGCTATGTATCGGAAACCTAACCACCTCATTCCAATTTCATGGGGCAATTTGAATGCCCGCCCCCAGTTTTTCCCTCTATTTGTATGAAAAAGTATTGTTCTGATTTATATACTCTAGGGCATGCAATACTGCTTAGTTCCTTCCAACCTTAGCCTTAAGCATCCTGAGCCCGATTTTGTGACTCCATGCCTTTTTGCTCCGTTCCCTTCTTATTTACCCACATTTGCATCTTTGAATGGGTACTAATAAGGTAATTGAAGTAATTGTATAATGATGAAAATAAAACATGGTACTATGAAGATTTGCAAGTTTCTGCAAATCCTCCAATTTCTTTGTTTGATTTGCATATTCTAAGCATGGACAAAATTAAATAAATTAGACAGGGACAATTAAACAATAGTAAAACAAACTACTAATAATTTATATGATTATATTTTATTTTTTGTGTGGTACTCTGAATATTAAAATATGAAAGCAATTGTTTCATTCGTATTTGATTAGAGAGAGAGTGTGTGTTTAGTGTAATAGTTAGGGCATCAGGCTAGAAACCAGGAGGCCAGGAATTCTAGTCCCATCTTAGGCTAATCAGCCAGCTAGCTGACCTTGGGCCAGTCACTCAGCTCCATCCACTTCCAAAATCTTGCCAAGAAAATTGCAGGGATTTTTCCGGGTAATGGCCAGGAGTCAAGATTGACTTGAAAGCATCAAAGAGGACAAAAAGGGCAAAGCTATAATATGCTTCTTCCCTCCCTCTTTCCGCCATGGCCTGCATACAGGCCATTTGATCTTCTTATAGCTTTTGCTGACCCCAAATTCAAGTCCAGTATTTCCAACCTGCCTGCCTGTCCTTGAATCTAAGGGTGATGGACACATGGCAGCTTAGAACAGGTGGAGACAACGAATGTGGTGAGATGGGGGAGAAAGGGGAGGGAGATATATTGCACTTGAAAGTATTCACTTTCCTTCAGCTACCACTGATGACTTTGCCTTCCCTCTCATTCTTCCAAACCTACAACATATGTATCCGGAATAAACAATTTGGGTTTGTGGTCTAAGCAAAACACATTTTACATTTTCATGTTTTGGGCACAAACCATAGCAAAAAGCAGTTGCACAGATGGAACAGTTTATGCGTGGAAAGTTTCGTGCATAAGTAACGATAAGCTGTAACAGAACAATTCAGGATCAGTAAAGATAATGGCTTCTTTCTCCTATCTTTCTATCCCTCAGACAACTTGGGAGACAAATCCTACCTCCATCCATGTTTTGCCTGAGCTACAATTTAAGTTTATACGTCAGGTTAATGTGTTTTTGTTTCGATAATAACAGTTTACAAACCACAATGCTTAAATTCATATATTTAGCACTGCTGCACTGTCCTGGAGTCATGTGATCACCATCTGTAACCTTCCAGCCGGCTTCTGATAAGCAAAATCAATGGGGAAAGCCAGGTTCACTGAACCACCACAATTCTCTTAACAACTATGGCAAAAAAGGTCGTAAAATGGGGCACAACTCACTTAACAACTGTCTTGCTTAGCAATGGAAATTTTGGGCTCCATTGTGGTTGTAAGTTGTATTGCATTCAGGAAAACTTCTGCTACCTTCATATGGGGAACAGTTTGGATTTCAGTTCAGCTTTTGGGTGAAGAGGGAAAAAATTAAGAAAGACTTACTTGTGTGTCTTGTGCATTTTGTTCATTCTGTGATACAAACACAGATGCAGCATTCTCTGGTCCAAGTAACCTGCGAGCCATTCTTTCTTCGTAGCTTAAACGCTTATGAAAAGGAAATGTGAACATGAACATTAAAGAAAATCAGAGAACGGTTAAATTTCCATTCAGTATAACACAGCTCACTCTAAGATTACCTAGGAATTACTCTTCTTTGATAAAAGCAGGACAAATAACTGTTTTAACCACTATCGTTCGCAGACGTGAAATGTGAAAATAGCATATTTTTACTAAGGGAGTTCTCTGAGTAGAAGCTAAATCTTCATGAAACAACACAATGGGAAAAGAAGAACAAGGAAAAATATGTACAGGATGTTTTTATCGGATGCCCTGTGGGTGATTTGAGGGGAGAGCTTTGTGTTTTGTGAGCCAATTAACAGGATCCACTGCTGCCATGTTGCTATTATAGATAACTCCTTAAAAAAAGAATTCTAGAAGTAGGCTTCAAGCTGCTTCCAGGCTAGCTCTACCACAACTCAATCAATCAGAATAGAGCTGGAGGGGACCTTTGAGGTCTTCTAGTCCAACCCCCTGCTCAAGCAGGAGGTCCTATACCATTTCAAACGATTATCTAGTCTTTTCTTAAAACCTCCAGTGATGGAGCACCCACAACTATATGATCAACAGCACAGGGGTGGGATTCAAATTTCTTAACAACCGGTTCTGTGGGCATGGCCTAATTTGTGGGTGTGGCTTGGTGGTCATGTGACTGGCTGGGCATGGCTTGTATGTAAATATTATAAATATATTAATTGCTTTGGGGGGTGCTCTTGGGTGACATTTCTCTGTGGACCACCAACATTTTCTCACGGACCAGTGGGAGCGGTCCTTAACAAGCTCCAAACTGTTGCTGCAAGCCATGAATCCAGGCTAAAAGCAGTTTTTGGAGCTTAACAGCCATACGTTTTCAAGCTGCTCCTTTAAACTGCTCCAAGCCTGGATTTCTCGTGGGTGCTGGAAGTTTCTTTCTTTCTTTCTTTCTCTCCCTTCTTTCCTTTCTTCCGATCTTTCTTTCTTTCTTTCCTTCTTTCTCTTTCTTTCTCTTCCTTTCTTTCTTGCTTTCTTTCTCTCTTGTTCTTCCTTCCTTGCTCTTTCTTACCCTTCCTTCCTTCCCTCTCTCTGTCTCTCTCTCTCTCTCTCTCACACACACACACACACACAAACACACCAAACTCTTTCTCGTGACACACACACACCTGGTCTGGGGCGAACAGATCCAAGGAGCTCCAGAGCAGCGGGCGGTGGCAGAACCAAAAAGGAGTAGCCCTGGCCCCCGGAATATTCACCTGTCCTTTCGGTGGGGGGTGGGGACCAGCAGCGGGAAACAGCTCCAGGAGTTCCCAGCCTCCCTTTCGGGCCACCTCCGTTGCCCCTCTCAAGCTCAGCCTCATGTCCAAGAAGCAGGCAAAAGGTGGGAGGAGGCCCAGCATGGACGCAAGGTGAGGGAGGCCCGCCGAGGGCAGGGCGAGGCCTAGGGAGCTACAGGGAGACCTGTGGAGGATGGGCAAGGCCCGGAGACAGTGGGAGAGGGGCTAGTGTGATTCGCAGGCTTACCTGCGAGCAGAAAGGAGTCGTTTTCCGAAGGAAGGGGACTTGCAAGCATTTTGCTCTGCCACAGCAAAAGGCAGGCAGCAATGGTGGCCCGGCAGGTGGGCAAAAGCAGGCTGCAGGCATGTCGCGCTTGCGCACAGGGCAGGGAGCGGAGAAGCAGATGGAGAGGGAGGGGCCAGCCAGAGGCCCAATTTACCAATTCTCAACTACCGGAAACCATAACAACTGGTTCTATAGAACTGGGCCTAATCAGTAGAATCCCACCCCTGCAATAGCAACAAGATTATACAGAGATGGAAAAATTCAACACTAGTCACAATGGAGGAATGGTTGTGGACAGATTTTGCTGATAATGGATAAATTAATGTCTCTGGTTTAGAGAAATGACATTATCTACATTTATTGTTGACTAGAAGCCTCAGGACTTTTGTGTAAAAATGAAAAAAATGAAGACATGACATGGCTTTGCTGATTACACAGGACAGAAAGAAGAGTAATATAATGAAACCTTAGAGGGGTTAAAATATATTTGTACTTATAACTGCTATGCTGTGAATACTGGAGGTACTACTTCACACTTTTTTCCATTTTTCTGTAACTTTTCCTTTTACTGCAACCTTTTCTTTTTTCTTTGATTTCTTTTTCTTTCTTACTTTCTATCAGCTTGTGTTAGCTTTTATCTTCTGGTTTAAACATTTTAACAAAAAATATGAATAAAAAGCAGGAGTGGACTCCTCCTTTCTTGCCCCTCCTCCCCCGCAGCAAGTAATTGTGGCATCCAGATTTCTTCTAAAAGTAGGTAACAAATGGTAATTGTTAGCATGACAAGGACAAAGCCATTAAATATGCAGAAGGTACTAATTAATGATACTGAGTAGTTCTGTTTTGCCTCAACTTCTCCTTCTTAGCACAATACCAGCCACATCACCAAAAGAAATTATGTATTTCTCTGCTCTGAAGAGAGACTGCAATCCCCTATTGTAGCCAAGATATCACATCTCGGTGACATGCAGGATGCTCACCTCAGTCAGTAGAACGTATTGCCACATTATAATTAAGAATACTGTATTACTGCATCTTTTTCTGTGAAAAAAGATCTTACAGTATGGATATCTTATTGATAACTGCCTTCCACCCATGGAAATAATAAACTTCTTGTATATATTGAGAAACTTCTCTATTTTAGATCTCATTTCACAAGCAAACTGATATGGTCCCATGCATTTGCATTAGATCTCCTTACTAAAGCAAATACTAACGGTGGTCCTTTAGTTGTTTAAAAATAGTGGCATGTTGCTAAAAGGGTAGCACACAAATACACATGTGACTTTATGTGCCAAGAGTATTTTCATATGGTGATTTTTCAGATTTCCACATTCAGCAGCTAAACCGATTTATTTTCAGTTCTACTGCAGTCTATTTAAACATACAGTAAAACTTGATTTGTGTCAGTGCTTGGTTTACCCCACTTCCCAGACTTCAGGTTTATCTCAAAAATCCAAAGGGCTTAATAAATTTTCAGCCTCCCCCCTTTCCCTCGGGAACTGATAAATTCTTTCCAATACGGTCAAAAAAATGCAGACAACATGAAACTAGAATATGAATGGGACACTGATACTGCAAGTATTTTCCTTCAGTCTGCAGTGAGGGATAGTGGTATGATTTTTGCATAGCAGCTCAGATTGGGCAAAGTTTTACTACACACTTCTCTTGATTTTGGTCTATATGTAAAATAATCCTAATTACTGTTTTCGCTTTAAGGATTAGTATGTTGAATGAGCCCAGCCTGTTGCAATTAAATAAACCATGGTTAATCAAACATTTGCTTAATATAGTATTAAAACAAATCACCATTCTACAGAGGTTGGAAAATACCTCGCCTAAGCTGATAATTGCTATCTAATGAATGAATAAAACATTACATTAACTCCTAAAATCTACACTTATATAAAAAAAAATTAAACTCACTTGGGCTAGATTTAGTTTTGACAACACATGAAAGGGAACCTTTATATAATACAAATGTAGTTTCATTCATAATGAAACATGAAAGATGGACTGAATGCAATAGCACTAGAGAGTAATATGAATTATACATATAAAAAGCATAGAGTTGCTACCATTTTCTCCCACTCTAGAATCTAATTCAATTTCCTGTCACATTATATGCTCCCCCACCCCACTTACCACTTCTTCCCTGGAAAACAGGGCAATGATGTCAGAACACATATCTAAATTATTGTAATAATAATAATAAAGGGAAAATGATGGGCATACAATACATGGTGCTTTTCAACTTTACCCCTATATTATTTGTAATTAATTGCCCTCCTATTTGCTTTCATAATTAGCTGATCAAAGGGATTCATTCTTATCACAAGTTGGAACTGATTTCTTGGATCAGCTTTTCCCTTTGGATAATGTTCAAATATAAATCCCAGACCTGTTATCCGTAAGTGACATTTGATCAAGATGTAAGTATTGGTGATCCAAGAAATAATTCATGCCAAGGTGCATGCATGAGAGCTTATGTTCTAATACTGCCAAAGCTCAATAAGGACAGAAATCCAGAATTATCCCAATTCTGAATTCAGTATATTGAACAATATTAAACATACTGTTCAATTAACTCTGAGAGTGGTCATCTTGTTAGGCACTGAACAGGGTAAGTATCTACATCAACATATAGATGTCTTGTAAATGCATGTTTCAGAATTGGGTTTTATCAGTATAGCGAAGCAGGGGGGAAAAATCAGAGCAATTCATCTTAAGTGGTAGATTCCTAGCCTCCCTTTTATATGTATTCTCTATACATTGTCTTACTTGGTTCCCGTTATGCAGAAGGTTATCTTTACATCGCAGTTTTCTTTCCAAGTCTTGAATGAGGGCGTCTTTTGTTCCTTGTATCTCTCTGTCAGAAGCCTTAGGTACTTGTTTAAGGCTATCAGTTTGCGGACTGTACATAGGCTTTGAATGACTGCTAATTAAAGGAAAAGAAGGGTGATCTTGTAATTATTAAATAGAGCTGAGTATAAAAGACAAAACTATTGAAATTAAATCTTATTATAAGTGTATATTGTAGCTGATGAGCAAGGAGAAACCCATCAATGCCATGAGTACGGAGTCGCTATATGCTGCATATCATACAATTTAAAAAAAAAAAACGGCCCTAAAAGAGGAGAAACATACATAATTATTAAGCTGTAAAAATCAACTGACCAGCTAAAAACATTTTGTGCAATCTTTATAACTGAGGTTATAAAATACCAAGTATGAGAATTAGTGTGGTATTTTGTTAGAAATTACTAATGTTCAAACTTTTTTTCTGCCAAGAACAATCGTTTAAGGGGAAAAAAACCCCAAACTCAGATATTGTTTACACAGTAATTCTTGCTGTTAAATAACAAAATAAAAGTTTCCTTTCCCTCTTAAAGTTTACTGAGAGTGGGTGAAGAAATTTAAAGTCAGGAGGGCAGCTGCCTACTGCCTTCAAAGCTTACTTTGTTCTGAACTTAATGGCTTAATGGTGATGTTTACTACTAGAAGCAGAATCTCTCTACTTCATTCTAACCTTTTCAAACAATGCAGACCAGGGGAGAAATGTGCTCTCAAATCTCCATCATTTATTCTAGTTTATATACAAAAATTAAGCATTACTTTCTTTATATTCCTATTAAGCCTTAACGAAACTACCAATTTTAGTTCATTTCTTAACAATTAATATGTTTTTATATGCCTGCAGTATGGGTGTGTAAAAGTAAATTTATTGTTAACAAATTAACAGCAACTTGATAATACAATCCCATATTTGTTTGTTATTTTTAATGTTATATCTATCATGATGTCTTGTTTACTTATTATCAATTCTTGTATTAAGTTATCTCACTTATTGTCATGGGGATTAATTCCAGGTAAGATCATGATTCCACCTTCTAGATTAATTAGAATTTCTTTCCTCACAAGATGTTTTTTTAAAAAATTAATGAAAAAGTAACCCTTTTATTTAGAAAATATTTTTTTGTTTGGGTCATGATGTTGAATGCAAATAACAGATAAATGTTTAATAATTGTATAATGAAACTTTTTTTGAAAAACAACTTTTAATTTTTAATATGTTAAAGTAGGTAGTTCAGAAATCTATAATCCCTGTATGCAAATTTTCTAAAAAGCATTGTAGCTGGTGCTGCTGTTCCCTAGTTTACTTTATTGATTCTGCTAATACTAGGAAACATTTCTCTTTCTCTTGAACCTTAATGCCTTCAGATTTTTATGCAGAATGAGGATTCTGCTTTCTCTATATGCATAAAGATTTGTGGGTGGGTAACACCAGAATATTTTGTGTTCTATGAGAAATCAGGGAGCTGTCACTTATTTTAAAAAACTGTACACCAATAAAATAGTTACCTAGCTTCTTTTTCAAGAAAGCTTTTTAAAGATTTATAAATTCTAAAAAAGAAGAAACACCTTTTATTTTTTTCATTTTTTTCAGGGTAAGACTCATTATACAGTGGCAAAAGTATAATGTAGAAGAGAGAGGATCTAGCCTTCACTGATATCAGATGTATTTTCCATTCAGGGCAGGATTGTACCCAACTATTCCATTTGTTCTAGATCAGTTGCTTAGTGCCTAGATAAATAGAACTAAAGTAGGAAATGCTCTAAGGAAAAGACTAAAACTGAATTATTAAACAACACTGAAAACTGTTTCTGTCAGATGTGTTGATCACAGTTCATCTTAGCCAGAATGGCTAAAGATGACAGTAGCAACTGTAAGCCAACTCATCAAATTTGAAAAGGCTGCATTAAATGAACATAACCAACAAAGTAGTGGCAGCATTGTTTTCTCTACTCAATTTTCTGGATTTACATAATATATGAGATGGAGTTCCACAACACACTAAGCTAAAACGTGGTTGACTTGTCTTGTACATTGCACAAATGACACATATAAAATATCTCACAGCAAATAGTGTAATCTTCCAAATAAGAATCTTTAAATTATTTGACGGAACTGTGCTAAAGATATGTATTATACCCAGAATAAAATCCCAGGATAAAAACATAGGATAAATCAATAATAATCAAATGAACTGAAATAATATTAAATAATCATTTGTCTCAAATCTGTTAATCTTTTCTTGAAATAAATCCTTCATAGATTTAGTTTTTATTATGTCAACTAGACTAGTGCATAATTTTCCAGAATTAGATTTCATTTTCAGGACCTGTTTAAATAGGATGAAATTCTGCCTTTACTTTTATTTTTCAGTCACCACTGCTTATATAAAATTTTGGAAACTTCCGTACGTTTTGCAAAAAGTTGGCATTTGGAACAAAACAAATTTGTTCCAATTAACAGTGGTTATAGTTTCTATTCCTGAGTTTCCCCTTCTAATTCCCATTTCTGCATTCAACACTTACATGCAGCATAGCTCACTCAAAACAGGAACACAGCATTCAGGTTTTCATGAATGCACCTACACACAGTTCAAGGCAAGGGAAAGAGCATACTTACTTTGAGTCCACCGAGGAAGGACCTTGGCTATTATTATAATCAAAGTGAGAGGGCAACACAGAACAAAGGAATGCTGCAGGGGACTGATTATGCATGGATGAAATTCTCGGCCCAGATGATGAGCTAGCAGGCGACTGTACAGATGCGGGTGTTACGGGAAATGAAGCGCTATATGAAGGTGAAGACAGTGAGATTGGCGAGCTCAGCGATGAAGAGGAAGTAAATTTCTTCTCATTAGGATTACAAGGCTGGATTAAAATGGAAGACTGCTTGGTTTGCCTGCTCAGAAGTGTAGCAGAGGTCTCTGATCCTGGAGGCTGTGGCTTCCCTTGATATGTATTTTGAGACTGGATAAAGTGTTTTGGACGCTCATAATTAAACATGCTGGGTTGGTACATAGAGGACACAGATGGGAGATTACTGACACTCATGGGAAAGCTTTCACAATTGTCCTGCGCTTTGGAAGGTGAAAATAGACTTTGGGTTGGTGGTTGGAAAGAATGAGTCGATAAATTTTGTGGCCTTTCCTGGCAGGGGTCCTAGGTAGGACTGAATCCCTGCCTCAGCAAAGAGTAGCTGTCTTGATGAAGATAATCCCTTTAGGAAAACAATACAAATAAGAACAGAAATAAATGGGCATGCAACAAGATTATATAGACAATCAAATTAGAAGGGAACCAATGGATAAATGCTAACATCCATTCTTCTCAGGAACAAGATGTTTTGTACCTAGACCATCCTTGAAATTTGCCTGCCTTATCTTTTCCCCCCAGTAATAATTCCTCAAAAACATGCTGAAATATTCTAGGAATACTCACAGGCACTTAAAAGTTTTAAATGTACAGAAATTATTTTAATACCCACCATCCCCATATGTAGAATATGCAATTAAACCTATATTTATTTATTTTATTTATTTATCATATTTTTATACCGCTCCCTCTCCCAAAAGGGACTCGGGGCGGTGTACAGTCTAAACATATTAAACATATTAAACTCTTTCTCTGAAATCACTGGAAAGCAATACACTATTTTTACAAATTTTAACTCTTATGATTTAAAGATACAACTCACTCATCTAAGGATTCAGTGCAAACTTTACTACAAGACCTTTTCATCCATGTAAATCTTTCTACAGTAAATAAAAATGATCACAAGTAGATATTGAATTCTATCAGTCACTTAAAACAATGTATTCAAATAAAAAATTATGCAGTACCAATACATTATGACAAAGGCATGTTCCTTGCTTACACTGTTAAGCTTCCACCAACCAACCAAAATTTGAGTTCCAAGTAAACAAACTCTGTTATGAACCCCAAGATCAATAGGATGATGATGTGGGTCCACCCCTCTGGATTATACTCAAATTCTTTTTAATGGAAAATATAGTACTGTATACATATAATTCTAACCAGATCTTAGTATCAAAGATCTGCCAAACTATAACTCAATTTTCTGAACAGCTTTTACAATATTTTTGAAACTAATGAAAAACTATATGAGGCAAATTTTTAATTAAAATAAAGTACAAAGATAAAGTTCATGAAGGAAATTATTTTCATTTTTTTTGTCTAGACAAGCAGCATTTTGCTTCAATTAGGATTAAAAGAATAGAACATTTACAGATATAGCTAGCAAGAAATCTGGCTATAAATAAAGTAATTTTAGTTACTGTGTTCATTGAATATGTTGATATATTATGATTGCTACCACATGTGCATATCAAGACATTTTTTTCCATACACAAATCCCACTAATCCCAATTAGTTGGGTTATTGCTATTATAAACTGCAAATAAATTCTCTAAAATGTTATTTTTTTAAAAAATAAAAATATTCGGTTTATTTGAACAAAAATATTAATAGTTCAAACACTTAGCTGTGTGGCAAATTTCTCAATGTATCTATATGGAGCAAACTACAGTACATTAAAAAAAAGTGCAAAGAAACTTCGGGAAGGATAAAATAAAATAGTGGCTATTCCTTCCCTTCCCACTTAAAATCCCTACAATATCTATTTTTCCGCTGCAGAATTTCATATCAGCTGTTTTGCTACTATATCTGCATCCAGTATATTGCCTTCCTTTCATAGGAAGAGCCTAAGCTAGGTTCCATGAGGTCATGCATTCCTCAGACAGATCAAATTATTCGGCTTTTTTTAAACATATGATTAAAGAAGCCCTTCATTTCGACGTTTCGTATAACGCGTGATAAATGAACTTATCGAGTAGTCTTATATTTCTAAGTTTCACCATGAAACAAACGCAACAACTCGTGCAACCCAGAACCTTCTAGGAAAGGGAGCCCTAAGACGCTTGAATCCGCTTCAAGTGAGCGGGAACAGCTTGCATATTTTAATAGTCACCCTCCTCTATTAAAATAAAAGTCCGCTGCTACAATAAGTTTCACACGAAGCTCGTAAAAAAACAAAACAAAAACCACCTCTCTTTCCTTCCCCCCAGTTTGGAATCTACTAAGCCCTTTACAAGAGACACCAACTTTCCAATCTTGGTTCACGAACGTCTTGTGTAACTTATTCTGAAATGCAAAGATTCGGTCACGACCTACTGCAACGACTTAACGTGCTTCTTGTAAGTCAATCTTCAGCGCCTCGGCCAGACCGCGCTCCTCCGTTCCCTGAGCCAAATGTCCCGCGTGTGAGCCTTAAGGTATCACACATGCGGGTCACGTTCGCAAAAGCTGCTGGGCTACTACAACTAGGGCACCTCAATCGAACCTTCCCTGCCCGTAGCGCGCGCGCGAGCAACCGAACCACCTGCGCTCTTTTCAAGTATCAGTCCCTCCCGCTATAGACACGCTGGGTTTTCCCTGGAAGTATAGCTCCTAAAAGGTGAATTGCACCGCTGCGAGCAGAACCGGGAAGGGCGGGGGAGGGGGCAAGAGGAGGAACAAAGAGGAACTTACCTGTAAGCAAAGGAAGGGATCACCTGCGGGCCTATGAAGCGGTGTTGTGAAGGGAAACCAGCCATCCACTAACACAAACTAGAATCATAGTACCTCTCTACTTAAGTTTTAATATGAGCGCAGGCGATTAGCCTTTGCCAGGGAATGACATCTGAGGTATTCGCTCTTTCCAGCCACCGGGCTAAGTTGCCAAAATAAGAGCTTTCCCTCCCCCGCCCTTTTCCACTCCGCCCGACTGCTCGACGATCCAAACTACCGCCCGCGAGAAAGAGGCGCGCTTGGCTCCTGGAAAGAGGGCAGAGGGTTCCTTGCGTGTATTCAGAAACGCGTAGCTAAATGAGATAGTTAAGACAACTCGGTAACCAAGATTGTTCAGCTTAAGTTCGACGCGCTCGACTTTTTTTTAGGCGAAAAAGGGGTTGAAACCGGAGCTAATCTTTAAACTCTTCGGTGGGGCGCCTGCAGAAGTAGCGTGGCGGGAGGAAAGCGGAATAGGACAGTCCGGACCTAACTATTTATATGCTGTAAATAAGCCTTTTTTCGGTAAGGGCAATGCAGTAGCTGCTTGGGCGGGGGATCCCGTAAAAAAAAAAAAAAGCTATATTCCAACACATATATGTGTTGTCGCCGCTGGCAACATTATTCTGAATCCACCGATTGTGGCGGCAACAGTCGAGGGCATTTATTTCTTTGCCTCTGCTGATGAAAAATGCCTGCCGTTGACCCATTCGAGATCATCATTTTGACCTAGAAGCGTGCCAGCCGCCTCTTCTAAGAGAAATAGATCTGAAGGCCTCCGTACTGTAGTTAGTAAGGAGTTAACTCTGCGAAGGTGGGAGTGTGCGCGAAGCGGCTTTGTGGTTAGGAAACAGGTGAAGAGGAGCCGAGTTCATTGCACTCGCGGAGTTGGCGGGAACGAGCGAAGGAAGGAGAGAAATAAGAGTCTTAGAGGTATACAGTAAGCGGTAAAACGTTGGACTCGCGTATCTGTCGACAACTACAGCCTCTTCGAGTTGGAAGTGGTTTCAGAGACACTAAAAAAAAAAACCGCATTCCGGCTCGAGGGGACTTTGATTCTGAAGCAAACGCAAGCCGCGCTTCTATACTGTGCGGCCTGATCGAATTTCTTTATTTCCAACTAGCCTGCTGGCGCCCCTTTTGTTCAAGGGCCCTCCGTTTTTCCTCTCTTGAAAAGAGCACAGCGAGCTGGAGGACTCGAGAAGTAGCTACCAACACATCACAGCCGAGGAGGAAAAGAATATAGTGCCTAGTACTTTAAGTCACACAAACATAGTTACAAGCTTAAAGATTGATTCTTTCTAGTCCAGGATATAACAGCTCAATGTATAAGTCAATAGTGACTTAGGTCTTTTTTTCATCCCAGAGAAAACCTATTATGACCTATTAGTGAAATCTTACTTCAACTTCTTATCCTTCAGATTATGTAATATTGTACTTCCCATCTTCTG
The DNA here is from genome assembly GCA_023653725.1 of Bungarus multicinctus. Lineage (NCBI taxonomy): Eukaryota > Metazoa > Chordata > Lepidosauria > Squamata > Elapidae > Bungarus > Bungarus multicinctus. The sequence continues at coordinate 85,810,739 of CM042834.1, forward strand.
CCTAGAGCTCTCATCCAACACAGCTTGGGGAAGATTATACAGGTAATCCTTGATTTACAACATTTCACTTAGTGACCATTCAAAGTTACAACGGCACTGAAAAAAGTTACCATTTTTCACCGACTGTTGCAGCATTCCCATGATCATGTGTTTTACATTGGGATGCTTAACAATTGACTCACATTTATGACGGTTGCAATTCCCCAGAGTCATATTATGCTTTTTTGCGACCTTCTGAGAAGCAAAGTCAATGGCAATATCAGGTTCAACCGTGTTACTAATTTAAGAACTGCAGGGATTCACTTAACATGTGGCAAGAAAAGTTGTAAAATAGGGCGAACTGACTTAACAGATTTCTCACTTAACAATATAAATGTTGGGCTCAATTGTGGTCATAAGTTGAGGATTACCTGTATTAATCCTTAGATCCAACTTTCAAAGAGATAGCTGTGTTGAAGTATAAGACTTTTATGTCATCTTTTCTATAAATCATAAGTTTGTCTTTAAAATTCCTCAATACTTTCATTTTCACCATTGCAGCACCCCCATTGTCGCATGATGAAAATTTAGGCACTTGGCAGCCAAACGTTATTTTTGGCAGTTGTATTAGCCTGTGTTCATGTGACCACCATTTGTAACTAGATTCTCAGTCATCCAGGTCATAGTTGTTTCAAATATGCTTTTTTCAAAAGGCAACTGGACTGGGGTTTTTTTCTTTATTTTTCTCCCTGAGGAAGAAGAAGAAAATGTTTTGCTTCTCATCCATGAAACTTCATCAGTTGTGATACTGGGGGATAGAAAGATAGATACCTATTCTTCCATCTCCCAGCATCATAACTGATGAAGCTTCTTGGATAAGAAGCAAAATATTTTCTTCTTCCTCAAGGATAAAAATAACAAGTTCAGTTGCCTTTCGAAAAAACACTTTGAAATACCATTTGTAATCTTCCCAGTTATCTTTCAAAAAGCAAAGTCAATGGGGGAAGCAAGACAGAATAACGTAGAATAACTTATTATGCTGCAGTGATTCATTTAACAGTTGTGACACAAAGGTCCTAAAATGGAGCAAAATCCACTTAACTGTCTTCGTTAGCATCTGAAATTTTAGCCTCAACTGTGGTCTTAAATCAAGGACTACCTGCAGTTCACTATGAGCAATTAAAAAGCTTTTTTAAAAGTTTTTAAGCTTGTGATGCATTTTGTGGGTTTTATTTTTTCATAGAATATATACATTTATTCAGTTTTAATTGTATGTACTGTATTAGCTTTACATCCTACCTTAATTTGTACAATGTTCCCTCTTCCTATTATATATTTATATATATAATTTATATATGTGTGTGTGTGTGTGATTTTTTTTTTTTAATTACATTTATATGCTGCTCTTCTCCGGAGACTCAGGGCAGCTTATAGTCTAAGAAGCACCATGCTAAGTGCTCGGTAATAGCCTTCATTCCATTGTATATGCCTGCTTACTGCTAGGGCTTTTGGCCCCCCCAAGCGGCATTTTTACAAAGTCAGCTTATTGCCCCCAACAATCTTGGGTCCTCAATTTACCTACCCCGAGAGGATGGAAGGCTGAGTCAACCTTGAGCCTGGTGGGATTCGAACCTGCACTAATTGCAGGCAGTTTGCACTAAGTGCTAGATGATTAACAGTCTGCACCACCAAGGCTCTATTTAGGTTTCTTCGGTATTTTCCCAGGTAATATTTGTGTTTTTATTATAGCGAAGTTTCAGCAGAATCTCATCTGCCATCTTTAGGCTTTTTAATTTTTAATTTTGTGTGCCAGGCTTGGCAGAAAGCAAAAAATGACTGCCAAGCCTGGCACACAAAATTAAAAAGTCTAAAGATGGCAGATGAGATTCTGCTGAAACGTCGCTATAATAAAAACACAAATATTACCTGGGAAAATACCCGAAGAAACCTAAATATCACACACACACACACACACACACACACATATATACTTTGTGTTACAACACCCTGTTAAGCCCCAATTAAGGGAGAAAGCATACTGCTTTCTTTTCTGTCTTTTGGCTCATCACCAGAGACCATACTGACAGAAAGCTATTTGTTTCGTTGTCTTTTCTTTATATGTGTGTAAGGTTTTTAAGCTGATAATTTTAAATAATAAATAAGGGAGACTAGGATAGATCTATTTCGAGCTAGTTAGCTCTCTTCAGCTAGCCATACCCTTACTGGGATTCGAACTTAAAAACCTTACACACATGTAAAGAAAAGACAACGAAACAAATAGCTTTCTGTTGGTATGGTCTCTGGTGATGAGCCGAAAGACAGAAAAGAAAGCAGTATGCTTTCTCCCTTAATTGGGGCTTAACAGGGTGTTGTAACACAAAGTATATACTTATTCCCCTGCCTCTGCTGATAAGGATAGAGCCAGGTGGTGTAGTGGCAATTACAACTGCCTCACATGTAATACTTCCCTGGTTCGAATCCCAGTAAGGGTATGGCTAGCTGAAGAGAGCTAACTAGCTCGAAATAGATCTATCCTAGTCTCCCTTATTTATTATTTAAAATTATCAGCTTAAAAACCTTACACACACACACACACACACACACATATTAAAAAGGGTGCTATCCTTAAAAGGCAAATTTTCCTAGGTTGTTTACAAAACGCCACAAAATAATAAACCAATATATAATAAAATGCAATATTTGAAGTAAATAACATTAAAATAATAAAACTGCAAAACAACTAGACACAAGGACAGTCTTTCCCCCATGCCATCACTGCTAAACAACTAATTCCCACAACACTGTCAAACTACCTAGTAGGGCTATATTACTATAATCCTTCCCATCTCTCCTATTACCAATTTCTTTTTCTTCTTATTGCTATAACTTTGTGGCTTATATCCTACAATTTATATTAATTGTTTTACTTAGTATCCCAGTATGATTTATGTTGATTATTTACTGTGACGATCACTAAATCTTATGACTTATGATGAATGTATTTTATGATGATTATAATCATGATTTATCACTTTTTGTGTGTATGTACACTGAGAGCTTATGCAACTGAGATAAATTCCTTGTGTGTCCAATCATACTTGACCAATAAAGAATTCTATTCTTTACTCCTATAAAATGTTCCAGAGGCATGACAAACAATGCATTTGACCTACTTTACAAATTCCTATCAATCAACAAAATGTTATTCACCTAGACACATGAGGCCTAAAGAGTAACAGGGTAAATATCCCTCTGCATTAAATTCAAAGCTATGAATGTCTGAACATCTTGGCAAGTGAAGACCCATATAAAAATACAATCAAATTATGCTACAGAAAGATATGAATAATCTATTTTTTTGATAGGACAATCCACTATGTCAAAAACTCAGCTCAAAGGACTATAAGAAGACATCCTTGCAGAGATATCGCCTCATTAGTAGCTATATTAACTGAGGTAAAGTAACAATAGATATCCAATATGACAATAAATGAGAATATTCCAATGCCATCTAGGCAGAAACAGAATATTATGTATGTATGTATGTATGTGTGAAAGTACAAATGACCATTCAAAGATCCTTTATAGGAGCAGATGAAGATTAGAAATCAAGCTCAGTATAATTAAGACAGAAATTGGCATTAGCTAATGTGTTTCTGCAATATAACTGGTTGGGCAATTTCCTTTATTCCAGTAAGCAGTTGGGCCCAGAGGGAGGTGTCCCTCTGGTTGAGATGTGCCCACCAGGTTTCCTTGCATTTCACCAGCCTAGGGCTCAGGGAAGGGGCGGTGGGGTGGCGGTGCTTATAAAGGAAGTCCTTTGTCCTAGGGAGGCCACTGTCCCTCAGACGGCTGGCTGTGAATCTCTTTTTGTGAAGTGGGGGCAAGGGGTTCAGATGGGTCTTTTGTTGACGTACCTGGCTCCCTGCCACGTCTCATCGGCCCTACCCGGACTCCTAGAGGTAATAGCCGGGCTGGCGGTTGAGACCCCAAGGCTCTTAGTCATGGGGGATTTCAACCTGCCATCGCTCGGTGAAACCTCGGGGTTGGTCCGGGAGTTCTTGGCTTCCATGACGGCCATGGACCTGACCCAGTTAGTTTCTGCCCCCACTCACATGGGAGGTCACATGCTGGACCTGATTTTTGTCTCTGGGCAGTGGTTGAATGACTGTAATTGGGGGGATTTAGTTATTACGCCCTTGTCATGGACAGATCATTCCCTCCTTAGGCTGGATTTCTGTTCCGCTACCCCCCACCGCAGGGAGGCGGAGCCACTTAGATGGTTCCGCCCCAGGCGCCTAATGGATCCGGATCGGTTCCAGAGGGAGCTTGGGCCATTTCCTGAATCTCTGGCTCTCAGCTCGCCTGGAGACCTGGTGGCCACCTGGGAGGGGTCGGCCGCCGGGGCCCTAGAGCGAGTTGTGCCTATGCGACCTCTGACTCGGCACAGATCCCATTTGGCTCCGTGGTATACGGAGGAGCTACGGGAGATGAAGTGCCGAAAAAGACGTCTTGAGGGCATTTGGAGGGCGAGCCGTTCTGAGTCTGACCGAACACAGGTGAGATCTCATATTAAGACTTACCTTGTGGCGATAGGGGCGGCGAAATCTTCGTATTTCTCCGCCCTTATTGCATCAGCAGAAAATCGGCCTGCCGCCCTGTTTAGAGTGACCCGCTCTCTACTTGAACCGAGAGCGCGGGATGACCTCTTGCAGGGTAGAGCGGAGGAGTTTTCCCGATTTCTGCATGATAAAATCGCTCAGATTCGGGAAGGGCTCGACTCCAATTGGGTGGTCCCGGGGGAGGTGTCCGGGGCAGGTCTTGAGAGTGTTATCTGGGGGGAGTTCGATCCTGTGACCGCTGAGGGTGTGGACAGGTTGCTGGGGGGTCTGAATGCCACCACCTGTTTATTGGACCCGTGTCCTTCCTGGTTGGTTTCGGCCGCCAGGGAGACGACACGAGGCTGGCTCCAGGGGATTGTCAACGCTTCTTTGAGAGAGGGGTTGCTCCCTACCGCCCTGAAGGCGGCGGTGGTGCGCCCCCTCCTCAAGAAGCCTTCCCTGGACCCAGCTATTTTAAACAACTATCGTCCAGTCTCCAACCTTCCCTTCGTGGCGAAGGTTGTTGAGAGTGTGGTGGCACGTCAGCTCCCCCAGTACCTGGAGGAAGCAACTTACCTCGATCCGTTCCAATCGGGCTTCAGGCCTGGACATAGCACTGAGACGGCATTGGTCGCGTTGGTTGATGATCTCTGGAGGGCTCGTAACAGAGGGTTCTCCTCTGTCCTGGTCCTATTAGATCTCTCGGCGGCTTTTGATACTATCGACCATAGTATCTTATTGCGACGGTTGGAGGGGTTGGGGATTGGTGGAACCGTCCTCCGATGGTTCTCCTCCTTCCTCTCTGACCGTTCGCAATTCGTGTTGGCGGGGGGGGAGAGGTCCACCTCTAGGCCCCTGGTTTGTGGGGTGCCTCAGGGGTCGGTCCTTTCTCCCCTCCTGTTCAACATTTATATGAAGCCGCTGGGCGAGATCATCCGTGGTCTTGGAGTGAGGTGTCATCTGTATGCAGATGACACCCAGCTGTACATCTCCACTCCGGACCACCCCAACGATGCTGTGGGGACTATGTCTAGGTGCCTGGAGGCCGTGCGGGACTGGATGGGCGGGAACAGGCTTCGGCTCAACCCATCCAAGACCGAGTGGCTGTGGTTTCCGGCGCCCCGATATAGCCAGCTGACACCTTCGCTGGCTATTGGGGGGGAGGTTCTGCCCCCCACAGAGAGGGCTCGCAACCTGGGAGTCCTCCTGGATGTACGGCTGTCGCTTGAACATCACATCGCGGCCGTCTCCAGGGGGGCGTTTCATCAGATCCGTCGGATCTACCGGTTGCGGCCCTTCCTGGATCGGGACGCCTTGCGCACGGTCACTCAGGCCCTTGTCACCTCTCGCCTGGACTATTGTAATGCCCTCTACATGGGGCTCCCTGCGGGGAGCATCCGGAGACTCCAGTTGGTGCAAAATGCAGCCGTGAGGGTGATTATGGGGGCGTCGCGTAGCGCCCATGTGACGCCTCTCCTGCGCGAGCTGCATTGGTTGCCGATGGCTCTCCGGGTTCGCTTTAAGGTTCTAGTTTTGACCTTTAGGGCGACCCATGGCATGGGACCAGGTTACCTTCAGGACCGCATTCTGCCAACGTTCTCCAACAGGCCGGTGCGTTCCCACAGGGAGGGTCTGCTCCGGGTGCCGTCGGCCGCTATGTGTCGTCTGGCGGCGCCAAGGGGTAGGGCCTTCTCTGTGGGTGCCCCCGCCCTCTGGAATACTCTGCCACCGGAACTTCGTACCGGCACGGACCTGAGGGCCTTCAGGCGCGCGTTAAAGACTTGGCTCTTTGAGCAGGCCGGCCTGGGCTGAGATAATGATTTTAAATTTGATCTCCATTTTTAACTTTAAATTGGGTTTTAAGGGTAGGGGGGGGGTTTCCTAATTTTAGTCTGCAGCTGATTCAAATATTTAATTACTTTTTAACTTTTGTATTTGTGGGGTTTTTAGACGAGCTGTTCACCGCCCTGAGTCCCTAGGGAGAAGGGCGGTATATAAATGTAATTAATAAATAATAAATAATAAATAAATAAAATAAAGCAGAATCAAAGTTGTAATGTGGGTTTTGAAGTTTAAAAATTTAGTGAACTTGGATTAATCCTGTTTCGTAAAAATGCATGCAGAAAGTGTAAAAGACTTTTAAAAAATCTCATGCTGCTAAGCAAATTAAATATATAGATTATATCATATTAGATTTAAATTTTAGAAACATGCATAAGCATGCATAAATATGGTTTAATTTGCCATGTGCAGAGAAAACCCAAACCCACAGTTTAAATTTATTCATTAATAGAAATCCTTTCCAAAAATACAGCTACCAGTTTTTCTTATGCATATTGGTTTGGAAAAGGGCAATCTAATGTGAGAAAATGACATAAGGCAGGGGTGTCAAAATCGTGTGGTCACGGCATTGTCGCATGACGTACCGGGACTTTTTTCCCCTTCGCTAAACCGGGTGGGGGCGGGACCAGCACATGACGCATTTGGCCCAGGCCACGAGTTTGACATCCCTGTCATAAGGGGAAGGTGACCATCTGATCCAATTTATCCACTCACATGCCGAACTTAAATAAAGAGAAGTGAGATGTGATTATGAAACTTGAAACATGTTATAAAAGTAGCCTTGCAGAGCTGTCTGAGAAATCTGCTTACATTTGTTTGGGTGGTATAAAAACCTATTAAGTTGCAATTCTGTGCAAGCTTAAGAGAGATCATATTACGCTAAGTAAGTAGAATTTACTTCCATATGAGCATTCACCCAACTGAGCAGTAAATATAATACCAGCTTTTATTTTACAGACTATAGTAATAAAGAAAGAGTTTGGGTACTGAAGGATATATTTTAAAAGGACGCAAAAGTTTATAAGTGTATCTCATTTTATTTAAAAGAAATCCTGCAATTGGAAGGAATGATCTATGTATCTAGATAAATATTAATTTATGGAGAATCTGTGCCAGGAATTTTGGGATAAAGTATATAGGATATATAGGATCTCTTTCCATTCATCTATATGATTTTGTGATGAAAATTGCTGGCTACATAAAATATCTGTGACTGTAAGATTGGTGTACCCTTCTGCCCATGCTTGGAACCCATGTGGTAAGATGAAAGTGTCCGTTGTTGTATAGCTTCCCATTTTTTCCTAAACATTATTTACAGTATGGTTTTACATTAAGCTATGTTTATGCCAGAAAGGAAGAACTGAATTGAACCTCAGAGCAGTTCAATAGACTTGATAGGCAAGGCAAGACGATATCAGAGGCAAAGCTAAAACTCCAACTTCAAAAAATAGGAAATAAATATCGCCTTTATTTTCATAGCGTATGCAAATAATTTCCTTCTTCAATCTCCTCATCGGTGTAGCTACAATATTTTCATTTCTTGTCTAAAATTGGAAAGATGTATCTCTTAAGCATGTGTGTACGTAATAATATCCATAATCCTAATTAATTTCTGAACAAGCATATTTAGGCTGTACACATGCTTGCTAGGCCACATTGCTTCCTTCACCTGCACAGTGTAATATATTCAACTTGTTCTATTTGTTAGAGGAACAAGAAATTTCTGTAGGAATATATATGTGTTATAAGTAAAATTTTACTTTACGATATTATACTCGAGAAACTACAGAACCAGACTGTAGCCATTTTGTGTCCGTAGCCTGACCTTTTAAAAGGACAGAAAAGTTGAGAAATATGTTTTTGTGAAACAAATATGTTGGATTGCGAAGTTTGTCTTTGGCATAGGTTAGAGGACATGTGTACTGGGGCGCTCTGACATTATAAATGTCACCTTAAGGAATATTAATGTTTCCTTATAATTTTTCTGGAATGTGAAAAACAGGAAATCTGAAAATATTGGAAGTTTTCCATGGAAGATTGTATAACGTCCATATATGGAAAAAGGAAGAATGGAAAAAGGAAGTAACTATGTGATTTGATAAACTTATATAAGCTGTATTCACTGAAAGGAGGGCGTCTCCTTCCTCTTAGAAATTTTTCTTTTCTAGAGTGAACTGAGTCCAATACTGCAGTATTTTCCCTAATAAAGCATCCTATAACTCAGATTATCAAAAGTCTGTTGTTTTCATTTTTGAATGCTTATAACAATTTTGGCGAGCCAGCCAGGAGTTACACATCTTTTTCTTCCTTTGGACGGATGATTTTTCAGGACTGCAATGGCGCCTCTCCGCTGGATTTATGGAGGCAGTTACTGGGTCTTCCGCCCAAGGGAGGGGAAATCGCTCTTAAAACCTTGACTGGTAATCTGGTTGTAGATGCTTGGAACGGCCGAAGTTTGGTGCACCGGGGGTCTCAGGTGAGCTGAATTTTAATTAGTAACTTTTCAAATTGTGTTGCAACATTTTCTAAATTGGAATGGGATTGTTTAGATGGGTCTGAAGATGATACTGTTGTTGTTGTTTTTTCTTGTCTCTTTTCTCCTTGTCATATTTTGTGTTAAAGGGGAGTTATAATGAGAACAAGATGTTTCTAAAGTTTCAGAATTCTTTTTCGGAGAGCTGGTTCAGCTTTTGGCTGCTGATATTGAAGTATTATTCCCTTGATACAGATTGTACTTTGTATGACTGGACTGGCTGAAATATGTTTGAAACAGTGCAAACTTTAGAGTGTGTATTGAAATGTGTATTGGTTTGAATGCCTTAAAAGCTGTGTTAAACAGTTAACTGTTGAATCTTTCTATTGTCTCTTTTAATGCTGTGTTGAAGAGTTAAAGAGATTATGCCCAGGTGATTTATGTTGATTTGTGATAGTATGTGGAAGGGTCTTTTCTCTTCTTAGTGAGAGGTTTTCTTAAGGAATACGTGAGCCAACTTTGCGAGAGAGATGTTGAGAAAGGTGTGTAAATGCTTTGTTAGAGTTCTTAGGACAATAGGGCCTAAGAGGTTTAAGGAAGGAATTGTAATCTGTGGAGTCTAATTTACGACATTTGATTAGGTATAGAGAATCAATCCAGAGAGAGAATTGAGAGGATATTTAGATAGTCTATGCTGAGAACTAAGAGAGCTCTTGTGTTGACTTTTTGTCTGAGTTTAAAGAAACCTTTCCATTTGTTTGTAGCTGTGGAAGAGGTATAGCTGAAGATGTTTGTTCTAGCTCAGATGTGAGCTAGGAAGCAGAAACTTATAGTTCTGTTTTTGGTTGACGTGATGGAATTAATAGTGCTTTAGTAGTTTTAGTGTTTTAATGCAGGAAGCATATGTGGCTTACATATGTTAGATTTTTAAAGCACTTTATTGTTGAGAATTTTTTTCAACTGACAGGAATTTAAATTCAGTTGAATTCCTTTTGAGAGAGAGACAGGAATGGAAGATATAGAACTATACATGATTGTATTGAAGTTCTATATTTACTGACAAAAGTGAGAGAGGATTTGGAAGATACCCAATAGAGGGAGGTATTAATTCATTTATTGATAGATCTTCTTGAAGTAAAGAATGCTTATCTGTTGCGTATTTTTATTTATTTATTTATTATTTATTTATTTATTTATTCCATTTATATACCGCCCTTCTCCCGAGGGACTCAGGGCGGTGAACAGCTCATCTAAAAACCCCACAAAAAATACAAAAGTTAAAAAAATATTAAATTTAAATCGGCTGCATAATAAAACTAACAAAACCCCACCCACCCCCCTTAAAACCCAATTTAGAATTAAAAATGGAGACCAAATTAAAATCATTTTCTCAGCCCAGGCCGGTCTGCTCAAAGAGCCAGGTCTTCAACGCGCGCCTGAAGGCCCTCAGGTCCGTGCCGGTACGAAGCTCCGGTGGCAGAATATTCCAGAGGGCGGGGGCACCCACAGAGAAGGCCCTACTCCTTGGCGCCGCCAGACGACACATAGCGGCCGACGGCACCCGGAGCAGACCCTCTCTGTGGGAACGCACCGGCCTGTTGGAGAACGCTGGCAGAATGCGGTCCTGAAGGTAACCTGGTCCCATGCCATGGGTCGCCCTAAAGGTCAAAACTAGAACCTTGAAGCGAACCCGGAGAGCCACCGGCAACCAATGCAGCTCGCGCAGGAGAGGCGTCACATGGGCGCTACGTGACGCCCCCATGATCACCCGCGCGGCTGCATTTTGCACCAGCTGGAGTCTCCGGATGCTCCCCGCAGGGAGCCCCATGTAGAGGGCATTACAATAGTCCAGGCGAGAGGTGACAAGGGCCTGAGTGACCGTGCGCAAGGCGTCCCGATCCAGGAAGGGCCGCAACCGGTAGATCCGACGGATCTGATGAAATGCCCCCCTGGAGACGGCCGCGATGTGATGTTCAAGTGACAGCCGTACATCCAGGAGGACACCCAGGTTGCGAGCCCTCTCTGTGGGGGGCAGAACTTCCCCCCCAATAGCCAGCGAAGGTGTCAGCTGGCTATATCGGGGCGCCGGAAACCACAGCCACTCGGTCTTGGATGGGTTGAGCCGAAGCCTGTTCCCGCCCATCCAGTCCCGCACAGCCTCCAGGCACCTAGACATAGCCCCCACAGCATCGTTGGGGTGGTCCGGAGTGGAGATGTACAACTGGGTGTCATCTGCATACAGATTACACCTCACTCCAAGACCACGGATGATCTCACCCAGCGGCTTCATGTAAATGTTGAACAAGAGGGGAGAGAGGACCGACCCCTGAGGCACCCCACAAACCAGGGGCCTAGAGGTGGACCTCTCCCCCCCGCCAACACGAATTGCGAACAGTCAGAGAGGAAGGAGGAGAACCATCGAAGGACGGTTCCACCAATCCCGAACCCCCCCAACCGTCGCAATAAGATACTATGGTCGATAGTATCAAAAGCCGCCGAGAGATCTAATAGGACCAGGACAGAGGAGAACCCTCTGTCACGAGCCCTCCAGAGATCATCAACCAACGCGATCAATGCCGTCTCAGTGCTATGTCCAGGCCTGAAGCCCGATTGGAACGGATCGAGGTAAGTAGCTTCCTCCAGGTACTGGGGGAGCTGACGTGCCACCACACTCTCAACAACCTTCGCCACGAAGGGAAGGTTGGAGACTGGACGATAGTTGTTTAAAATAGCTGGGTCCAGGGAAGGCTTCTTGAGGAGGGGGCGCACCACCGCCGCCTTCAGGGCGGTAGGGAGCACCCCCTCTCTCAAGGAAGCATTGACAATCCCCTGGAGCCAGCCTCGTGTCGTCTCCCTGGCGGCCGAAACCAGCCAGGAAGGGCACGGGTCCAATAAACAGGTGGTGGCATTCAGACCCCCCAGCAACCTGTCCACACCCTCGGCGGTCACAGGGTCGAACTCCCCCCAGATAACACTCCCAAGACCTGCCCCGGACACCTCCCCCGGGACCATCCAATTGGAGTCGAGCCCCTCCCGAATCTGAGCGATTTTATCATGCAGAAATCGGGAAAACTCCTCCGCCCTACCCTGCAGGAGGTCATCCCACGCTCTCGATTCAAGTAGAGAGCGGGTCACTCTAAACAGGGCGGCAGGCCGATTTTCTGCTGATGCAATAAGGGCGGAGAAATACGAAGATTTCGCCGCCCCTATCGCCACAAGGTAAGTCTTAATATGAGATCTCACCTGTGTTCGGTCAGACTCAGAACGGCTCGCCCTCCAAATGCCCTCTAGACGTCTTTTCCTTTGCTTAGGTGTGTGAAGTGTTTGCTTTGGTGCAAGCTTTGAAGCTTCTAGAAAATGCAGTGGGTATGCGGTGGCTGAAGTTATTGGCTAAGAGAAGTTTTCCAAAGAGATTTTGGGAAATACATTAGCAGATGAGGCTTATGTATGTATATATAGATGCATGTATGAGAGAAATACTGATGATGGTTTTAGTTCCTGTTTTGGAATGGGATGTAAAACCAGGTTTCCTTGATGAAGAAGAGAAACAGATAATGTTAGAGATGTGGAGTATAGAGATTACATATAGTTAATAAGCGTGTTATGAGGAACATAATAGAGAAGGTACATGAGGGTACTTATTAGGAAACACAAGTATTTGTTGCTTGTGTGAAGAGAGGATATATTTGTAGAAGTATGTACATGATAGTTATGCAAGTGAGTAGAACATATATATATATATATATATATATATATGTGTAAGGTTTTTTAAGCTGATAATTTTAAATAATAAATAAGGGAGACTAGTATAGATCTATTTCGAGCTAGTTAGCTCTCTTCAGCTAGCCATACCCTTACTGGGATTCGAACCAGGGAAGTATTACATGTAAGGCAGTTGTAATTGCCTCTACACCACTGGCTCTCTCCTTATCAGCTCAGGCAGGGGAATAAGTATATACTTTGTATTACAACACCCTGTTAAGCCCCAATTAAGGGAGAAAGCATACTGCTTTCTTTTCTGTCTTTCGGCTCATCACCAGAGACCATACTGACAGAAAGCTATTTGTTTCGTTGCCTTTTGTTTACATGTGTGTAAGGTTTTTTAAGCTGATAATTTTAAATAATAAATAAGGGAGACTAGTATAGATCTATTTCGAGCTAGTTAGCTCTCTTCAGCTAGCCATACCCTTACTGGGATTCGAACCAGGGAAGTATTACATGTAAGGCAGTTGTAATTGCCTCTACACCACTGGCTCTCTCCTTATCAGCTCAGGCAGGGGAATAAGTATATACTTTGTATTACAACACCCTGTTAAGCCCCAATTAAGGGAGAAAGCATACTGCTTTCTTTTCTGTCTTTCGGCTCATCACCAGAGACCATACTGACAGAAAGCTATTTGTTTCGTTGCCTTTTGTTTACATGTGTGTAAGGTTTTTTAAGCTGATAATTTTAAATAATAAATAAGGGAGACTAGTATAGATCTATTTCGAGCTAGTTAGCTCTCTTCAGCTAGCCATACCCTTACTGGGATTCGAACCAGGGAAGTATTACATGTAAGGCAGTTGTAATTGCCTCTACACCACTGGCTCTCTCCTTATCAGCTCAGGCAGGGGAATAAGTATATACTTTGTATTACAACACCCTGTTAAGCCCCAATTAAGGGAGAAAGCATACTGCTTTCTTTTCTGTCTTTCGGCTCATCACCAGAGACCATACTGACAGAAAGCTATTTGTTTCGTTGCCTTTTGTTTACATGTGTGTAAGGTTTTTTAAGCTGATAATTTTAAATAATAAATAAGGGAGACTAGTATAGATCTATTTCGAGCTAGTTAGCTCTCTTCAGCTAGCCATACCCTTACTGGGATTCGAACCAGGGAAGTATTACATGTAAGGCAGTTGTAATTGCCTCTACACCACTGGCTCTCTCCTTATCAGCTCAGGCAGGGGAATAAGTATATACTTTGTATTACAACACCCTGTTAAGCCCCAATTAAGGGAGAAAGCATACTGCTTTCTTTTCTGTCTTTCGGCTCATCACCAGAGACCATACTGACAGAAAGCTATTTGTTTCGTTGCCTTTTGTTTACATGTGTGTAAGGTTTTTTAAGCTGATAATTTTAAATAATAAATAAGGGAGACTAGTATAGATCTATTTCGAGCTAGTTAGCTCTCTTCAGCTAGCCATACCCTTACTGGGATTCGAACCAGGGAAGTATTACATGTAAGGCAGTTGTAATTGCCTCTACACCACTGGCTCTCTCCTTATCAGCTCAGGCAGGGGAATAAGTATATACTTTGTATTACAACACCCTGTTAAGCCCCAATTAAGGGAGAAAGCATACTGCTTTCTTTTCTGTCTTTCGGCTCATCACCAGAGACCATACTGACAGAAAGCTATTTGTTTCGTTGCCTTTTGTTTACATGTGTGTAAGGTTTTTTAAGCTGATAATTTTAAATAATAAATAAGGGAGACTAGTATAGATCTATTTCGAGCTAGTTAGCTCTCTTCAGCTAGCCATACCCTTACTGGGATTCGAACCAGGGAAGTATTACATGTAAGGCAGTTGTAATTGCCTCTACACCACTGGCTCTCTCCTTATCAGCTCAGGCAGGGGAATAAGTATATACTTTGTATTACAACACCCTGTTAAGCCCCAATTAAGGGAGAAAGCATACTGCTTTCTTTTCTGTCTTTCGGCTCATCACCAGAGACCATACTGACAGAAAGCTATTTGTTTCGTTGCCTTTTGTTTACATGTGTGTAAGGTTTTTTAAGCTGATAATTTTAAATAATAAATAAGGGAGACTAGTATAGATCTATTTCGAGCTAGTTAGCTCTCTTCAGCTAGCCATACCCTTACTGGGATTCGAACCAGGGAAGTATTACATGTAAGGCAGTTGTAATTGCCTCTACACCACTGGCTCTCTCCTTATCAGCTCAGGCAGGGGAATAAGTATATACTTTGTATTACAACACCCTGTTAAGCCCCAATTAAGGGAGAAAGCATACTGCTTTCTTTTCTGTCTTTCGGCTCATCACCAGAGACCATACTGACAGAAAGCTATTTGTTTCGTTGCCTTTTGTTTACATGTGTGTAAGGTTTTTTAAGCTGATAATTTTAAATAATAAATAAGGGAGACTAGTATAGATCTATTTCGAGCTAGTTAGCTCTCTTCAGCTAGCCATACCCTTACTGGGATTCGAACCAGGGAAGTATTACATGTAAGGCAGTTGTAATTGCCTCTACACCACTGGCTCTCTCCTTATCAGCTCAGGCAGGGGAATAAGTATATACTTTGTATTACAACACCCTGTTAAGCCCCAATTAAGGGAGAAAGCATACTGCTTTCTAGGTAGGTAAAAAACCTTACACACATGTAAACAAAGGTAAAAAACCTTACACACATGTAAACAAAAGGCAACGAAACAAATAGCTTTCTGTCAGTATGGTCTCTGGTGATGAGCCGAAAGACAGAAAAGAAAGCAGTATGCTTTCTCCCTTAATTGGGGCTTAACAGGGTGTTGTAATACAAAGTATATATATATATATATATATATATATATATATATATATATATATATATATATATATATATATATATATATATATATATATATATATATATATATTGTGTGAATGCATATAATCCTGATAGGAGGAAGAAATTTGGCTATTTGGCCATTTTAAAGAATGTGAGTTGCTTGTACTATAATGTCAGCAGTGAGTACTTTGAAATATCTGTTGGTGATTGTTGATCATTTGAATGGCTGGAAGCTGTTCTGTGTGCGAGAGTGAATGCATAAATGACTGTGAAGTTAATATTGGAACAGAAATATAGACAGATAGATAGATAGATAGATAGATAGAGAGAGAGAGAGAGAGATATGATATGCATTGATAGTGCATTTATGATGATAGAGGTACACATTTTACTTTTCATGTGGTAAAAGAGGTATAGGAAAGAATTGGAAATAGATTGGCAATAGACCTGTTGGGTTTTTTCCTTAGGTGGAGTGAAGAATGAGAACTATAAAACAATACATTACAGAAATTAATGTTAGCAGTTTAATTACCCTGGATGAAATGCTTACCTCTAGCTCTATTGTGAGTGTGTACTTGTTTGAAAAAAAAGATGTTGAAATTTCACTGTATGAAATGATGTGTGGCATACCTTATACTGGAAGTGTGGGTATGTCTAGAAATTGTCCTTGAAGATATTTTATTTTGTTTAGAAAATATATACAGGGACTGTCCCAGTGTTTTTCTCTTTTACGGTCTAGAGAACTTTTGGCGCAAACACCACCGTTTGATTTCCGAGTGCATGATTTTAAGAGTGGAGACTGGGTCCTGATAAAGCAGTGGAGAGCTTTTGGGAAGCTGAGGCCTATCTGGGAAGGATCATTACAAGTATTGTTGATTACTGAGTCTGCTGTACGGACATGTGAGTGAGGCTGGACACATCGTTCGTGTCTACAGGGATTTGTGGATCCGGTTCCTGTTTCCAGTGGAAGCAAGCTTCGGAAAGACTGGACTTTTTATTTTCTATTTCTTTTAGATAGTGGGGATAGATAATTACATGTCTAGTTTAGCTTAGATTTGTGGAACTTTGGGTGGAAGAATTGATTATTTGGTTGAATGTAATACATTTTTTCTTTGTATTGTTGATTATTTTAAGACATGAAATAATAGGTATTGTATACAGGTATTGTATCCTCTGAGTGCGGAAGAAGATAAAGAAGTGGATGTAAGTCCCCAAAGACCGGTTGTAAGTTTTGAAGTGTAAAACTACATACGTTAAGGTGGATGGGGGCCTAGTCCATTTGTGAATATGATGTGGATAGTGATTATTGCCTTATGTGGGGTAAGTATGGAGGCTTCTGATTATTCAATAATGGCAATGGTTTTGTTTCCAAACTGAACCCGACAGTACTGAATATGAAGGGCAGATATCACTGACATTGATGAAACCTATGGCTGAGGTTGGAATCTGTATAAGATCCACCTTAGATGATGGTTTAGGTTTATATTTGAGGAAATATCTAGCATGTAACCGCACATATGACATATGACATGAGGACTTGTCTAAGAGGAAGGAACAACTATATGATCGTTGTTTGGACCTGTATGGCAATTATTCTCCTTCCTATATGAGACTTAGAGCTCTGAAAGAAATGTTAATTATGCCATTCATTGAATTAAGAAGTACTCTAATGAAGTTGATGTTTTTGTGTGACAGTTTAGTTAGTGCAAAATGTCTATTTACCTGGAAAGGTAGATGTACAGTTAGATGTTTAGAGGTACCAAGAATTCTATAGAGAAGTGTAAGATACTGAAAGGAACAGAGCCTAATGTGAGAAGTGAAAATGTTGTTCTGGAATTAATGAGAGTAGCTTTGAATAGTTTTTCTTTTTGTGTGAAAGGAAAGACTACAGTTACAGACATCA
This sequence comes from Bungarus multicinctus, assembly GCA_023653725.1. Lineage (NCBI taxonomy): Eukaryota > Metazoa > Chordata > Lepidosauria > Squamata > Elapidae > Bungarus > Bungarus multicinctus. The sequence continues at coordinate 85,828,081 of CM042834.1, forward strand.
TGTCTATTTGTTTTATAAAAGTTCCAGTGTCAGAAGAATTTTTATGGTAGAGTTTATCCTGATGATATTTTGTATATTTGTAAAAGGGGATACTTTGTTTGGATTTCCTGTGAGGCCAACAAATGGACTAATCAGGAAAGCTGAAAATTTTTCAGCTTATGATTGTATTAAGTATAAACATGCAGATGACAAAACAATTTATACTTATGTACCTACTGAAGAAGTTTTGTTTTATTGAATGGAGATTGAAGACGTAGGTGGAATGACACATGTGTTGTATTTACCTAGAGGTTGGTTAATGTTTTGTAGAGCATATGTATATGCACTGATACCAATTAATACAATGGGTGTGCAATTGGTCGTTTAATGACTGTTATGGCAACTGCCCATACTAAGGATGAACATGTGAAGAAACATAGAGGACAACATTAGTGTTTAGTGATACTTCCTTTGCAGACTGTAATGATATGTCTGCTGTTGTAAGATTAAGAAACCTGAGGAAAAACGCAAGATATATAATTAACAAGAAGTTAGGCTTATGTTAAGGGAGCTTGATGATCATTCTCAAGTATAAATTGGTAACAAAAAGAAAGGGAGGAGTTGTTATAAGTAAAATTTGGATATTATACTTGAGAAACTACAGAACCAGACTGTAGCCATTTTGTGTCCGTAGCCTGACCTTTTAAAAGGACAGAAAAGTTGAGAAATATGTTTTTGTGAAACAAATATGTTGGATTGCGAAGTTTGTCTTTGGCATAGGTTAGAGGACATGTGTACTGGGGCGCTCTGACATTATAAATGTCACCTTAAGGAATATTAATGTTTCCTTATAATTTTTCTGGAATGTGAAAAACAGGAAATCTGAAAATATTGGAAGCTTTCCATGTAAGATTGTATAAGGTCCATATATGGAAAAAGGAAGTATTATGTAACTATGTGATTTGATAAACCTATATAAGCTGTATTCACTGAAAGGAGGGCGTCTCCTTCCTCTTAGAAATTTTTCTTTTCTAGAGTGAACTGAGTCCAATACTGCAGTATTTTCCCTAATAAAGCATCCTATAACTCAGATTATCAAAAGTCTGTTGTTTTCATTTTTGAATGCTTATAACAATATGTATGTATATGTATGTATGTATGTGTGTATATATATATATAACACACATGTAAAACAAAAGACAACGAAACAAATAGCTTTCTGTCGATACGGTCTCTGGTGATGAGCCGAAAGACAGAAAAGAAAGCAGTATGCTTCCTCCCTTAATTGGGGCTTAACAGGGTGTTGTAACACAAAGTATATATACATATACATATACATATACATATACATATACATATACATATACATACATACATACATACATACATACATACATACATACATATATATATATATAGTGTTACAACACCCTGTTAAGCCCCAATTAAGGGAGAAAGCATACTGCTGCTTTCTTTTCTGTCTTTCGGCTCATCACCAGAGACCATACCGACAGAAAGCTATTTGTTTCGTTGTCTTTTGTTTACATGGGTGTTAGGTTTTGAGCTGATAAATAATTAAATAAGGGAGACTAGGATAGATCTATTTTGAGCTTGTTAGCTCTCTTCAGCTAGCCATACCCTTACTGGGATTCGAACCAGGGAAGTATTACACATGAGGCAGTTGTAATTGCCATTGACAGAAAGCTATTTGTTTTCGTTGTCTTTTGTTTATATGTATAAGTAGCTCGAAATAGATCTATACTAGTCTCCCTTGTTTAATTATTTATCAGCTCAAAAACCTAACACACACACATACACATATATGGTATTTAGGTTTCTTCGGGTATTTTCCCACGTAATATTTATGCTTTTATTATAGCGACGTTTTGGCAGAATCTCATCAGATACAAGCCTGAGGATGGCAGATGAGATTCTGCCGAAACGTCGCTATAATAAAAGCATAAATATTACGTGGGAAAATACCTGAAGAAACCTAAATACCATACATATAAATACCCGCAAAAACATAAGAAAACATATATATATATCTTTTCCCCAAAGACTAAGATCCAGCTAGAAAACCAAGGAGTTTATGAAATATCATGCGACAATTGCCCAGCCACATATATTGGACAAACCAACAGGAGAATAAATGCGTGCATTGCAGAACACAAGAACGCAGTCAGAAAAGAAGAAAATACTTCCTCCCTTTTCCAGCATCTTAAAGCCACAGGACATGAAATTAATTTTGAGGGAACCAAATTAATCTCCAATACTGAACACTTCAACAAGAGAATAATCAGGGAAGCCATCAAAATAGAGAATCACCCCTACTACGAGACATCTGGAAATTAGCCTTTATCAACAAATGAGTCCCAGCCATGAAAACCAACACCGGACCCAAAACAACACATAACACCAATACCAATCTCCCTCACCAGACTCAAACCCAAACCCATCCCATAGACGAAAGGCAACCACCGTCCAGAAACCAGACTATGGCTGCATCACCAGCTACCGCACAACTTAACCCCCAAACCAAGCAAACGGACACACGCCATGAACACATAGCCAGGCCTCAAACTCTGAGCCAAACCAAAACCCGGAACATCACATCATAGCCACCCGCTCAGGATATCACATCATGGAACTCAGGAGGCTACACCACAAAACCTCAGGATGTTACAACACAGCCAATGACCCAGGATGTCAAAACAATAGAACTCAGAAGGTCATCATACAGCCCATTACCCAAGTCGTTACAACACAGGAGGCTGATAGACACACAGCCAATACCTCAGCCACACATATTCTTATGAAAAAGCCAGCCAATCTGCAAACATCAACTCCAACAACCAATCAAGAAATGACAACACAGCCAACCTCCCCACCAGTATTTATAGAGAGACGGCAGCACAAATCACGCTTTGCTCGCATAAGCACAAAGCCGAAAGCACCAGCCTGAAGATGGCGAGTGGGACCTCGTCGAAACATCGCCAAAATACTCTCAATCTTACACGGGAAATATATATACTCTCAGTATATATATATACATATAGTGTGTGTGTGTTTGTGTACAAGTTACTAGCATAAATTCCTTCTTAAAGGTGATTATGAAAAGATAAGGGACATCCTTTTAAAATGAAGGCTGTTCTGAAGTCAGAACTATGAACCAGCTGTATGAAATAGGGGGACATAGTACTATAATCATCACCTTTGTAAAATGTTATGAGATAAAGGCCATCTCTCTTTTTTAAGTCAAATTCTAGCACCTTTGACTTCTCAGGAAGTCAACCTATTTATTTGAAAACTGATTTTAAAGAATAACACATCTCTTAAAGAGCAGCTCTTTATCTACCAAGAACTGAGGAGTTACAGGCCCAGAAAGGAAAGAGGCTTAACTTGAGCCCAGTTTTTATAATAGTGCTTCTTAGCCTCAGTAATTTTAAGATGTATGGACTTCAACTCCCAAAATTCCCACACCATCAAGTTGGCTGAGGATTCTGAAAATTGAAGACTACATGTCTTAAAGTTACTGAGGCAAAGAAACACTATAAATAAACTAGGCATTTAGGTTTAAGATATTCTGCTTTCCCCAGTAAAGTTTGGACCATTGGCATGTCTGGCAAGGGGAAACTTTCTCTTGCCAATTACCAGCATCCCCTTTGGCTTAAAGCTATATTCTTCACTTTAACATGTGATGACTCTAAAGCTGATACTTTAAATAATATTTTAATATTTTGAGCTCTAAAATAAACTTTAAATTCCAGTGCAAGATTGTGTGACTCAAAGAGGGATAGATTTACTATGATCTAAGATAGATGGTCATTGTAAATAGCTTTTCTAAACCATTCCTGTTTTGGATGACTGGTGCCAACCAAAGCCATAACTGCATAGTATAACTTCTAAGAACTTTTAAGTTTAAAGAGTTCTAAGAGCATTAAAAGAATAATGCAAATGTAATCATTTTCCAGAATCCCTTATGAAATAAATGTAATCATTCGTTCTGCTTTTCTAAAAAAATATCACATTGATTCTGATCCCTCAGAATAGTTCATTAAACTTGTATGCCACCCAGCTCTCAATGATTTTGGACCGATTTTATTTCATTTTCCTTTTTCTTACCAGTTTAAATCTATGTGTACTCCTAGAATAATAATTAAAAATGACCTCACTTGTCCTATAAAAGGGATCAAAATCAGTGAGACTTATTTCCAGGAACTAATGCTAATAATATTCCAAATGGCATTGAAAATCTGTATAGTAGTATTATATAATAGTTTGTGGTTGTGTCTGTCTAATCTTATTGAAGTTGAATAAAATTGATGGTCCTTTTGCATCATAATTGAATTATTTCTATAGTTGTATGTATAAGTTTGTACCTTAAACATCTTTGTAGTTTATTCAAAGGCAAACTTATAATCAAAACTGGGTTCTAGATACCCATTTGATTCAAACCAAACAGCTGTTGCAAAGATTACAAATTCTGATTAAATTAGTCCATGCTATATACAAAATGTAGCAGTCTCAGGTTATTTTCAGCCATGTCTTTCATAACTTACTAGCTATGTAGTCTTGTTTCAGCAACGGAATAGGGAAAAATACTGTAACTCCTCCCCTCCAATATATCTGTTCTATTTCTATTCAACAGTACCCCAAGACTATTCAGATTAATTTGTATAAACCCTATTTCTCTGAAACAATTACTTCAAATGGAGAGAGTTAGTTTGGTGTAGTGGTTAAAGCATCAGGCTAAAAACCAGGAGACTATGATTTCTAGTCCTACCTTAAGAGCAAAACCAGTTGGATGACCTTGGGCCAGTCACTTTTCCTCAGCCCTAGGAAGAAGGCAATGAAAACAACTTCTAAAAACCTTGCCAGACTTACTTTTAGGTAGTTGCCAGAAATTAACACTGACTTGAAGAGACAGCTTCCCTCTCTGGATGGATGCCTTTTGTTGAGTAATTGGAGTGAATATTGCTATTTGCTAATGTTTGTGATTTAAATAATTGCTCCAGTCTACCTGTGCAGCACAGGAAAGATGTGAAACTTTTCTAGTTTTGTGACAGAAAAAGGACAAAGAACAGAAAACAATTGCATTTTGATTTAAAGAGACCTCTAGAGAAAAAAAGAGAGAGAAATTAAAGGGTAGATCTATTCATCTTTTGGATTGTGAATTTAGCTTCCCATTTTTTTCTGAGTAACTTTTTGGGTGTGTAATGTACCCAACAATGTAATATATATTAATAAATCAATATCTTGGAACAGGCCGCAAAATGTTGTTCCCCAGTATTTTTCAAGGGTTATGGGAGTGGATTGTTTGAAATCTATCAAGGTTTAATACATTAAAATTAGTGTTTTAACTAATGGAAAACTCACTAACATTCAGTGATTTGATACAGAATTCCTGCAGGATGGTTCAAAAGAGCTTAATCTTCAGTTCAATTTTACCAACTGATTGAAATAATTATTTTTTTGCACTAACATATTGTCTCATCTTTAGGTTGGACAATTCCCCATTTCAGTTACTTACATTACTGTAAGATGAATATAGTACAGGTAGTCCTTGACTTAGAACTATTTGTTTGGCAACCGTTCAAAGTTATAACAGCATTGAAAAAGTAACTTATAATCATAGAGGTAGTCCTCACACTTATCAATATTGCTGTATCCCCATGGTCACCTGATTAATATTTGGATATGTGACAACTGGCATGTATTTATGATATTTTCAGCATTCTGGGCAGAGTGGTATTCAGCAGGTTCTGACCAGTGGAAATTTTGAGTAGTTTGGAGAATTGGCAAGTACCGCCTCATACTGGAGATTTTACAGTATCATTGCCCTGCCATGCCCACCAAGCCACACCAACAGAACCAGTAGTAAAAAAAATTGAATCCCACCACTGGTTTATATGATTTATAAATCGTATCAATGATTTAGTTGATTGTAGAATTTTTATAATTTGGTCTGGATTAGATTCCGAGTTGCTTCCTGACAGAAAGTCGATGAGAGAAGCCAGATTTGCTTAACAACCGGAGTGATTCGCTTAACAACCATGGCAGTAAAGGTTGTAAAAATCAGGCACCACTTTGCTTAGCAGTGGAAGTTCTGGTCCCAGTTGTGGTTGTAAGTCAAGGACTATTTGTGTTGCAAATTTGTTTCAGCCTCAACGTTTTGTATGTTCAGAATAAAAGATACAGTAATTTCCAAGTTGGGCAAAATTTCTAATCACTCTACACAGAAATTTTAAATTAATCTCTTTTATAACTTGGTTGTATTCAAATCAAGTAGTTATATTTAAAACGTTGATTATCAATTCCAGAAGTAGGATATTCTAACCTATTGAACTACCTATTGCCTTACATCACAGGAAACCAATGATACTCCATGAAGCGTGTAATAAGATTGCTGGGTTAGCTATTTAGCAGATAGCACGGATTCAAGCAATGTTTACTATAGCAGAGAATAATTGTATTGTATTGAAATATATTCTTGTTTTCTGGTCAAATATATGATTCTAGCATTGGGGTATTAGAATAGTAATCTTTCAACAGATGTATGACCAGTTGAAACTATTTATAGAAATCTTTGTTTGTCATTACGTTGTAGAGCAATTTGTGCTGGCTCAGGAATCTCAAAGTCTTAATTCAGTTACATGGAAGAATGAATACACCAAGCATCTTTGTAATAGCATGCCTACACTTAACAAGACAATTTAATATATGCATATACACCAACCTACCAGCAACAGAGCTTTAAAAATCCATGCATGCTTGCAATAATTTTAGCAAAAACAACTGGCATGGATCAAAGCAATAATCTTTACTTGACTTACCAATCAGATGAATTGCCAGTGGGATTTTCATAAATACCAGGAAAACTGATGCTCTGATTGCTATAATTCTGACACTGGGAGCTTTTGTGTTCCACTTCATTTCCTGAGCCAGAGGCATTTTGTCCACCTGCATCAGAAAAGTTCTCCTCTGCCTCTCTTCCCATTGCTACAAATTCACTGTCTGGTGCAGAATTGATGTCCAGGTTGGTTAGCATATCTGTCAATAAGGGAGCAGATTCAAAGCTTCCAGTTTCTTCTGTTCCTGAATCTGAAAAATACAGACATTGGTGACATACAAACCCAAGGTGATGCTTTGTACCCTGATCATTGCTTAGATAGAGAACGATTCCAGAGAGTTTTTATAGCAATTCCTCTTTTCATCTGGGAAATTCCATGCTATTTCCTTGTTCAAATTATTTTGAATTGTCAAGTGAAATTCAACAGTAAAGAAGCAAAATAATGAGTGGTCATTTAATAACAGACACTTTGAATAGGAATCTCTCTGAAATTTAATATAAAACCGACAGTTGCTTTGTAGATAGATGAGCAGCACATGGATTTTGCAAATAAACAATATAATCCAGAGCCAGTAGAAGAGAAATAAGTTGTTTCAATAAAGTAAATGGTTTTTTAAAATCCTTTGGAAAGTTTTTATAATGATCCCAGACATAGCTTAAATAAAATGTCAATTGTAGGAGTGTACATTTTACAAATACGATAAGCTGTGCGTATACTTTAATTATGCCTGTATTAATGTAGTCCAGTATGTACACATTCTTGTTGGGAATGTTCCAAAGAACTTGTGTGAGAGGAATATTTTGCCTGCCTAGCACTGAAGAAAAAAATAACATTGAGCTTTCTTTTAATGAAAATGATGCATAGAAGATATAATTTAAATTAGTAACATAAATAAATATGATGCTTCTTAGTTTTTAGACATTAGCAGCATGATCTGCTATATGAAAATTCTCTAATCTTTCTTTCCCTTAAAATTCTTTCAGTTATTTCAGAATTTCTTTTAAAAATTCTTTCCCTCAAAGGACTCCAAACTTACCTTCAGGAACCCAAAGAAATGCACTGGATGCTACAGCCCCCAAATCATTTTCAGCGATACATAGATATATTCCAGAATCTTCAGGGAAAGCTTCTGTTATCACCAAAGAACAAACTTCCTCTGAGAAAAGCAAAAAGTTAATGAGATAATAAATGTACAATAAATAAATGTATAAGCATGATATTACAGACCCACTCATATTAGTAGGAACTGGTTTTTTCCCCATAAATTTACAATATATTGCTATAAACAGACTAGTTCACTGATGAAACACAAAAACTACTTAAATAGGTGAGCTTTATAAATGAAGTTCCTAATTCACACCTAGAATGCTACAGAATGTAAGATCTTTTAAAAAAAGTTGGTGGAGGAGAGGAGGAAAACAGCCAAAAGTAATCGGCACAATGACTTACACAGTGGGAAGTGCTTTTAATGATGGGATGTGAGCATGCACTCAGTGCATTCAAATAATGTATCAAAGATCTGGAAACCCAACAAGAATGGTTTTTTTTTTCAAACTCCCCATTTTAAAGCAGTGATATATTTACATCGAATAACTGTTTCCAAAATCTGAAGGGCATTAATCTTAGTGTGCTGCAAATGCACTTCCCATAGCAGTTTTGGAGGGCTGATTAAAAAAAAAAAACCTATATGAGCTGAAAATGTTCCCTTGCGGAAAAGGGGCCATCGAAGCTACAGCTCATGTCCTGCTACATTGTATCTTCTATAGGGATTCACAGACTCAATTTCTAACACCTCTCCTAATAAAACTCTGGGGAAATACTGATCTACAACTGCCGTTATCAGATAAACATCATCATTACTATTACTTTTTAATGTTTTATTTGTAATGTTGATGTGTAACTAATAAAAAAATTGATTGACTACACAGTTGAGTAGAGCAAAACTGCTGAGTGCATTATCATATGCCCCAAAAATAGCAATTGCAGTTTGAACAAATAGCAATAGCACTTAGACTTATATACCGCTTTACAGTGCTTTTACAGACCTCTCTAAGTGGTTTACAGAGTTAGTCACCTAGATAGGATGGAAGGCTGAGTCAACCTTGAACCTGGTGAGATTTGAACTGCCTAATTGCAGTCAGCTGGCAGTCAGCAGAAGTAGCCTGCAGTACTGCTTTCTAACCACTGTGCCACCGTGGCTCAAATACTATCATAAAAGTGCCCTAGTGACAGAATCAAATCTATTACTGAATAGATTTGTCTTAGTGAATGCAAAGCATTCTCAATTTAGTACAAATAGTCCTTGTTTAGTAACTCTCCATTAGTTAAAATAGTGATGAAAAGATTACTTTGTGAGCAATTCCTCCCCTCCCAAGCTTTTGCAAAGAAAAGCTGAGCTGTTGGTCCCAGTGGCGATCATTAAATGAAGATTACCTGTAGAATACCAAACCAAGATTGCAAAACCCCAAACAATCACAAGATGCCGGAAAACAAGTCCTTTGCTGATATCTATTGTAGTAATTTTCATAGATAAATCTGGTAGCCCTAATTTCATAGAAAGTTGAAAGCAGCTAAGTGCAGATTTGAGAGTAGGTTTATTAAAATCAGTGGGACTGATTGCCAAGCAAAAATCTAAGATTGAGCTAGAAACAGTCCTTCTACAATATAGTAAGAACCTAACTATTAGGTGGATATTATTATTTAACCGTATGCCCCTTGAAACCACCTGAATTTTTCATGGGTTACAAGGACAACATATAACTTGTTAAATATTCTTTTTCACATCCAACTACAAGGTTCTGTGCACAGTGGCAGAGAGTTGTGAACTGGTATGTGTCTGTCTTAAACTAGGCCTTGCTAGGCTGGATTCTTTGGTTATGCTCCCAGTTCTTGCAACTTTTTATTTAAAAGTACTTACCAGGGACCACAGATGAGCATGCCTCTGTTAAAGATAGAAAGAGACAGGATTTAATTGTGAACAACTATTTTTTGGATTCAGAAAGTGAAAATATAAAACAACTGCTCAAAGGCAATTACAACTGCAGATCACGCCCACAATCACAGATTTTACCCTCTGCTGGTCCCTACTCACTAAGATCCAGGTGGTGATATATATTCTGTCCCCTTCAGACCTATATGCAACTATTATTTTTTATTTATTTATTTTATTTGTCAATTGTTTACAAGATAATAAAAACATTGTAAGTAAAAACATAGTTATGAATACATGGATACATATAAGAAAAATTATACATATATGTGTGTGTGTATACATACATACATACATACATACATACATACATACATACATATGAAACATTAGGACAGGGACGGTAGGCACGCTGGTGCGCTTATGCCCACCCCCTACAGACCTCTTAGGAAAGGGGTGAGGTCAATAGTAGATAGTCTAAGGTTAACGTTTTTGGGGTTTGGGGAAGAAACCACAGAGTCAGGTAGAGTATTCCAGACATTGACCACTCTGTTGCTGAAGTTGTATTTCCTGCAAACAGGTTTGGTGCGGTTAACTTTGAGTTTGTATCTATTGTTTGCTCTTGTGTTGTTATGGTTGAAGCTGAAGTATTCATTGACAGGTAGGACATTGCAATGTATGATTTTATATACTATACATTTATATATTATATATATTATATTAAAAGGTGCAAGAATCCTGTCTTATTTGCTTCTGAGCATCCTGCTTTGCAAATCATATTAAATCTTGAAATAACATACTGATATTACAAATCCATTTATCTGAATTCTGTATTGATTCCCAAAGCAGCATCCGTGCCTGCAGTAGGGCCTCTGAAGCTTTTTCTGAACAGCCATTTTGCTATTTTCTCATAAACTTCTTTTCATCTCAGAGGGGAAAAATATTGCTATGATGAAGCAGAAAACAGCCAGAAAGGATAGAAAGAGCTCAGAACAATTCTGTAGTTAATTTTCTTTTTTTTAAAAAAGCATATTTTTTACTTTAGGTAAGCCTTTTGGGTTAATTCAATACTGCCCAAATAGTGGATTTTAAATCACAAAAATTATGTAAATAGACTTTCTAATAGTGTGTGCAATGGAAACTATGAGACTTAATAAACTAATAAGGTTATTACGTTAGAGTTGAGTCAATAATTGGTTTTGCCCTTCTGTCTGCTTTTGAACTTCCTGTATAAATCGGATTAGCTACTGTGTGACCCACAATATTTATATATATATATATTGACTGAATCTATTATTTTTCAGACCCACAAGAGGCAGAATGAGGCAGAAATAGATCTATATATAATGCCCACCATAGCAAAAGCAGCACTTAGATATCTGGATGTTGTAATACTTCTGTTACTGGAGTTCCAAGAAATAAATGGGTGTTTCAGATGATCCTAGCAAATATTGTAAAATATGCAAATATGTACGTTAATATGAAATCTCAAACCTAGTAAACACATAGTAAGGCTAGCCTTATTGATATGAATCCCCACCTGTGAATGGAAACTTTGGATAATTTCATTGGAATGTCTATGTATTAAGAGACATTTGAGATGAAGCATGGATTCTGTACAAATGTTGTCTGGAATGTCATACAAGCTTTGCGTTCCATGCTAATCACCTTATTGGTTTTTAATCTGTTCTACGTGTTACCCAATACAACACATTTGTTTTTATTCTAATGCCTGATCTGTGGTCAGTCCTTTGCTTTGTCCAAACCCCCCTCCTGTTACTTCTGTATCCGCTTTACATATCTGACAGAAAACAGATGAATTCAAAAGGCATGTGTTATTTGAAAAAAGCCAGAACACTTAATTGTTGGACAAATTCAGTCCTGGGTTCCTATTCCATTTATCTCATCTCATTTACATTTTCAACAAAGGATTGCTAGGCTTGTTTGTTTGTTTTGAGTCTTTAAATCAATTCACTTTTTAGAAGGTATGCTTATAATTTTGTTGTTATTTTTTTTTTTTGGTCATGTGAAAATAAACCTGTCTGATGATGCAAGAATTATCTGATTTTCTTGAAAGTCCAGTCCACTACCAAAAATTGGTTAATGTTCCTGAGAGCATAATTAAATCTTGGTTCTAAATCTAAATTCACATGTAATATTAATCCACAGTTCAGCTAGTTTATTTTGCTTTACTTTGATATTGGCAATCTGTTTCAAGAAAGCAGCCATGTACAAATCAGTGATGCATACATCATAAAAAGCCAAAAAAGAAACAAATGGCATTATCAATCAGCTTATGTGTGAGAATGGAGAATGCCTGGCTGCTGTCAGGTCACATTTCCTCCATATCAGTATTAATTCTCTCTCTCTCTCTTTCTCTCTCCCCCCCCCCCCCCCCCCGCTCTCTCTCTCACACACACATAAACAATAGCTTTTAATATATCTTTTCCCTCTATTTATTGACCACTGCTTGCATTAAATTTAGGGCAGGGATGAACATGACTCAGTTATATGTTTCTTTTATTAGATGTTACAGATGGGAACACATGGGAAAGATGTGGATCAGCAGCAACGCACTGTTGCAATTAGACAGCAGTTGTGTGTATGTTTACAAAAGAATTCATCCCATTCCAAATTAGCTAATTTAATTTGAGTAAAAATATATATTGTAAAATTTGGCAGCAACTCATCATAGAAACTTGAACATGCACAAATGCTCTATGTCATTTCTTCTTCAGAGGAGAACACTGTGTTTTGAGTAGCTCTTTGTACAGACCTCTCCAATCACAGTCACATTTCATGTCCCTGAGAAAGGAAATACACCAATGTCTGTAGTTCAGAAAGAGTTTCATCAAGGGGTAGTGGGTGAATTAATCCTTCACAACAGAAATAAAATATTGGCCAAGGAGATTCATCTGAACTTTAGCATACTTTTTAGTTGCCATATCCAGATTTAGAAGGTCTTCAATTCGCCACAGCCAACTCACCATGGCCAACTCACCGCAGCTAACTCACCATAGCCACTCACCACCGCCAACTTACCATGGGACAATTCATCATGGCCGACTCACCACAGGACAACTTGCCGAGGGATCAGAGTTACACTAATATCGAAGAAATAGTGGCACAATCATTAAAGAAAGGATGCCAAACGAGGGATAAAATGAAATATGAATGACAAAAATTAAAATAATGTTTTTAACTATATTAATGAATTTCATTGAATTGTTGAATTGTCCTGCAATGAGTTATCATATGGTGAGTTGGCTGTGGTGAGATGATCATAGTGAGTTGGCTGCCATGAGTTGTTCCATTCAGATATTCCCCCAAGCCCTTCCCCCATCTGTACTGTATTGGGATCAAACAAGGAAGACCAGGTTCTTGCAATTAAAACAGTATCTTCTATTTCCTCCTCTCTGAAATACATTTGCTCGATTATGGTTTGTAAAGCAGAAGTTGTTCCACAGTTGGAGGGCATTTAAAGAACAAAAATGCCTACTTTTTCTTAATATGCGGAAGTCTGCAGAATCTATGATTTGGTTGCACTCTCTGTACCAGCGAACTTGAAGAGGACTGGAGGCTCTTATTCGACACTCAAACACCACCAGTTGGCCTTTAGTCGCTGTAATATTTTGTGGGCTCTGAAAGATGACCAAAAACATAAAGTTAAATTTATAAAGTTAAAAGTGCTATGCATGGAACAAACTTCTGAATCCCAACTCTCTTGTTCCCAAGTGAGTATAACAGTTTCCCACAAACCTGAAATTCTTGGACTATCTTATATTTATAGGTTCATATCTCATGTTTCTTCTAAGAAAAGGAAACGTGCTGAGGGTGGTCTATATAGAATGTTTTCCTCCATTCCTCCCCTTAAGGGTGGAGTGGATTGAAAGAGAATGACAGGCCCAAAGTCACTCAGTGAGCTTTCATGGTTGAGGATAGACATGAATCTGAGTGCCCCCACTCTAGTTCTAGTACTTTAATGACTTAATCACACTGTTTCACACTCCCATAATCAATGACTTTGGAATTATGCAAATACCCAAAAGGATTTTCCTCCCCAGTGATTAAGGTAGGAGGCTAAAAACTGGGAGGCTGTGAGTTCTATTCCCACATTGGACAGAAAGCTAGCAGGGTGGCCTTTAGGCCAGACACACTCTCAGCCCTAGGAAGCACACAGTCCCACACCACTCCCCAAAAATCTTGCAAAGGACACTGTAGGGACTTGTCCAGGCAGTTGCCAGAAGTCAATACTGACTTGAATGGAAATATTTTTTAGCACTCAACAATGCCTTTTCTTTCTGGGAAATCAAAGATGAACTTGTCTGATTATTAGCTTTATTATATTTGGGCTGCAAAAACCTAGGGGACCACTCTAGACGATGGCCAAGAGTTGAGTTTTCTGCACATGTTTTCTGCTACTTAGTGGTGTGTGGATGCTTGCAGTCCAGATACAGAAGGCCTACTGCAGATGAGAGTGTTTGGAGCCTGTTTTCAAGAAGTGACAGTTGGAGAGACAAAATAAGAACATTTCCATCTAAGTAGCAATGGTGTCTGCACATACCACAGAGAGTTTATTGAATCTAATTTAACACTGAGATTATATCTCTTACCTTTATGAACACAGGAGCTGCTTCATAGGCAGATCCAATCATTTGGGAAGGATTCTGCATCTATAAAAGAAATGAAATACGTTGCAATCACAATGCATAATGTGCAAGACCTCAGTGGCTATGTATCCCCCACTTGCTGATAAATGTAAAAAACCTTTTTGCGATTGCTGTACTAGATTATGATGGAATTATTTTTGTGAACCTTTATTTAAGTACTCTACGGGAATTAATCCCTTTAGCTAATTTACAAGATTATTTAAAAGAAGAATATATAATATTATTATATATTACTATAATATAATAATATATTAATAATATTATTAATAAAAATAATAAATATAAGAAGCCTCTGGCGCAGTGGTTAGAGTGCAGTACTGCAAGCTACTTCTGCAGCCAGCTGCCTACAATTTGGCAGTTCAAATATCACCAGGCTCAAGGTTGACTCAGCCTTCCATCCTTCCGAGGTGGGTAAAATGAGGACCCAAATTGTTGGGGAAAATATGCTGACTCTGTATATTGCTTAGAGAGGGCTGTAAAGCACTATAAAGCAGTATATAAATCTAAGTGCTGTTGCTATTGCTATATATGATAACTGTCATATTTATGGCTATTCACATGAAATTTGTGCCATAGATCATTGGCCCCCAACCTTTTGGGTAGCGGGGACCAGTTTCGTGTGTTGCCTGCGTCCCACGAATGGGACTTCACTTGTTTGCGCAGACCAGTTGCTGGCATGCCACAGACCAGTGCCGGTCCATGGACAAGGGGTTGGAGACCCTTGCCTTAGATATATCAGTACAATGAACCTTAAGTAGCCTTGGGTACCAAATTGAAAGATATGCAAAACTTAGCCCAGTAGTCTGGCATTTGCTCAGTCTATCATCTGTAGAAATTTTGGATGTAAAGTAACAAAACAAAATAGGAAGGTAGTACAATCTTTAATATATTCCTCCCAAAATTCTTCTGATAATTTGACTCCTACCTTTCAAAGTTAACTTGCTTTGTAAAAATGAAAACTATTTTTTTTTCATAAGCAGAGTAATATTTGTTTCAGATTAAAATATATTTCAGATTTTAAAAAAGGATACGACTTTTCTTTGAATTGACTTTAAAACAATAATAAGGAACTTGCAGAAGATTAATTTCAAAACTGAATAACATAAAAAGACCAATTAAAGTACATGCTGTAAAACCTAGAAGGAGAGATAGAAGGGCTAATTCTTAAGTTAACAATATTTTCTGGGAGCTATAAGACCTATTATACTTTAAATTTTTGCAGTCTGCATAAACTATGCAACTTACAACAAGCAAAAACAGTCCTAGATTCTACTTAGCTATATTTAGCTCCTGGAAACTACAGTATGCTGATTCCGTAGCACACTGCATGCCAGTGGTAGTCAAATCCATAGCAAAAACTGCTACACCATGCAGCACAATATACACATGTCAAAATCATGTGCCTGCTTGCATGAAGACAGAAAAAATGTGTTCATACACCTTTCAAGTTAATAAATGGGGTCTCTTGCTGATGACCATTAAGTAACCAAGAGAAATCACTATAAAATTGAAAGCCGATATTTAATTGGATGTAAAACAGGTGTATTGATATTTTGAAAGTATTCTAAACATTTTTGTTTGGTTAGTTTTGACTTAAGGCATGTAACCACAACTGATTAAATTTTATTTAGTAAACCATGGTTAAATAGGTCATGATTTAGTACAATCAACAGCTTCCATGTTAAATTACTGTCAATCAGTAGACTTGATAGATGGTTTGAGATAGGATATATCAACTTAATGTTACTTCTCTAGCCAAGTCAAATTGGTTGAAAGTGACTCAATTTATATAGGCGTTATGAGCTAACAACAACAATAATAATAGTGGAGACACTGTGGCAAAAGAAAGCAAAGATAGTATCAATAGTAATAGGTGCCTTGGATGCAATCCCAAAATAACTGGAGCACCACTTGAACACCATTGGCATTGACAAATTTACCACTGGTCAATTGTAAAAGGCAGCTTTACTCAGAAAAGCTTACATCCTGCAATGACACCTCTAAAACATCAGTATCTGCCTACCGCAGGTCCTTAGAAAGGATTCTGTAGGTCAAGGGTCTTCAAACTTGGCAAGTTTAAGACTTGTGGACTTCAACTCCCAGAATTGCTGAGCTAATATGACTGGAGGAGGAATTCTGGGAGTTGAAGTCCATAAGTTTTAAAGTTGTCAAGTTTGAAGACCCTTGCTGTAGGTGGATAACAATGCCAAATCCAGTCTAAACATCTGGCTGATTCTGTAATCAACCATAGTCATTCTATTTCTATTTGTAGGCATTTGTATTTTGTTATTTTCTCAGGTTTTTTTTCTTTTTTATTCTACCCTCATCAGGCACTGCAATATCCATTAGGAAGATTTTTTTGTCTGTTTTGTCAACACCCCAAACTTAATAATTTTTGGTAAGAAAAACAAAAAAGTCTGGATAGTGGACATTCCAGCATCTGGAGACAGCAGAATAAAAGAGAAAGAACTAGAGAAAATAACAAAATAGAAAGACCTGCAAATAGAAGTAGAATGTGGCAAAAGGAAGCAAAGATAGTACTAATAAAAATAGCCACCTTGGGTGCATTTCCAAAACATCTGGAGCACCACTTGAAGACCATCTGCACTGACAAAATTGCCACCATCAAGTGCCAAAGGTAGCTTTACTTGGAACAGCTTTCATCCTGTGAAATCTTTAATATCATAAAACAACATCTGCCTGTCCCAGTTCCCACATCAAAATGCCAAGTACACTATAAACATCTGGTTGATTTTATGTGATCAACCCTAATATATATATATATATATATATATATATATATATAAGGATTGGGACAGGCTGGGGTTATTATTAAATAAATAAATATTATTTGTAATGATGATTGGTACCAATCTTGCAGTATGTTGTAATACAAAACAACCTCTGTTGGCATCTCCAAGCCACCAAATTGTGTTATTTAAATGTCTCAAATTTGGGGCAGTTTATTAAACAATAATACAGGGGAGACATTATTAATAAGTTATCAGCTTAAGACAGAAACTTTTGTTGTACAGCAAATATTTTGATGCATTCAACAGCTTTTTTTAATCTTAATAGTCAATTCTGAATGAAAAAGCTGAATAATCTTATGCTCATTAACATTGACGCTTTAAATCATTATTAATACTGATATAACTTTTCTATCTTTTAAAATCCTCAATGGTCTAAGTTGTCTAAACATTAGCGTGTAAATAATCCATGATTAATACTGTAGAAATCTAACTATCAAAATGATATATGTGTTGTGTATATCTCATATGAATTAAGAAAAGAAAAAAGGAAGGAAAGAAAGAAAAAAAGAAAAGGAAGAAAAGAAAGAAAGAAATGTTGTGAACAGTTTGCATAATTTAGTAATCACTTTAATTGATTCTACAATCTACATAGGAGCATTCTACTACTTGGTGAATCATGGTGAGAACTGGGTAACTCATAATTTTGCCAACACAACCTTCCAATGGCACACTGACTGCATTGTTTACTTTTCAATAAAACGTACAGAGTTCTTCCCTGACAAGGAAACATTCTATCATACCTTCCTGAAATGTCCTTCTTCTCAAGGAATGCATGTAGAAACTATTGTTCAGAAGACATTTGCTTTTCAATTGAGCATAATTTTATAAAAAGAAATCTATGTAGTCTCTCTCACCACTCTCCCCAACCGTTTGAAAGGCATTTAAATCCAGGGATGTTTTGAATTTTCCATGTCTATACTAAGTCACTGCTTTGATCCAACTGTCCTTTCTTAAATGTCTTTGGAAGAAGATGACAAATGGCTAAGCTCCAGGGAAGGCACATGATGGCTTCTAATCTCCCACTGATTGATGTCCAAGCTAAACCAATTCTGGTTCCAATGGGAGGAGGGTTAAACAGGAAGAGGAATAAGTCTGGGAAGACAAATGACATTCCAACGCTTGGCTTTGCATTTGAGAGATATCTGATATTGACATAAATGAAGTAATACGCAATCATTTTACTGGCCAATAATGTACACTGTAACAGTCTTTGCACTATACTATGCCAATGTCATTGAATGGCAAACTCAGAAAATGCAGATACATTTTGGTTCTTCCACAAACTCAAGCACTATTTATTCTGGGCTTTGTAGTGTACTCTTTATTATTATTATTTTTTAACAACCATGGACAACCGCCACCAGTTCTGGGTCTAAAAGTAAATCTACATTTATCCATGGCTGGTATAATTTGATTTATGTACTTATTTAATCAATTTACATAACTGCCCATCTCATAGCAGTGACTGGATGAAGCACAAAACCAAACCAAACCATAATATACAAACTGGATGCTAAAATAATAATAGCAATAATAATAATAATTTAACATGCTCACTTTTAAAAATAATCCAATTTTAATCTACACAAACCAAACAAATCAACTAACAAAGCTGGTTTATAGTAAATGCAAAAATACCATTAAATATTTATGCCTAATTTAAAGCAAATGGGCATGTAGTGAATAATCTTCCCCCAGTTCTTCAGAGAGGGTTGTAACATTGGTGTTACCTCGTCAGGTAATGAAATATCAGCAAGCAAACAACCAAGCTTAAAGAACACCAAGGACTCTACAGGATGAAGCTTTGCCTGGTGGGACATCTAACGTTACAGATCTCAGAGTCATTAGAAGGACTATTTTGGTTAGGCATGGGTGGACCCTGCTTCCAATGCTGCAAGAAACCCTTGGACCTCATTTTCCAAACATCCATTGAGACACTTCTGAGTGGCAAATGCATGCAGTGAATAATCTTCTGTGATCCTGACATTTTAAGACAGCTACCATTTGAAAACTGCAGTGTATGGTCATTGTAAGCTTAAAACAGTGAAACAAACATCCTTCATAGCAAAAGAAATAATGGAGGAATTTTACAAACAACAATATCCTGAAACATTACAAAAATCACTGCCACCAAATGAAGAAACTCAGCAACTTGCTCAGGTATGGCTAACTGCTACAAGGTGTTTTCAATGAAGTTAAATTCCAAATTCCATGTTTGATGCTCATTGGTCATTGCTATAATGCCCCTGATGTTTGCTTCATTTGACAAGATTAAGTCATGAGTACTCAAGAAAATCTAAGAAAAAGATAGGTATTATTCTTTTTCAATGTTAAAAAAAAACATCTGTGAGAACAAATATGCAGTTACCTTTAACCTAGAGCTGTGGAAACCTTAAGTTTTCCAACTTTCTACCAGTATGGCTCTTACAAAGGGACTTTGGAAATAGAAGTTTAGCCATAATTGGAGAACTTCAGATTCCATATCTTAGACCAGCATATGAAAAGAGAGTCACACTTATGTTGCTAGCATATAGACTTTTACCTGAAAAAAGGTTGACCTGGTAAATAATTGTATACTTTGATAGAATAGCTGTTCTCCAAAAGTTGGAAAACAGTTTTAGTTATCCTGGCTTCAGAAATTTAGATATCAACATTCCATACTATTTTCTATCCATTTTGACATTATAAAATTTAACATCTCAATTTCCACTGATCATGAAGCTTTCTTGACAGAATATAGAAGTGGTTTTCCATTGCTTTGCTTCCCAGTCTTTACAAGTCCTAACCAGGCCTGACCCTGCTTAGCTTCTGAGCCCAAGGTCAGCTATTTGCTGTACTATTTTCCACTCTCAATGGATGGGATAGCATAGCACTGAGGCCAGAGCTAGCAGAACTTTCCTCTGAGGGATGGGTATTATTCTCAGATCACCTACTATTTTTGCCCGACTGGCAATCCATTGACAAATGGGAGGGATGTTTTAGTTTAAAGCAGGCACCTTACCATAGCAGGAATACAGTCTTACAGATAAATATCAACACAATCCATACTCTCAGATCTTAGTAAGTTGAAGTACTTGATTCCGAATGAATTAGGTACCCTACAAGCAATTTGGGCTTGATCCACTTTGTTTCACAACTGCACATGATTTAATTCCTGGAGATGCTTTCAGCAACAGTAAATGAGCATATATGGGAGACGTTTCCTGTGGAATCAGGGTGGAGAGTTTATATACAGAGGTGCAAGGGTATTGGTCTTCTTTTGGATAGTAGCAACTCATTGTTAGTCTTTTGGATAATGGCGACTCATTGTAATGGTGCATTAAAGAGAGATGGAAACTTCTGGAGCAGAAACTTCTCTGCTTACATTTAGTTGGCAAAATGTCTAATTGCTTTTTAAAGTATGATATTATGAGGAATCAGTCTTTTAGCCTTCTCCAACATTGCATTACCCACACTGACTGATGGTCTCTCTCCAGGGCTTCTAAAAAATACATACCACGTTCATTGTGCAGAACATAGATAAGCTGACTATTTGTATTGGGTGAAGATCATGGGGGCCTGAGCCAGATTGGGACCACTGCACCTGAGTTATGCGGGAGTCTTAATACCTTCCCAGGTAAATTTATAAAGGAAAAGACCCTTCTGCACTTGCTCTGCACAGATGTTGGCTGGTAAGTCTTTCTGCTTTTCTTTGAATTTCCCTGTTTGAACACAATGAAGCTATAGGCCAGAAAGTAAAATAACTCTCGGATGAAACCTTGACCATGTGTTACAAATTACAGGCAGTCCTCGACATATAGTCCCAATTAGGGTTAGAATTTCCATTTCTAAGCAAGGTGGTTATAAAGTGAACACGTGGCCAATTTTATGACTTTCCTGTGATGGTCGTTAAGTGAATCACTGCACTTGTTAAGTGAATTACATGGTCGTTAAGCGAATTCAGCTTCTTTGCTTGTCAGAAGCTTGTTAGAAGAAGCTTGCAAATGCTAGTCACATGATTCTGAAACCCTACAACTGTTGTCGATCGACATTGGTTACCAAGGACCTACAATTTCACCATGTGACCATGGGGATACTGCTATGGTCATAAGTGCAAAGACCAGTCATAAGTCACTTTTTTTCAGTGCAGTTGTAATTTCAAAAGGTTGCTAAACAAATGGGAGTACATCAAGGACTACCTGTGTCCTATGATGCATTCCAAAAGGAAGAATAAAAGCCAAATCAGATGTCATGTTACATGTATTTTAAAAAAAAACATTTGCAAAGCCTAGATATCAGAGCCTAGATATAGATTTTAGAACGAAGTCCATTTTAATGCCCAGAGTTTGTTCCTAGGGCAGCTTCTCTTCCGCTATAATAGGAACAATATAAATTAATGCAATGGCCAAATGGCTGTGCCGTGTTAACATATTAAAGTAGCAGGGTTTAGATTTGAAGCTCTCAAGGCTGCCCATCCATATCTTAAGATGTCATCTGAGCATGTGGAAGGAGCACTCTCTCTAACCACGGCTTGCTCTACATGTTTGTTGTGAAGGAATAAGACCTCCATTGCTTCATTATAGGGTATGCCTTCTTGGCAGACTTCAATTTCTAATTTTAGATATTAAATACACTGTCAACAAGCAAAGCAATAGAAGCTTGCGCTTAGCTGATTACAGTTGCTTCTGAAGTACATTCACATTATTCAAGAGAAGCATTACCTATCTAATGGAACAAAATATACATTATACAAATACTGAGAAACAACACTGGCCTGTCTTTCCATGTCCGTGAGTGCCAGAAGTTTCTATTTTGCTTTGGCAGTAGCCTTGGTATTGTCCTGGTCATGTCCTTGAAAAAAATACCATCCTCTGTACCTAAGGGAGTCTTTTTAGCAAGCTCAGTGTGTTCCACGTAAATCGCAACCTTTACTTGGTGTAATTTTAGACATTAGTGAAGATGACGGAATTAGACTCTGCCAGATGAAGAGAGAGGACCTTTGCAATCCAACACCGGGAATATTATAAGGTACATACCGATCATGTTGTTGATAGAAACAATAATGACGACTACCTGAATAGCTAAGATGTTTCCACAATTATGTTATCTCCAAGATGGGGACAAAAGTAATAAAGACAGGGTTAAGAAAATATTATGGAGGGTCCATGGGGGACTTTGTCAGACACCTCAAAAGCAGGCAATCTTTTGAAACTGTTAAGCAACCAGCATTTCTCTTACTAGTATAGTGCGTGAAAAGAAATTTCTGTAACTTTCTGATAAAGAAGACAGCAGCTTTCAGTAGTATTCAGCAAATAGTGTTGAAAGTCATTTTTTAATTTCAAAATATTCCACTGGATATGATGAATTTGGGAAATCACATTGCAAAATGTAGCAATTCTGATGCCTTTTACAATGAAAGTGTCATCTTTTTGCTGAATATTTATATGAATAGATTGTGTTTAAAAACCTGATACTACATTGTTATAGTTTTATTAAATTACTCTAAATCAAAGGTCTTCAAACTTGGCAAGTTTAAGACTTGTGGACTTCAACTCCCAGAATTCCTGAGCTAAGATGACTGGAGGAGGAATTCTGGGAGCTGAAGTCCACATGTCTTAAAGCTGTCAAGTTTGAAGACCCCTGCTCTAAATCATGTTCCTGGATGTGAAAGAATACTTAAGAATACGTTTTTGAAAGTTCTGATTTTGTCTCAGTTTTTTTGGAGTTGGGCTATATATTAATAATACAACCCTGGGATTCCATGTTCTTTTCCTCATTCCAATAGTACCACATAAATTAGGACCTTGGGCTTGATCTCTCCTCCTGCAATCAACATCAACTGCTGAGAAAGGAAGAAAATTACTGCATCATCAATCTCCTACATCTAATCCCTGCAAATAGTATAGAAAGGTACCATGGCCGATGGCATCAAAGGCCACTGAGAGATCAAGGCCAATCAGGATCATTGTACCACCAACATTGCAACTCTTCCAAAAGTCATCAACAATTGCAATCAATTCCATCTCTTAACTGGGTTTGAAACCCAACAGAAATGGTCCAGGTAATTTTTGTCCTCTACAATCCTCTCAAAGTGCAATCTAAAATTTTCTAGCACCAGTGATGGCTTCATCACCTCTGCCTCCTTTGTTTTATTTATTTATTTAACAATCTGGACTACTGTAATGCCCTCTACATGGGGCTCCCTGCGGGGAGCACCCGGAGGCTTCAACTGGTGCAAAATGCGACCGCGCGGGTGGTCATGGGAGCGCCAAGAAAGTCCCATGTGATGCCTCTCCTATGTGAGCTGCATTGGTTGCCGGTGGCCTTCCGGGTTCGCTTTAAGGTTCTGGTTTTGACCTTTAAAGCGCTCCATGGCATCGGACCAGGTTACTTGTAAGACCGCGTTCTGCCAGTAGTCTCCCACTGACCGGTGTGCTCCCACAGGGAGGGTCTCCTTCGGGTCCCGACGGCATCCATGTGCCGCCTGGTGACCCTGAGGAATAGGGCCTTCTCTGTGGGGACACCCGCCCTCTGGAATGAGCTGCCTCCTGAATTACGGATAACCACTGACCTGAGGGCGTTTAGACGTGCTCTGAAAACCTGGCTCTTTGAGCAGGCCGACTTGGGCTGATTTAAATTGGGGTTTAAATTGGGGTTTGAGAATCGGTTTTGTATTTTAATTATTGGGATTTTAAGGTATAATGTTAGTAGCAGCCTTGAATTTAATTTATTTTTAACTTTTGTAATTTTATATAGTGTTCTTATTTGGCTGTACACTGCCCTGAGTCCCTCGGGAGAAGGGCGGTATATAAATCCAATAAAATAAATAAATAAATCTATATGGCTACCCATTTTACCAATGCAGTTTTGGGTGGGCAGGACCACTCTCACTCATAGTTGCATTCACCACCATATGGACCCACCACACATCGTCCAGGACAATCTTAACTAGCAGAGGGAGATAGATTTAAAGGACTGGAATCTGTCCTACTTCCTCCCCTCACAATCATTTGAATTGCAATTGAATAGTAGTGTAGGGACACAATTAGAAGACATCTACCTTGCTACCAAATATTTATACCTAGTTCTAATACAAACCAACAAAGGGATTCCCAAAGGTTTTTTTTTCAAGAGGCAACTGTAGTTTCTTGTTTTTCTTTGAAGACATTTAGCTTCTCATCCAAGAAGCTACTGAAGAGCTGAAGAAGCTTCTCAGATGAGAAACAAAACGTCTTCAAAGAAAAACAAAGCCCAGTTGTCTCTTGAAAAAACAACTTTGGGATAACCATGAACTGGATGATTGAGACTCTCCATAGACATTCAACAAAGGGATTCTTAACCTGAAACCACCATAGCTAATTTTGTTTCACCTGTCCATCAAGTTTTCAGTCTTAGATGTCCAGAGGCAATCTAAGATATTCTTTTATGATAGCAAGTGTGCACAAAACCCATCCTCATGTAGCACAAAAATGATTAAAAAGCTCAGTGCAGTGCAGCTTGTTATTGTTATGAAAATAAATGAAAGAAAAGAATGCAAGAAAATAAAACAGAGGATAGGAAAAACTCACAATGTTGTGAGTATGTGTACATATCTAATGTGTATAGTGCTTTTTAAATATCCTTATTGACATTAAAAATTATATTAAAAATAGAAATGTTTTAATGGTGGCACAGTGGTTAGAATAGAGTATTGCAGGCTAATTCTACCAACTGCCAGCAGTTCCGTTCTGACTGGCTCAATGTTGACTCAGCCTTCCACACTTCCGAGGTCAGTAAAATGAGGAGCCAGATTGTTTGGGGCAATATGTTGACTCTGTAAACTGTTTAGAGAGGGCTGTAAAGCACTATGAAGCAATATATATGTCTAAGTGCTATTGCTATTATTTACTGTGGGCCACATAATATGGCCAGACCTGTCTTCTCCACTTTTTGTCACTCTATGCTTTCTGGTTACATGCATGACTATTTGGGAGAAGGTAGTTCTTTGCTGTCTGACATATAGTCCTGCAATTTTTGATGCAAAGAACACATTTCATAGGCCAAACAGAATTACAGAGAAAGAGAGAAGGGGGGCGGGGGTAGAGGGGGAGGGAGAGAGGCCGGGGGAAAGGGAGAGGGAGATAATTTGTAAAGTAATGATTAGGGACAGAGAAGGTGGTTAGGATAACAAATAATATATACAGGTAGTCCTCAACTTGAGCCCAAAATTTTTGTTAAGCAACAGAGTTATCAATTGAGCTTTGCCTCATTTTACAATTGTTAAATGAATAACTGCAGTTGTTAAGTTTGTAACACGGTTGTGAAGTGACTCTGGCTTCCCCATTGACTTTGCTTTTTAGAAGGTTGCAAAATGGGATCACATGAGTCCAGGGCACTGCAACCATCATAAATACATGCCAATTGCCAAGTATCTGAATTTCGATGATGTGACCATGGGGATACTGCAACAGTTTTAAGTGTGAAAAATGGTCCTAAGTTATTCTTTTCAGTGCCATTGCAACTTTGAATGGTCACTAAACAAATGGTTGCAAGTCAAGAACTATCTATATTGGACTATCAGGAAATCTGTGAAGGAGCCATAGCTAAACCTAGCTAGAATGAGGTTCAGTGAGTAGGGACAGTTAAGAGGTTCTCCTTTCTTTCCAAAATATACCGGGTAGTCTCTTCTTTAACCTTCAAAAAACAGAAGCAAAATAACAGAGTTTGAAGAGACCTTGGAAGTCTTCTAATCTGACCTCCTGCTCAAGCAGAAAACCCTGTACAATTTCAGACAAGTGGTTGTCTTCTCTTCTTAAAAACCTCCAATATTGGAGCACCCACAATTTCTGGAGGCAAGTCATTCCACTTATTAATTGCTCTCACTGTTAGGAAATTTCTTCTTAGTTCTAGGCTCGTTCTCTCCTTGATTAGTTTCCATCCATTGCTTCTTGTCCTGCCTTTAGGTGCTTTGGAGAATAGATTGACCTTCTTTGTGGCAGCCCCTCAAATATTGGAGTACCCCTAGTCTTTATTTTCATCAAACTAGACATACCCAATTCCTGCAACCGTTCTTCATATGTTTTAGCCTCCAGTCCCTAATCATCTTTGTTGCTCTTCTCTGCACTCTTTCTAGAGACTCAACATCCTTCTTGTATTGTGTTGACACTGATACTTCCTGGAGACAAAACTGAAATGAAGTACAGTAATATTCTATAACATGGGGTGGTAGGCATTTAACATTTAGAGCTTGCGTCCATT
Organism: Bungarus multicinctus; assembly: GCA_023653725.1. Taxonomy (NCBI): domain Eukaryota; kingdom Metazoa; phylum Chordata; class Lepidosauria; order Squamata; family Elapidae; genus Bungarus; species Bungarus multicinctus. The sequence continues at coordinate 85,854,542 of CM042834.1, forward strand.
TCCGAGTTGTAAACATTTTACTTTCACAATAAATAAATCTTCTTGGGATAGGAGATATCTAATTATCTGATATCTGATCCACCACTCTCCAGCATGTCCTTGGCGACTGCTTGATTCAGAATGCTGGTCCATTCTATAACCAGGTTCTGCAGGACTCTCCTTATGCTCTTGCAACCTGAAAATCACAGCTCTCGGTTCCATATCCTGGCTTAAACCCAAATAGCCCTATTGACAGGCTCCACTTCCCATTTTGTGATAATTTGTCACACTTAGCTTGGTTGTCCAATGCCTATGCCAGTTATGCGGGTCAAACTTCAACTCTTACGCTGCAAACATTTGAGACAAAATTTAATTTAGATGGAAGCTATATAGGGCTTCCAGATGGTATATCAGATTCCATGGCTTGCAGAGGAAATTAGAAAACCAGAATTGTTTCTTTCTGCAGAAGATAAATAATATGTTCCCCATAACTCACATTTGCTAAACTGGCATAAACAGCACCTGCTCAGCTCCTAAAAAACCTGCCGAGAGTGGATCTGATACACAGCACTTTGCAGTAATGTTATCTTCCGCTTCAGAGAACTACAAAAAAAGGCTGAACACGAAGGAAACTCTTGCAAGCTTCCCATCAGCTGCCTATGGGCTACCACTTTTGGTATTTTTCTGTTCCAGAAAATTTCATGGAGGTCTCTTGTTCTGAGTTTAATCCAAGATTCCTTTGTGAATGTATCACTTATTTTTGCAGCAATCCTTATATTAGTATTGGAAAATGGCTTAGTAATCAAAAGCCAGCTCGATATGTAATGGCACACTGCTGAATTAAATCTCATCTGATATATGAACATATAAAACATTTAAAAAATAATCTCTACATATTACCGACTTGAAAAATAAAAAGATAAAACTTGCAAAAACTATTCAGGTGAACATTGAGATGGATTAAAAGGATCCTACTTTTGTCAAATAGGGATGATGCTAATGTGCATGCCTTAAAAGGAAACTTAATTGAAATCTAAACCAGTTTCATCCAGCTATAGGTGGAATTTATAGTGATTTCTATTGCAAGTAAATATTAGATAAAATCTCCTAAAAATCTAAAGCTTTGCTCTCATTTTGCCTCTTGAAAGTACAAAACAAAATAATGGGATATCCCATTTTCCCCTTCCTGCTTCCCTTCCTACAGAAATGTTAAACTACAATTCCTATCACTCCAACCAGCAGCTCCTGGAAATTGTGGATTTTGTAACTCATCCTTTCAGAGGGGAAGCTAAGAATAGAACCTGTGACCGCAATCATAAAAGTGCCAATCCGGCTGTTGTGTAACTAGATTTATCCTCCTAGCTACTTTGGAGTTTTTGAGTCTTGCATTTTAGGTTAACAAACAACGCTGACCCAAAAGTCTCATTTCCGAGGCTAAATAGTTTGAAAAGTAAAACCATTCTTTGGTCAAATACACTAATTCCTCGTGGGATGCTTTATTATTTTTTTTAAGTTACCTATCTCATAAGAGCAGCAGCACATTTATATATGGCCTTTGGCCACATCATATCTTTTGAGGATTCTTCTGACTAATTGCGACCTGCCTCAAAATGTGTTGCAAACACATCAAACATAATGAGGCGTTTTGATAGCAAGGGGAATGTGGATTTCTGGGATTAACGGAATAGCAGAGGCCTTCTCCGTCTCTGCCAAACAATCTCCCTTTCAATGCTGGAAAGCTCAGGCCACGGAGCCCCGTCTGTCTGGGAAGTATAGCAGAATCTATCCTTGGAAATCTGATCTGATTAATTTCTAATTTTACCTACGTGTGTAGCATTTAATATAGAAGCAGCTGATGGAATATAAATCGACTGGGCTGTCAAGCAGTTCAAGTGCAGTGCTAAAGCAGATGTCTTTCTTTCAACACACGCAAGCGTTTGGGCAGGCTGCAATGGCGCTTGAGCAGACAAACAAGAGCCACAAAATCATCTCCGTAGGAAGCAGGAAAGGCGGGCAGTACCTCGAAAACCCCAGAATGAATGCTAGGGTGTAAACTGAAATCACCCATACGTGATTGATCTTGCTTAGCTCAACGGAAACATTCCATGCTGTTTACCTACCTGTTCGTTTTATAAGCAGTTAAAAAAACAAGTCTATTCAAGGACTTTTGCAGTGCCACCGTGAATATCCCTGGCGAAACTCATCTATCTCCTTGAAAAAGGTGGTTTATAAATCTCACCCTACAAGTTTTCAAATCTTCTGTGCTGAGGCTAAGCTCTTGGTAGACCCTTGAGCTTCTGGGTGTCAGTCACACTAATCACTTAGGGATAAATTGAGGAAGTGACCTCAAGGTCTGCTCAGATTTCGGCTTTTTTGTCAGCTGACTCAAGATTATGAGACAAAACAGCAAGGCCTGGGCTGTTATTGCCAAACTATGACTGTGGAGCCATTTCCTATGAAATTCTATATGACGTCTCTAATCAAGATGGATTGCACAGACATCTAGACCAGCAGAGACTCTTAGTCAATCTTGTTCTAAAAGAAACAGGCACAGTGGGGAAAAAAAAGTGTTCAACCAATTTTGCATTTATTTGTCCATAAATGGAAACGCAGAAATGAACAGCGATTCTATTCTAAAATTCTATTAGAACTTAAACATGTAACTGTGACATGTTAAAATCTAATTGTGATTTTAGATATGAATTGTTCTTTTAAAAAATGAACACTGAACATTCTATGAGTCTATTATCAGGAGGCCACAATTACTCTGGATATTCACTGTGCCAACCCAGGATTTGTTGAGTAAAACATAGTTGCAGGAATGTACCTTAGTATATTGGGTAGTCTATGTAAAATGATGTCAGAAACATTGCACCAAGGTTTTGTTTCTGAGACCACAGCAAATTCATCTGATAAGAGGCTAAAGTGGTATATTTTAAAAAAAATACACAATAACATTCATATACTCCCTTTAATATGTACATATATATATTGCATCATTATGGGAAGTTGCAAATGTTAAAACTTGCAAATTCAATTTCTATTGAATTTGCAAGTTTTAACATTTCTCTAGCTACCTTCTCATCTTTAGTAAACATTGGCGTTTTATAGATTAATATGCCTGCTCATATTATTTTGCCATTTATGTAAATTGCAATTGTTCACCCCATATTTGTGAGACTACAGGGATGCTGTGTCAGCTGGAATTCTGAGGACCTGTTATAAGTTCCCCACATTTAGCATTCTCATAACTTTGAACAGTCACTGAATGAGTTGTTGTAACTTGTCGATTACCTATAACTGCAGCTCAAACTTTTCATTTTTAATTTGATAGATGTTTACATTCCATGTAATGGAAATACCTCTGCCAATCAGTATGCTCCATGAGTTTGCTTGGATTGTGCATGTGTAAAAGTTAATAAATGATACTGTTTTACTGAGGCATGGACATTGGATTCCTTAGGGTAGATCAGAGAATTGTATACTGCTTATTTCTCTTAAATGAATGCCATTCATCTGAGGTGAGCACTGCTGACATCTTTCATCTATGGAAGGTACTAATTCTAGATTTGGGTATGAAGGGAAGTTATAGTGGAATATTTGATTGTGCCTGAGTAACGGGACTATACCTCGGGTGAGAGAATAATGAGAAGCGTTGTCCTACCCCAAACTAAGGCCAAATGGAGTGGATGGGGAGAGTCTTGGATTCAGTGGGTAGCAGGTTCTAGTCTGACTAGATGGTTTGTGCAGAGAAGATTATCTGTGTGTGGCTTAGTTTGAGCAGCTACCCCTCTGAGACAGTTGTAGGAGAGAAGAGTGGGAATGATGATTGATGTAAAGTTGGTAGGGATCCATCCCACAGATGGGGAAAGACTGCTTCTTGACACAGCACATAGTTATCTATAAATAAACAACGGAACTCACAACCACAAGCTATGTAATGGTCACACCCTGATGGCTTCAAAAGAGGATTATAAAAATCCAAGGAGTTCAATGATCAAACCCTACTTGTCCTCATAAGTCTATTATCTCTGCTATATTGACTCCCAATTGCTAGAGCAAAATGGCACTGCTCTTACGTCTTTCTAGTTAAATTCTAAGTTAGCTGTAGAAGGAGAAATATGCTGGACTAGATGTGTTTTTAGTCTGACCTGGCTGTTCCTAGGATAGGTCCGATATCTTGACCTGAAGAATTGCTGAGATTGCTGTCAAAACGTAAGTGGAATGTGAATAGCATCCATTGTTCCTTCAGTGATGTTAAAAGGAAATGAAATTCTTTCAACTTGCCATTAATGTCAGAATAAATCTCACTGATCTAACCATCCTCTCTTACTAAGGCCCATTTAGCATCATTTTTTTTTTTTGCCATTTGAGGCTTTATATGGCTCTTCTGAACCCACACAGTAGTCTCAGTCATCATTACAGCCCATCCCTAAGGATTTAAAAGTAATTCTTTTTCAGGACAGACGGTATACGTTCCACCCAGAACTGACTCCAAAGACAACTCATTTCAAAAAGTAAGCATTTCCAGCGTTTTCCTTGAGAACACAAACCTAATAAGGTTTCTGAACTTTAAAAATCATTAATCCATGTCTTTATCTGGCAGGATTCATTCACTTTCATTACTGGTTGTTTTCCCTCTTTCGCTTTCTTACCTTAATTTCTCCTGATTGAATAAATTATGCTCAGCCTCACTCCCCTAGCCCATCCTAGAGCAGACCCTTTTGTTCTACAAACTTCAGCCAATGACTTCCTAATTTATCCTGGCAGGCTAAATTACATGTTTTCCAACCAATGTGCGAATCATCAGGAATTTACGCCCCACATTTGTCTAGGCTGACATAATCCATACATTTCAAAGGTGAGTTGCAGCTGCCTTTTGCTGGAGTGTGGGACGGGGGGCTCACCATTAGACTCTATCCTCTTGAATATTTTTTCTATGCCTAAATGAAGAGCCTAGATAGAAGAATATATAGGCCACTTGAACAATTCTTACTCCTTCCTGGGCAGGAACTGAAGACAAGATTCATTCAGCTCCTGTGGCAGAATTGTCTGGGGCAAGGAATTTCAACTATTATTCACCTCCTGGCATCATAATTACATGGTGAACTTTTGACATTGACATGAATGTGAGGGTGGCTAGAAAAGAACAACTATTTAAACCATTCGAACTTCTCACAGGGTAGGAGAAAAAAAGCAGCTGGTCTTCAGTCTGGATATATGAGACTCTCTTCTGCCTTTTCCTCTTCTTGATTTCCTTAGGGGTTTTTTCCCCCCTGAAATGACTTTATTTTTTGGCCAGCAACACCTCATGAAAATATAATTAATTTTTTAAAAAATTAGAAGCTTGAAAAAATAAACATCTGCAAAGGATGAAGATATTTCTTTTGGAAGATCTTCAGGTTGACAGTTTAGATCAGGGGTGTTAAAATGGTGGCCCGCGGGCCAGGTGCATCACATGCAGGCCACTCCCAACTCAGCTTCGCGAAGGGAAAAAAAAGTCACGATACGTCACATGACAGCAATGTGATGCCGTGAGTTTGACACCTGTGTTTTAGACATATTTATTTGTACATGTAAGAACTCTTCAATTTTTTGTTGAAGCCAAAAGGCATAGGAATTAAAAATAGGCTTGGTCAATCATACACCAAAATAGTGTTGAGACCAGAAATTTGTTTTGTTTATTTAATTTATATACCACCAGTTTCCAAATGGAATTATGACAACGTACAATAAACTAAAATAAGGAAGACAGTAACATAGAATATTGCTGGATATACATCTAAATTTTTTTCAGAAAGATGCCTCACAGCTTCCTTTTATGAAACTTTTATATGTATTTTTGAAAGCCACTAAAGACTTTCATGTCTTGAAATATGGTCGGAATCTGATTGTCCCCCAATGTCTATTCATTAATTGGCACAATTCCAGGTTCTATTGGTCTTTGGCAATCTTTTCTATTTCTATTTTTTATTTCATGTTCCAAAGAACAAGTGAATGATTGCCAAAACTACAAGGAGATTCTGTATGAGAGTACATCCAAGTTTTAACAATCAGTTTAGTCTAGAAAACCGATTAAAATCTGTCTCTCATTTTAATTTACAGTGAATAGGCCACACAACATATATGGAATCAATTCACTGTAACAATAGCATAATAACCCAAAGTAGAATAAAATTTACAATCATTTATCCAAAATGCCCACTTTTTCGTTAATCTGGTAATAGCATACAGTCCTTGATTTATGACCACATTGAGCCCAACATTTTTATTGTTAAACAGGACAATTATTAAGTTAATCTCCCTCTATGTTATGACTTTTCTTTCCACCGTTTTTAAGTGAATCACTGCAGTTGTTAAATTAGTAACACGATTGTTAAGTGAATCTGGTTTCTCATTGATTTCACTTGTCAGAAGTGAATATCTATTTGATCATGAGGCTATGGGGTTGTTGCAATGGTCTTACGTATGAAAAATAGTCACAAATCACTTTTTTCATTGTTGTTGTAACTTCGAACAATTGCTAAACAAATGGGTATAAATCAAAGGCTATCTGTAATTCCCATTCTCATGCATTTTTTCCTCATCCTTGTTTTATGCCCCTTAAACTAGCAATTCTCACATAAGTTTGCTACAAGTAGTCCTTGACTTATGGCTATAATAGAGCCTGAAATTATGTTGTTAAGTTGTTACATTTGTAACACAAGGCACCTACCTTACCAGAGGTAATTCTCTGGCCATTTTCGCAGTGGTCATTGAATGTCATTAATACTGCAGACGTTAAGTGAATGCTATATCGTGAAGTGAACTCTGGTTTTTAAGTGAACTCCTTCATTTGAATGGACATTTTTTTCCTGGGAACTAGGAAAAAAATTAGAAACTACAGTCATATGTCTATGAAACACCACAAGCCAATTGTAAAGCTGACCTTCCTGGCATGAAGTCACATGACCATGTGATCATTTACAATGGCCTTTCTGTAGCTGTCATCATTTGAACAATTGTAAAATGACCAGTTGTTATGTGAGGACTACCTCTAGATTGGCCAGTATATTAAAAAGTATAGTAAAAGTCTGCTTTTGAGCTTCAACTTTTTTTTCCATTATGATTTCTAAATGAAAAGTACTTGATGAATAACTAAAACATAAAACTGTAACCCAAGACAATAGCAATGAACATGTTGGAAGTGATACATAGGCTGTGTGCTGATTGAATTCATTGCTATATAAGAGTAGCTTCATATGCTGGAAAATTATTTGGTTCCCATGAGCACAACAGTTAATGTATGATAGAAACTTCAGCGGAAATCCTAAGTGGTTCCATGAATGCAATTTCATAACATAACTGGTCTAAATATTATATACTAACACCTTTATTTCAAGAAGTCCTTCCCTTCACCAAGTGATCTGACAGGCATGTTTTCTGGCAGCCTCTGAACTTAGTATCTGTTTTACATCTTTCCCAGGCTATACTAAGATCCAAACCTTTTCACCTATCTGATGCATTTCCTGTTGTCATTTAAAATGATGTCAACTAAAGATGTGCACAAATACCTGCTGCTAATTTGAGAAATGTCAGCACATGCCTAAATTCTTGCTAATCCACTGTAACTCTGCATGAAGAGTCTGCTATACTGTTAAGACCAGTGAGTAATAGATTTTTTTTTAGTTTCTAACCAGATTACCATATTTGCAAAATATATACTGGCTGAAAAAAATACAGACCCTTTAAAAAATTCATACTTTCTCACGGCTATTGTGTTGTGTTATGTACTGTTGCCTATTTGGTATAGTTTCAGAGTTGTATTGGTATATCATGCTGATATAGAATAATATTTTAATTTATTTTTCACTTAGTATAGAAAAATATTTTATTACATTTTACATTTTATTTCTTTTAAATAACATATAAGGGTACAATGGCTTAGCGGTTAAAGATGCTGAGCTTGTCAGCTGGAAAGTTTACAGCCCAGGTTTGAGTCTCAAGTGCCACGCAATGGGTTAAGCTCCTGTTACTTGCCACAACTCCTACCCACCTAACAGTTCAAAAGCATGCAAATGCAAGTAGATAAATAGGTACCACTTCAGTGGGAAGGTAACAGCATTCTGTGCACCTCAGATAGTCATGCTGGCCACATGATCATGGGAGTGTCTTCAGGCAATTCTCGCTGGCTCCCTCGGCTAAGAAATATTGTATGTCTATTGCTAATATTATGTTTGTTTCTTTGTTTTCATCTACCCATCCCATCAGGACTGGCAGGAGAGGCATGATACAGATCCCTTCTATGAAAGAATGTGGTGCGACCTAGGAAGAGAACCTACATGGTCATGATAAGTGACAGCAATGTCACTTGTGCAGTTCAATGCTTCAATCATCTTGCTCTGTATAAATGTCCTTTGATTAACCCCAGGAAATTTTTATTATGCAGCAAGAAAAAACATCTCTGTAATTAAGGTAGAATGCAGGAGCATTCACAGTATGTGTGCACTGGTGTGCAAACAGACGAGATGGTGGATGTGACACTGCTTTCAAAGTCTGCACTTGTTTGAATGCATATAAGATTAGTTTTTGGGTGAAGAGTTGGGCTTTGACTGTAATGCCAGATCAACATCTTGATAATTTTGAGCCTGTTAGCAGAGTATCAATTTAGTATTATAACCATGTATTTAGTATTATAACTAGAACTACGCCGCCTTCAGTCTGATCTAAGTATAATAGTATAGTATATAAAATCATACATTGCTATGTCCTACCTGTCAATGAATACTTCAGCTTCAACCATAACAACACAAGAGCAAACAATAGATACAAACTCAAAGTTAACCGCACCAAACCTGTTTGCAGGAAATACAACTTCAGCAACAGAGTGATCAATGTTTGGAATACTCTACCTGACTCTGTGGTTTCTTCCCCAAACCCCAAAAACTTTAACCTTAGACTGTCTACTATTGACCTCACCCCTTTTCTAAGAGATCTGTTGGTGCATAAGTGCACCAACGTGCCTACCGTCCTGTCCTATTGTTTCTTTTATATTTTATTTTTCTTATATGTATCCATGTATTCATAACTATGTTTTACTTATACCTATTATCTTGTAAGCAATTGACAAATAAATAAATAAACCAGTAGTGGGATTAAACACTTTTTACTACCGGTTCTATGGGCGTGGCTTGGTGGACGTGGCAAGGGAAGGATACTGTAAAATCTCCAGTCAGAGGTGGTATTTGCCAGTTCTCTGATTTACTCAAAATTTCTGCTACCAGTTCTCCAGAACTGGTCAGAACCTGCTGAATACCACCTCTGATTACAACTTATATAAAACATACATAAAACAAAATCTCTGTTGTCTGTAAACTGATATAAGTATGTCTATAAAAGCAAGGTTTGTTATCTATCCCTAGAAAGGCAAACAATCTTAATATTCTTTCTTTTTAATTGAGAGGAAATGAATGAATTAAGATTACATATATTAGCATTGGAATCCTTTTTTGGGGGGAGGGGTGAAAATGAATCGTATCCATAAAATAGTGCTAAATATAGGCCTGTTTGTATCCCATTTTACATTTTACTATTAAAATCAAAGAGATTACTACCTTGCTTTAATATAAGTGTCTCTCTTGAGCTCTTTAAAAACTCTAGACCCAGATGATGTCACACTTTTTTTCTTTTAAGAAGAAAAATGTCTAGAATTGACTTGCACTTGATGTCTCCTGTCACTATGTGGAAATCACTGAAGAGGAAAAACGCTGTTCCATTACTTGCACCTGGTCTGGATTATTCCACCAGACTTCCCTTTAGTCCTATTTTGTGATATAACATCTCTACTGCCAGGTATTTATTGCACTGAAATCTCTTGAAGTTTTAATCCTGGGCAACAGAACAAAACGATGTCTAACCGTTTTGGAAGATTCTTATTTCAGTTAATTTTGCTGAAATTATTTCTAATAAGTTTTTATTTCACCTTTGTGATGACTATTCATGTTTATTAATGTATCCACTCTAATTTTCTTCAGGAAGAGCCATAATGTTGTTATTATAAAGACACGATTTTCTGTTTTTGTGGAGGGTCTTTTCTTGATTGCTCCCAAATAAACACCTCATTTTACAGTATTGTAAGATTGGCCTTTGTTTTTCTACCTTAACTTTTGATGGAGCATATCCAAGGCTGACTTTCCAAAAGTAGAAGTATTTCTACTATTCACTGTATGTTCTATAAATAAGTTGCAAAAAGTTAGGAGACTCAAGCAAATACATTGGGGAATAAGAGGAGAGCAAAGGAAGGGCCCACGGTATAAGGAGAAAAACACTTTATGTAACTTTGGGTGGAGTCTTAGCTATTGCATTGGACTTAGCAAAGGAAAAAAAAGAGTACTGAGCTCCTTACCTCCTTGAATTTTCAGAAGACAGGAGAGAGCAATAATAACAACAACAAGAACAATAATAATAATTGATAATAATAGCAATAACGATAACAATAATAATACCATGTTTTTCATATAATTCTCATATTATTTTTTTTGAGCTCCAAAAAAATGGCTAGGATGAGGTGAATTAATTTCCCCCCCCACATACAGCCTGGTGGTAGTGTGTGTGCGTGTGTATTTACACCCTTATCAGTGAATGGCCGTGTTCCCACAACACCCACGCAGACCAACCACTTTCCACCCTGTGCATTGTGTCAGCTCAGCCTGTGTGGGTAGTTCTTGGTCCAGTGCATTGGCAAACCTGCAGAGCTCCATTAAGCGCCAAATTCAGCATGCCATGTGGACATGGACGAGCTCGGATCAAGCTGCAGCGCTCAGAACTGTTACTCAGGAGGCTCTTAACCTGCCCTGCCTGAGAAGAGTGGGAGGAGGAGACTGCTGGGTCACTTAGAGCCCCCAGCCCCAGCAAAGCCTGGCTTCCTGCCACTGCACGAGAGTCAAAGGCAAGCGGGCTGCCTTTCTGGCACTCCCGCCATGGCTGGCGCTCCGCCAGCTCCACTTCCCCCAGTGCAAACACCAGCCGACCGGTTTCACGCACCAATTTTGTTCTACCCTCCGTAACCTCCTTACTCTGCCTCCTGGGATTTTCCCAAGTCTCTCAGCCAGACCTTTCCAAAAGAATATAGTTGTGCCATTCAGGTGCGGTGGCCACAACCAACCTGCCCCGACTTCTTCCCTCGACAAGTTCTCTTCGGAAGTCCGGGGGTTGTTTTCCAACCCATGAACTCCAAGCTCGCAACAAGGCATGAGACCACCAAGGACCCAGGCAGCCCCGTCAAGCTTCAGGCACTCCCAGAGATGCACAGGATACAGACTCTCTGCTTACAGAGCTGCTGCTGAAGTATACACAATGGTGCCTGCCGAAAGTGCAGCCCAAGTGGGGGCTGCTCACTGTTGTCCCGGGGCCCAGCAAAGCTAGAATCTTCTGCCTGCTGCATGAACCCCAATGAGCAGCTTCTGGCTCTGCAGAGTGCAGGGGCAAAGGCATGCAGCCCTGCTTGGGTGCTGCCAGGCTGCGCTTTCAGCCTGCAAGGCGTGGCCAGCAGGAGGAGGCGCCACTGCTGTGTAAGGTAAGAGCGGCTGGCGGTAGCACTGGAAGCCAGGCTGAGCGGGGCAAGTGAGGTTGCGGTCCCCGAGAGGAGCGGGACATGTAGGCTAGGGTGGGTTGCCGCTGTGCCCTCTCATGCCCAGAACGAAGCATTGGTCAAAGGTTGGTGCACCAGCAGCAGGCTGGGTGGCTCACTCTTCTGTGGTCCTGCCAGAGGCATCTCTGCCGAGCTTTGCTCTAGCTGCCTGAGGGGACATGGATTGAGTCCGTTTTAAAGTCAGCTCCCGCGCCCTTGCTGGGGCTGTGGCAGGGGAGAGGGGAGCTGGTGCCCTTTGCACAGATGGGAAAGCGGAAGCATCCGCCTCTTGGTGCAGCCCATCTTTCCTGCGCAAGAGACCCCAGCAGCAAAAGTACTTGGCAGGAGTAGGGAGCTCTCCATGCTCTGCCATGATCGGCCATTAGGAGCAGCTGGTCTGCCTGTGGGACACTCCTAACGGCAAGTTCCCCCCGCCCTTTCCCCCCCATTTTGCATGTTTTAAATTAGGCCTAAATTTGGGGGGAGGGGCTTAATTTAACCTTATGCCTAGAAAACATGCTGGGTCTTCCTATTAGGGGGGCGTATTGTTAGAGAAACACGGTAATAACAACAACAACAACAACAACAACAATAAATCAAGCACAGGGAGATCTGATGGAGAGTTTTCCATTCACTTTAACAGCAAAGGAAATGAGCCATATCTGGGGACAGCCTCCATTGCCTAATCCAGGGTTGTCAAACTCAATGCCTGCAGGCTGGCTTCAGCCTGCGGGGTGTTTAAATCTGGCCTGCGGGGCCAGCCAGGAAATAGCAAAGGACCAGTTCACGGTGCTTCCGGTAGCCAAAACAGGGCACTGGGGGAGTTGCGTGTGTGTGTGGCTCCCGTACAACCCATTTTCAGCCTGTACGGCCTCCTGCAACACCCTGCCGGCCAAAATAGGATGTGAGGGACCACATGCACCCCCTGTGCCTTGTTTTGGATGGCAAAGTGTCCCGTCTCCCCAACCCTCTAGCTGGCCCATGGAGGAGAGCTACAATGCTGATCCGGCCCTCGAAGAAAGCCAGTTTGAAACTCCTGGCCTAATCTCTCCAAAAAATTGGAAGTGGACCTGCCCAATTTTCCTATGCAATTACCTCAGTCTTGAAATTCTGAGAATACAATGAGCCAAATGTGACTCTTTCTTCATCTGATTATGAGGAGTCTGTGGAAGACATTATCTAAAATTGGTGCTCTTCCCAAATTATTGCCAAGATGAAGTAACAAGAACAACTATCTCCATAACTTTTCCATGTGGATCCCCATCCTCCGGACATTATGTTTTCATTATGTGCTGTGTATTTTTCTTGGGGATAGCACCTCGACACCCCACACTTGTAATATTTTTATTGCAGTGGAAGTATCCAGCTGCCTAGTTGCTATTCTTCCCATATTAAAAATACTGAGAATTATGAAGGTAACATACTATCATCTCATCTACTCTGCAACCCAGGTGCTTTCCTTTAATTCTAATTAGAGACAGCAATGATGATGAGGGTCAGAAAGATCAGTCAATTGGTTCTGAATAAAATACCTACTAAAATGTTTAGGGTGCTGGTCTGGCATTCATTTGAAGGATGCTTCCACACAGTTATCCCTTCTACTCTATTAGTGTGACCCAAATCCCCTTACCTTTTAGGCAAGAGGGAAAAGCCAGAAGAAACCTAGAACTAAGGAGAAATTTCCTGACAGTTAGAACAGTGGAACAACTTGCCTTCAGAAGTTGTGGGTGCTCCAGCATTAGGCTTTTAAAGAGATTGGACAGCCGTTTGTCTGAAATGGTATAGGGTTTCCTTCCCAAGTAAGGGGTTGGACTACAGGACCTCCAAGGTATTCTTCCAACTTTGTTATTCTATTCTAGAAATCAAAATCTGAAGCAGGCTGGTGTTTTGAACGCTTGCTTCTCCCTTGCCAAACAGTTGAGATTAGCAGAAGGAGTACATCTCTGCTAAATCTTGCTAGTGTACTCTTCAAGAACCTGCTAGAAAACTGAAGCTCAGGAATCTGAAGGAAGGATGAGGCAGGAGATCCCTGAAATTTTGCCTCCACCCCCAAAATTGACATTTAGTTTGTAAAAAAAAAAAGTGTCCCATTGCAACTGAGCTGGAAAGAAATGGGCTGAGCAATCAAAGATAGCCAGTGTTGTGGATCACAGAGTTCCTACCTTGTTTGTCAACTGACACAAAGTCATTACAAAGAGATAACCTTAAAAAAAATCCCTCCTTGAAACATGGGAAGCTTCCCCTCTGCTGGGAAATGTTGTTCCCTGGGATTCTAGATGAACTGTGATTTAATAAATCTGGGCTTGGCAAATGTGAAGATCTGATTGTTCTAGTTTCAAAGGAAAAAAAACCATGAGAAGCTGAAAAGAAATATGAAAACTTGAGGAATGCATGGGAATTCCCATCAGATACATTTTCTGCTTAGGTTCCAAAGAGTTTCTGACTCAAGTGAACACAAACCATTATAGCCTCCTTTAAAAATAAATGATTCTGTTTTTAGGTCTTACAAAACCTTTCCTGCATATGTGGGGTTCCATCCAACAGTTTGTTTGTATGTACAAAAATACCTTGGGCTGCTTTCCTCCTAAGGAGCAAATATCTTTTAATTTCATGGCTCCAGTCGCTGTCTGCAGTGTTCTCGGAACCCAAGTAAATAAAATCTTCCACTTCTTACATTTCTTCCCCTTCTATTTGACATTCTCATTTTATAGGAGAAATAAGCAGAATAAGGGATTGAAAGCAAACTCTTCTTGTAGCTTTACTTTCAGAGGACCTGTAAATATTGGAAAAGATAATAATAAAAAACCAGACATCTGACATCTGACATCTAGAAACAAGTAAAATAATAATTAGTGGTCAGCACGGGTTTGTTAAAAACAGATCATGCCAAACCAATCTTATTTCATTCTTCAACATAGTGACTAAATTAGTAGACCAGCAAAATACTGTGGACATAATATATTTAGATTTCAGCAAGGCATTCAACAAAGTAGACCACAACCTACTTCTTAGAAAGCTAGAAAAAACTGGAATAGATAGCACCACCACTAGAAGGATTCACAACTGGCTGACAAATCATACTCAACAAGTAGGCCTTAATGGTCTAAGTCTACATGGAGGGAAGTAAGCAGTAGGGTGCCACAAGGTTCTGTCTTAGGCCCAGTATTTTTCAATATCTTCATAAACAACTTAGAGGAGTGAATAGAAGGGGAACTTACCAAATTTGCAGATGATACTAAGCTGGCAGGAATAGCTAACACTCTGGAAGATAGGCTCAAGATCCAGATGGAACTTGACAGACTAGAACACTGGGCCATATCTAACAAAATGAAATTCAATGCAGAGAAAAGTAAAGTCCTACACTTAGGCAAGAAAAACTAAAAGTACACATATAGATTGGGTGAAATCAGACTTAATAGCAGTAACCGTGAGAGGGATTTTGGAGTCTTAGTGGACAACCAGCTAAATATGAGCCAGCAGTGTGCAGCAGCAGCCAAAAAGCTAACGCTTTTTAAGTTGCATTAATAGAGGGATGCAATCAAGATCAAGTGAGGTACTAATACCATTTTATAAATCCTTAGTAAGACCACACCTAGAGTACTGCATCCAGTTTTGGTCACCACATTATAAAAAAGATGTTGAGGCTCTAGAAAAAGTGCAGAGAAGAGCAACCAGGATGATTAGGGGACTGGAGACTAAAACATATAAAGAACGGTTACAGGAACTGGGCATGGCTAGTCCAATGAAGAGAAGGACCAGGGGAGACATGATAGCAGTCTTCCAATATTTGAGGAGCTGCCACAGAAAGGAAAGGTCAAGCTATTTTCTAAAGCACCTATAGGCCAGACAAGGAATAATGGATGGAAACTGAACAAGGAGAGATGGAAATAAGGATAAACTTTCTGTCAGTGACAGTGAACCAATGGAACAACTTGACCTCAGAAGTTGTGGGAGTGTCATCACTTGAGACTTTCAAGAAGAGATTGGACTGCCATTTGTCAGAAATGATATAATGTCTCCTGCTTGGGTGGGGGGTTGGACTAGATGACCTACAAGGTCCCTTTCTAACTCTGTTAATCTGTTAAATACTGTATAAACAGTAGTGTATTGGGAAATGTAGTATTTCAATATTTCACAGGCTTATGATAAAACATAAGACTGTTATTCTTATACTGTAACAGCAGGTGGCAGCAAACTTCTGTCCCTAAATTTAGCACATTGATTTAGTGTCTTGGATATTCCCTGATGGTCAATTCTGATGCTGGTGTGACCCCTTATTAGTTGTAGTGGAGGGGTAATGATAGGGGTTACAATAAAAAGATAGGTAGCTGGTTTTATTGAACAAATGCCACAATCATATATTGTGTTAATATTTTTAAACTATTGTGCTTGATGGGAAATGCAAACATTTCATTTTATTTATTAATCAAATTTATATGGACACCATTATCACAGGAAGTGATTCAACAAGCAACAAATAAGCCACAATATGGCTCAGCAAATTCTTATGAAACAGAATCGAGTTCCTTAAAGTTTGTGTTGTAATAAGCGTGCTTGCGCTCATCTAACTTAAGATATAACAGGCTAATGTGTCTAACACCCTAGCCTAGAAATTTTCCTCTTGAGAAAAGGAAAAGGTTTAGCTACTGTTATTTTAGTCAATTTTAGTCCAGTTCTATTTATCCACTCAGGAATAAGCCACCGGATCGGATTAAGTTTCTATTCAGATTAACAACTTAATCAGATTCAGTGATATATTTTAGAATGCTTAAACAAAGTAATTCATTATCATTTAAAACTTGATTAATATTGGTCCTTAAATAAAAAATGTAAATCCAAAGCTGATTGCTGTTTCTTTAATTCTGTCTAGATCAAAAGATGATTTGGAGGAATTTTGAGATATTGGAAAAACAGGAGGACAAGCTACTTTGGTACTACCTTTAATAAACATACATGGTTTTATTGTCCTGGTTCTCTGGCATTATTATAAACATCACCTTTAAAGCTCTGCATGGCTTGTGGACAGGGTAACCACTTGTTCCTGGTTACATTAACCTAGCCCACCAGAGTGGGAAAGCAGGGTATGTTGTGAATCCCATCTATTAAGGAAATATACCTCATGGGACCTAGAAGAAGGCTTCCTTTCTCTGGAACATCACTCAGAAATAAGATTGGCCCCTTCCTTTTCTGAAAGGCCCTGAAGACATCAGCAAGCTTGGGGATCTCAGGTTGATTTGGAGCTGATCAGGTGGCTTACATGGTTATGGTTGTTACTACCACAAGGGATGGAGGTTTCTGGAGTTTCTATATTATTGATTTTTAACTTTGTACGTTGCCTGAAGTCACCACATTTTATTTGGATGGCTATATAAATCTATTTAATAAATGAACGAATAAATCAATGTGATGGTCAAATGGCCATTTGCAACTACTTTCCAAAAGCACATCCTCTTAACTCCTTTGATGATCAATCTCTATTATAAACTTTGCCAATCCTACAATATCTGAGCCATTTTCTATTGTTCTAAGAAAGAGGTGTCAAACTCGGCCCATGGGCCGGATCCTGCCTATGAGATGCTTAGATCTGGCTTGCGGGGTCTCCCTGGAAACAGCAAAGGACCAGCCTGCGGTGCCCCTGTTTTCGCTGGCAGAGAGCTGCAGGAGTGATGTTGAGCTGGCCATGCCCACCTTGGCCACACCCACCCGGCTTCCTGAGGTCAAACACAACCCTGATGTGGCCCTCAATGAAATCGAGTTTGACAACCCTGTTCTAAGCAATTTCTAGAATTTAAAATGATTCTCAAACCATTTTAATTTTAAGCCAAGTTTGTTAGCAATCATTATGTCAGTAAATTGTGTTAATATTTTTATTGGGCAAAGGTAGCTACAGTATATCTTAGTAGTTCTGCTGTAATTGATTGATTGAAAAAGTCATCTTGGAATCATAACTGATGCATAAAAGAGTTTTATAGTATAACATTGAGATGAGCAGCTGTGCAAGAGTCCAACAATCCTTTAAGCATCATATCTAGGGGCCCCATCCAAGTTTGAATAGGATAAGCAGGAATTGCAGATGCTACTTTAGGATTGGCTGTTCACAAGACCCTCTGAAGTTTTACTGTGCGTAAGAAAATACGTTACTTATTTTGACCTTCTTATTATAGTCTTCCTGCCCACCAAAATTAAAAAAAACCATAAGGAAAATTAATGGACTGATATATACTTTTTAAAAAATGTTTCTACAAGTAAACCTCCTGCTTAAAAGTATAACTTCTGTCAAGGGGTCTCTAGCAAAACTCCCTCATTACATCAATATTATAAATGCTGTTTGGATTAAATGACTCCAGGCCCACTCAGGCACTTTTTCACTTTGCCACTTAGTACCAAAATAGTTGGTGTCCTGTTTTCTATCATGACTGTTTAAAAAAGGCTTGTCACCTTTATTTTAAATTGTTCTGCCATATACATCTTGAATGGCAACCCAGTGTACCGAAATTGTAGCTGCAGATAGACAGAAAAACAGAAGCAGTTAAAAGATGATTGCAATCCTTTCTTATTACCTTGTTGGCAGTAAATAAACTTAGACAGGTATGTTAATTTGATTGTGTTGTTTAAACTAAGATCCACTGAGTTTTTTAGAACATATTCCCAATATGTATAGAATTGCACCCAGAGACTCCCTGGCTGGGTTCACATCAGAGGTGGTATTCAGAAGGTTCTGACCAGTTCTGGAGAAACGGTAGCGGAAATTTTGAGTAGTTTTGAGAACCAGAAAATACCACCTCTGACTGGCCCTGCCCCCATCTATTCTCTGCCTCCCAAGTCCCAGCTGATCGGCTGGGTCTTCGTTTGTTGCCCTGCTCAGGCGAATGGAGCTGGAAAGCAGGTTAGTGGGGTGGGGAGGGAATGGGGATTTTGTAGTAACTTTCCCCTGGAGTGGACTGGGAATGGATATTTTACAGTATGCCACACCCACCAAGCCACGTTCACAGAACCGGTAGTAAAAAAAATTGAATCCCACCACTGGTTCACATGTTAAGTTCATTAGTTTTAGGAAAT
This sequence comes from Bungarus multicinctus, assembly GCA_023653725.1. Classification (NCBI taxonomy): domain Eukaryota; kingdom Metazoa; phylum Chordata; class Lepidosauria; order Squamata; family Elapidae; genus Bungarus; species Bungarus multicinctus. Next base: position 85,873,188 of record CM042834.1, read on the forward strand.
TATGCTGTCTGGCTTCGTTTTATGGATTATCAAATAAGATTAAAGCAAAAAATTGCTAAATTGAACTTTTGGTTTACATATGCTAAGCCCAGATTTTTTTAAACATGGTTTATTAAATGTGGCCTAATAAGTATATCACACTAAACTCTAATGGGCGGCTTCATTCAACACTAAAATAATAACCGAACAGAACTTACTATGGTTTAATAGAATGTGTGAATGCAGCCATTGGCTTAGAACAAACTTGACAGCTTTAAGACTTGTGGACTTCAATTCCCAGAATTCCTGAGCTAACATGATTGGAGGCGGAATTCTGGGAGTTAAAGTCCACAAGTGTTGAAGCTGTCAAGTTTGAAAACCCCTGGCTTAGAAGAACAACCCCTCCAAGCTCAAGGCAGAATGTTTGAGATTTGTATCAACCTGAAAACAAATTTTTGTCCTTAAATTCAGAACAGGAAACTGAGCCTAACTATGATCTAAATTGCCTTTATTCTTAATGTGTGTTTGTGTGTGTGTAATGTGTGTGTGTGTGTGTGTGAAAGGTTATAGGTTCCTCTCCTCTGGATGTATTGAAGTGAAGACAAGACAACCTTTTATCGGCATTACTTTAATTTGTATCCCTGCATTAGCAAGAGGTTGAATTTGATGACCCCTTCTAACTGTAGGGCTCTGTGATTGCTTCTTGTCCTAGTGGCAGCTGTTGGAAACTTGAACTAGTGCAGAAGTCTATGAGATCACTTTACAGCTCACCAATCTGCTATATGGGTATTAGTAGTACATATGTTGTCCTCTCTGATTTTAGTGAATTCAGATGAAGTGCAGTTCAAAACAAATATTAGGAAGGCCATGGAAGAAAGAGGTGGATAATCAACATGAGAATGATTGACATTTGAATAGGATTGCCCTAACAAGACTGTGATTCCTTGACAGAAGTACCAACTTTATCACTTCAATGACATTAAACAATATTGAACTGATGTTAGCCATTCCAGGTAAACTAGATAAGACACACAGTCAGGTGAGCTAATTCTTCTTTACTGTAAGACTTCATTGATAAATTTTGAAACTCTGAAGGTACAAAACTGCCTGCTGTCACTTTTAACCCACCTGAAGAAGGGTTCTTCCCAAGTCTTCATCTAACTCTTAATCCATTAGGGGTTCCTGGCTCTCTCGCCTGATGGTTTTCTAGGCAGCCCCTCTTCTTGTCCTCCAAGGTCATTCACATGTTCCATTACAGATGTAGAGAATAAAGAAACAAGAATCTAGTCAAAGGCAAAAATCAAGTTGATTTCCTGACCTGACTTCCTATTTACTGACATAAGGAAACCAAACAATCCGCAATTGTTGATATTCACCAGAATGTCCAGAAGACAAAAGACAACAGGAAAAAATAAAACATTTGGAACTGTTTAAGCCAAGAGAGAGACCAATTCCTGCATCAGCAACTATGGCAGAGCTCATATCAACCATTTTTATCCTACTTCAACCTCATTTGGGCTAGCTATTGAAAAGGCAAAGTGAGTAAGATGGATTAATTGAATGAATTAATAGATAACTGAATGATAAGGAACAGAACAATAACACATGTAATTACTGTACAATTTTCTAACTTGTAACAATAATTTCAGTATCTTAGCATCCCTATATTGTTCCTGCAGAGCAGAAATTGAATGCCTTACTTTATTTTAGAAATATAAGTTGAATAAAGTTATGATTTAATTCTGTAAAACAATGGTAAATTTAAAATGCAAACAAAACTTCGAGTTCAGAATATTACAGCAAACCACTTCCATATTTTATTATGAATTTATTTTATCCAGATATCCGGATAATAGTATAAAGTGTAGCCTGATGAGATTTAACATACTGTGTGGCAGCTGTTGGAGTATAAATTGAATTAGATTAAAAATAGATAACTTTCTATGATTATATTTTTCCAGTTAAAGAATTAAACTACAACAAAGCTAAGGAAAGGCAATAGTAGCTTAAAGGTAATTAAAATTAAAATCTTGATTACAGATGATAAAATAGTAGACAAAATATGATGAAAGTGTATTTTAATAGAAGATTGCGAATTCTCTTGAAGTAGGAAAGAATGAAATAAAGAGTTTATGTGACAACTATATTTTCTTTGCTTTGATCCTAAAATGACTTTCCTACAACTTCAAGAAAAATTGTAACAAGGATATATTTAACTGATAAATATTTACATCATTTTATTATTACAGAACTCAGAGTATTGTATTTGGGCAGCAAAGATCTGGACTAACACTGGAAGGAAACAAATGGAGATTTTAATAGATTTTGTAGTCACCTTCGTAGACCAGAAATAATAGAACCAAGCCCTAGTGTTGCTATATAGTCTTCGCTGGAAGATACACTCATTCTGAGGAGAATAAACTCTATATTGTATTGTCGTAGGAATCAATTATAATAGTTCGCTTAGACTTGTAATTATTTTGTTGGGCAATATTGCCAATCAGGACTGCTTCAAGATTGGGGAATTTCTCAGCATCCTTTTTTCTCCAACCCAGCTTCAGCTTGCAATGGTGGAGCTATCTAATGCAAAAAAGGAGGAGGAGGAGGAATAGGAAGAGGAGGAGGAGAAGAAAGAAGAAGAAAAGAAGAAGAGGAGGAGGAGGAGGAGGAGGAGGAGGAAGAAGAAGAAGAAGAAGAAGAAAAGAAGAAGAAGAAGAAGAAGAAGAAGAAGAAGAAGAAGAAGAAAATTGATATGAAAGTGTGCACGAATAGATGTGTGTATGGGTATGAGAGACACTGGAATCAGAAGAATTGAGAAGATATCCCTCAAAAATATCTTTGTTGACACATTAATGGGGTGGTGGAGGATGTGAGATGGAACAGGAACAAACTCCTCCCACCTAGTAAGCTGCAGTACTATTTTCCCCTGATGGATCTAGTCTTTGAGAAGATTGATAGTGCCACATCCAAAAATATACCAGTTGACAGATATATGAAGTGGAGCAAGGGATAGCTATAAATAGAGCTCCTTCCACTCTCCAGTCCCTTGTATATCCCATTGATCTTTCTGCTTCCAGAAGTTTGAGAGGTATTTCTTTCCTTGCGAGGAATCAACTAAAGTATTTACAGGTTTTTAAAATGTTTTAGTGTAGGTGTACCATTCTTTGATAAGATCACTAAACTCATATTGAAAATATGAAGGTACTGCTTATTTCACACTGACTCCTACAAACCACTATAACTGTATAAGTTCATACTTTCATTTAAACATACTTTGGTTAAATGAAAACCCAAAAAATCTATTATGCTTTACAGAATTTGTGAAACCTATATATTTCTCCATCCCCTCTCTCTCTTTCTATAATCATTCAGTATTTCATGTCGACTTGCTATAGTATAGCATATTCAATTAATCATCATTAAAAACTCTTGCTTAATCTTATCTACAATCAGGCCAACATGTGACCAAGGGCAGAGGTCCCCAACATCCAGGGCTATGGACCAGTACCAGTCTGTGGCCTGTTAGGAACCAGGCCGCACAACTGGAGGTGAGCAGTGGGCAAGTGAGCGAAACCAAAATCTCCCCCCCCCCAATTTGTGGAAAAATTGACTTCCACGAAATGGCCTCTGGTGGTGTCACAAAAGTTGGGGACTGCTGACCTAGGGCATCACGTAGAATCTGCACATCAGTTATTGAGGTCTGCACCTGCATCCCAACTTTATTAACTTTATTTTACAAATTCTATCATTTTAATGATTTGCATCTCTGTATTCCTGATGGTGTTATCAGTGCTATCGTTATATAGAAGAGATGCCCTTAATAATGCCTGAGCACAGGAAAGACAGTAACAAAGAAATGGATCTTCTACTCAGTCAATCTCATTTTTATATTTAATCCGTTTTCATGTTTTGACTTTCCAGTGCGATTTCACTATCTTTGAAAAGTGATGGGGTTTACATTTAATTGCACTTTCAAGCTCTTCCTTTTATAGATCGATGTTGCACATTCAGAGCAAGGAAATCCAACCAGGCCTTCATTCTAACATTGTTAAGTTGTGTCTTTCCTGGAATATGTTCTTAGATTCTTTTTAACTGCATGGTACAGATATTGATGTGGTTGGGTTTGTTGCAATGGTGAATGCTTGTTAAACTCAACTCTAGGACTGCAAGGGAAAGTAAGTAAAATGGTTAACTTCCCTCTTTCTGAAAGGAACAACTGCTGCTTTAGTGCAAGATGTTGTAAGTGCAGGTGCCAGTCCAAAAACATTTTGGCTATTGTAAATTTCCTATTAGATGGATGGAAGAGGAAACAGATCCTCTACAATCCTGTATTGGGTGGGAGGGGTATTGGAATGTCAAATCTGGCTCGAAAGTCCCATTTTCTGCAGTCCGTTTTAACTTCAAATAGTTGCTAAGTAACTGGTTACAAGTTGGCCATAATTTGAGCTGTATGGTTTTCTTTTTTAAAAAGCATTTCCGTTAATTAAAAACTCTGGATCTCTACATGAAAAAAGCAATTGTTGTGACATTATCTCCAAAGCATTGAAGGATCTTCTGAAACACCTCTACAATATGGTTCTAGGTAACTCTCTTTCCCTACAATCTACCACTAACATATTGTGGTGCATCAGCCAATGTTAGACTTTTTGTATTCTAAGATGCTGCTGCAGGATGTTGTGCCACTGCCAAGCACATAAATGCTTAAAAGAGGAAATGTACATGCAACTGTGGGTATCCATGCCAGGCAGAGCGAAGGCCCATTAAAAATAATGTTAACTGAAGGCCTGTAAAGATGGAAAACTGTAAATAATCCCTTAATGGAATATTTAGAATTCACAGTATCAACTTTTCCTAATGGAACTTGCTATTCATTTACTAGGTCTGCTTTTGTAACAGCAGCTTGTTATTATTAAAACGCGGGTAGGTTTGAAGATATGACAGCTTCTGTTGAATGTCTTCTCCTGTTCTCTGTTTGCAGCAGCTGAAAGCAAAAGGTTTGGCATTTGCATGTGACATCACATTCACATTTCATCTCCTCCACTTAAAAGTGGTTAAGGCAAGAAGAAAACCATAGGATACTAAGGAAGTAGTTTGATCACAATTGTACCCTACTGGAATTAGAGTAACTAATTATTGTAGCATTTATGTGACAATTATATTTGAAAACTAACTAACTAACTAACTAACTATTCTTTAGCAAAACGAATTACTCTGTTAAATAATGCATTTTGCTCAATGGTCCTTCAAGAAACTTTACCAAATTTCTTTCTGCCACCAAAACATACTTTCATTTATTTCATTCCTTTAATCGTAATTGGTTTTGTTGCCATTGTTTTGCATTAACTGTCTTTTAAAAAGGGAATCAGAAAATATCTGGTCTAGACTTACTATGCCCATGTATTCTCATTTAGTGTCTTTCTGAAAACCACAGGGCCTAAACGGATTATGTATTAATCTTGGGATAAACATAGCAAGTCAGATTTTTATTTTTAACTGTGGACTTTACATTTTATTTTTAACAGGGCAGGAGACAATCAGAGACAGCAAATGGCGCAGAGTCATCCAAGGAACTACGTGGCTAAGCAAGGATTTGCACTCACACTAGGTTTTAGCTAGTAGTTTTAAATGGTGCCGAACCATTTAAGTCAAATACACCAAGAAGATAAAATGAACATCATGTTGGTTAAATCCCATTGAAAGAAACTTTCATTGGGCACTTTGCTTCTTGCTGTAAGTATTTATGTGTATTCAATATTTGATCAAGAAGTGCAGTGCGTCAGTGGTATAATAATGCTGGAGATGGTCTCTGCTTTTGCGGTTTGAGTCCTAGCACTGTGTGGCAAGGTGAACTCCCATCACTTGCTTTAGCTTCTGCCCACCTAACAGCTCAAAAGCATATTCAATGTGAGTAGATAAAAAGGTACCAATGTGGTAGGAAGATGAGTTGGTGTTCTGTTCAGGCAATCAGAAGGCGCGCATCTTAATTTGTGCAAGCAGCAGGTGCTTCTGCCTGCTACTCACGCAAGTGGAGATTTGTATGTGTGGACACTGCCCCCCCCGCTTGCGTGGCCTGGTTCAAAATGGGCTGCGGCCCAGAAGTGGTCCCAGCCTGGGGGTTGGGGACCCCTGTGCTCGTTGGGCTGTGGCCAGAGAGCTTTGAACTTAAGCACCGCTACTTTAATTGGACTCTGGCTCATATGGGAAGCCAGTGAAGAGCTTTGCACTGTAATGAGATGTGGGAATAGCAAGGCAGGTCTAGAGTATCCTGAACAGTATCATTTGAGACTAAAAATAGGGGATGGAAAAAAGGACCAGGCAACTACTAAGCAGTAGTTATCTGTTAGTTGGTTGCTATAAACTGGCTACCATTTCCTCAAGGTCTTCTGATACTGGTTATTCTGTTTTTTAGCATCGTCATTTATATACATGATTATGAATGTTGTTTCATAGATGTCTTTCAGAGATGTCTGGAGTGGTACTGCTTCCTCCCTCTTTGGTTGGCCTCCAATTGGGAAAGCCACTGATGTTAATTTGCCTGTCTTGATATTGGAAACCTCAACATCATCTAGTATTGCATTGCATTGCATTCCCTCACTCCCCATTTATTATTGTTTATTTATTATTGTAGGTGTATTAAAATGGTTAGGTTAACTCAAAGAGTTTGAGTCCTTATGGTATTTTCTTTGAATGGTGCCCAGCAGAATTTTGAATATAGGTTAGACAGCAATTAGCCTTTGCAATGAGGAACTAGTGTTCAAATGAAGATGATAAAGGAAATTTCCCACTGCAAATTTACCAATGGCCTGTGGCGTGTGGCCTGATAGGGAGCTTAAATAAAACAAAGATAAAATGAAAAGCATTTTCATGGACTTGTTGCTTCCTCAGCCACAAATCTTGGTATTTTTTCCATACTTTATTTAGGCTTTGTAGCAGTGGTGGGATTAATTTTTTTTGCTACTAGTTCTGTGGGCGTGGCTTGGTGGGCGTGGTGTGGCTTGGTGGGTGTGGTTTGGTGGACATGGCAGGAGAAGGATACTGAAACCTCTCCACCCACTCCCCACTCCTGGGGGAAGGTTACTGCAAAATCCCATTCCCTCCCCATCCCACTAACCTGCTTTTTAGTTCTTTCTCCTGTGCAGGGCAACAAAAGAAGACCCAGCCAATAAGCTGGGACTCGGGAGGCAGAGAATAGATGGGGCAGGGCCAGTCAGAGGTAGTATTTGCTGGTTCTCCAAACTACTCAGAATTTCCATTACTAGTTCTCCAGAACTGGTCAGAACTTGCTGAATATCACCTTTGTTTTGTAGCCTTTCTCTCTCTTTTAAAATATTCCATAAATATTGATGCATTTACTTGTCCTTTCACTGTTGTGTCACTTTATTTAAAGTATAAAATTACAACTGGAGAGATCAGGGAAGGAAATGTCCTGCTGTTGAGCCTACAAATATTCACAATCTGTGCTTCTGCAAAACATTTGTCATTTCTAAAAAGTAATTTAATTTATAAACAGAGATCAGAATTGATAGGGAAATGTGAAAATACAAACCGAATCAGTTCATGGCATATTACATTTGTTTTCCTCCCTTGGCATGTCATAATCCAAAATTATGTTAAGGATATTTCTGCAGAGATGAGTTAGCTTCATAACATGATGACAGATGACCCTTTAAATAACTATTGTATCCTGAGGCACATCACCCAATTAAATCTGAGATAAAAATCAGGATGCGGGGCAGTCTGATGCAATAAATTACCATAATCTGTGATTAAGCAGTAAATGTCAAACTAAGGTGGAATTAGAGAAGCTGAGTACTACGCTGAGTACCAGGCAACACTTTATTTGATCAGAGAATCTTACTGAGGAAAGACATTTCCAAGACTAGGGAATGATGAAGAAAAGAATTCGCCTTCACCTCACTTTATAAACATGGCAGTAATTCTAACCTGCTTACAGTTACCATGTACAGTTCAGCTTGGCCATAAATAGCATGCAGATGGGAGTGAACATTCTGATTATGAGATACTCTGCAGCTCACAGAATTCAGGAGGACCAGTTTCTGTCAGCCATGTTTCCCCTTTAGATTTCTCTATCAGTTACAATAACCAGCTTCTGTCCAATTTACAGAGAAGAGCAAAAAAGAAAAATTAAGTTCTCAGCAAGACTAAAATATAAATTATGAAACCATAATATGTCAGGATGTGTTAGAAGTCAGAATAATGCTTTGAAAGACACAAAATTCCAAGTTGGAAAAGACCAAGGCAGGCATAGACAACCCATAATAGCTTCCAGTTGATTCCCTGTGTTCTTTAAGGCAAGCAGATGTAAAAATTTGCATCATGATTTTTAAGATGTTGAAAGCTGTGGATTGAATAAGATTTTGCCCTTTGGTCTGTTTAAAACCCAGTTGCATCAAAAACTGCAAGTGGTGCTTTTTGAAGGAGATTGGAGGGTCATAATCAAAAGTACCCATTTCAACCCTTCAACCCCTAAGTCCTACAAAGAATGCCGAAGTCTGGCTCTCCCAATTCTGGTGACATTATTCTAGCTACACCTGTTAGACTACATGGAAACTCCATAATATTACAGTACAGCTCTTGGTCATAAAATGTTGCCCATGCTACTATAAGGCTATACAGCCATTTAACAATAGCACTTAGACTTATATACAGCTTTTTAGTACTCTAAATGGATTACAACTCTTCCCACTTGTATTCTTTCATACAAGCACTTCATCCTTGCTTCTTAACAGATAACAAATAATCAGAGTTGGAAGGGATCTTATAGGTTATCTAGTCCAACCCTCCTCCCAAGCAGGAGACCCTACACCATTCCTGACAAATGGCAGTCCAATCTCTTCTTGAAAGTCTCAAGTGATGACGCTCCCACAACTTCTGAGGGGAAGCTGTTCCATTGGTTGATTGTTCTCACTGTCAGAAAGTCTCCCCTTATTTCCAGATTAAATCTCTCCTTGTTCAGTTTCCATCCATTATTCCTTGTCTGTCCTACACACGCTTTAGAAAATAGCTTGATCCCTTCCTCTCTGTGGCAGCCCCTCAAATATTGGAAGACTGCTATCATGTCTCCCCTGGTCCTTCTCTTCACTGGACTAGCCATGCCCAGATCCTGTAACCGTTCTTCATATGTTTTAGTCTCCAGTCCCCTAATCATCTTGATTGCTCTTCTCTGTACTTTTTCTAGAGTCTCAATATCTTTTTTATAATATGGTGACCCAAACTGGACGCAGTACTGTAGGGGTGGTCTTACTAAGGCTTTATAGAGTGGTATTAGTACCTCATTCGATCTCGATTGTATCCCTCTGTTAATGCAATTTAGGATTGCATTAGTCTTTCTGGGCTGCTGCTGCACCCTACTGGCTCATATTTAGCTGGTTGTCCACTAAGACTCCAAGATCCCTCTCACAGTTACTGCTATTAAGTCTGATTTCACCCAGTCTGTATGTATACTTTTGGTTTTTCTTGCCTAAGTGTAGGACTTTACTTTTCTCTACATTGAATTTCATTCTGTTACTATGGTCCAGTGTTCGAGTCTGTCAAGATCCCTCTGGATCTTGAGCCTATCTTCCAGGGTGTTAGCTATTCCTGCCAGCTTAGTATCATCTGCAAATTTGGTAAGCTTCCCTTCTATTCCCTCATCTAAGTCATTAATGAAGATATTGAAGAATACTCTGTTACAGTCCTGCAGTGTCATTCCCACTAAAGTTGCTGGTTTCATCCAAGGAAATAAATTGGCTGATGTAGGACAGATGAATTGATTTCCTGCCATTGGTGGCATTTAAAACTACCAACCTGTTTCCAGGCCTGGAACTGACTATATTGATCAGATGGTCTAGAAGAAAAGGATGGTGAGGGTGGCATCATATTTTTGGCACCAGAGGCCCCTACAATGTTGATGCTATTTTGCTATTGGTAAATGTTTTTATTTTTCTCTTTCTAGTCTAATGGTTCCTCAAAACTCATTATTTTAGAGTGTCAGCACTTTGGCAGTATTAAATCTGGGTCTTGCAGAAAAAGAAGTCTGATTTCATAACTATAGTTTGAATGTATCTTTAGCAAGCCATTTGAAAAATACTTTACTCTCCCTATAAAACAGAAGCAAAATCGCCTTGTTACAAAAGTATAGATGAAACATAAGCTTACAGCTTGGTGAATAAGCAAATAACAAGGAGATAACATTCTTTGTCCCTTGCCATTATTCCATTTCATTGTTTCACTGCTTAACATGACTCTGAAATCAGCAATTTGACTTTTGGAAGTTGCACAACAGATCTGGAAAAGAAGCTAGCATGCCAATGTTGTGTTCAGAGAGGAAAAGTTCCAGGATGTCCCAGTGACCTGTTGTGCTAATGGTCTGTGTCTATCAGCCATCTGGGCCTAAGAAATGATTTCCTAATAGGAATAATTAAACAAATATCACTGGAATGCCAATAGAGTATTTACACTTTCATGGCCGTGGCTTTGTCAAAGTTCACAGAATTCAGCTATCTTGATCAAGACAAGGCTGTTTATATGACCAAACTTAAGCTGATAGGGTCCAGTGACAGCTGCAAGATGCGAAACATTTGTTACACATTGACACCTCTTACATTGGAAGCTAGATCAGGTGACCAGTGACGGATATGTTCAGAAATGTGCTTGTTAACTGTTTTAGGCTTTTCCTCTCTGCTCTCTAGACAGTTTTTTCTGATATTCTTCTGTTGTTATTTTAATAAAAAGTTGGACCCCCATAATGACCACCTGAACTCTGAAGTTTTCAATTAGGAGGCACTTTAAGGAAAGAAAAGATGAGGATTTAAAATTTGTATTCTGGTGGGCATCTCCTCTTCTCCACTTATGTTTAGCCATGGGATAAAATTATATAAGCTTTGTCTGCCTTGGTTTGATCTTCAAATTGTACCTGAATCTGAATCTCAATTATAGGATTGTGGCAAAGCATGCTATGTATAAATCTTCTATTGTTACAAAGAAGAAGGAAAGAAGAATGAAGGGAGAGAATTAACAAAATATTCAGAATTAAAACAAAACAGAACCAAATATCATCCAATTCCACCGTTGGAATAACCCTAATCGCTACATCCCATAATAGCTCTGCTTCTGTTCAGCCCTCCTTCCGAGATGCTGTTGCTTTCAAAATAACTTGGGCTGACTGGTTGTGAGTCTCACAAAATAGACCAATAACTATGCTATTTTTAATACTTTTAAAACAGGCTTTTTAATACTTTTGAAAATTGTTCCATTTACAAATGCAGGTTATATTGTATGGTCACTGAAATAGGTATTTCATAGACATTCCTTATCTCTTGCTGCTTGCAGTCAGTTATCTCTGCATCAGCATCATAGTCTTAACCATTAAGACTCTGGTGTTTGTGCCATATTGAACAGAACTGGAAAATAATAATGTCAAGAAAAACACTTTATTCAGAAAAGGCCCTGCAGACTATTTAAAGAGTTGTAGACAAGTACTACTCTACAGCCTCCAAAATTTTATTTTTCTTAACAGCTAAGGATAGTCCTATTATTACAAAGGACTTCCTTTTTGACTGGGGAGAGAGGATTAGGAATAAAAACAATGAAAAGGAAATGGCATTTGGCAATTATATAGGCTAGAACTATGATGGTGAACCTATGCATGCATGCCAGAGGTGGCACGCAGAACCCTCTCTGTGGGCTCACGAGCCATCACCTCATCTTAGCTCTGCTGTGCATACATGTGTACCTTCTGCCGGCCAGCTGGTTTTTGAGTTTCTGCTGCGCATGCATGGAGGGCGGAGTGCATATGCAGGCAGTGGGGTGCATGCACAGTGGATGTGCATGCATGCATGGAAGCTGTGTGTGCATACACGGGGATGCACATGCATGCACAGTGGGGGCACACACATGCAAGGAATGGGACACGTGTGCAGGGGTGGAGCGCATGCACGGAGGATGCACACGCATTGCATTTTGGGGATGTGCATGTTTGGTGCTGAAAAGGTTAGCCATCACTGGGCTAGAAAAAATGTAGGAAAGGCTCAAGGGATGATGCCATCAAAAGAACTTTGGATTCCTAGACCACAGTCTGCGATACCTACATGAAGGGCTTTTGGCAAGAGATGGGCTGCACCTCAGAAGACCAGGAAGAATGTATTTGGAAAACAAATGGCTGAACTTATCTGAAGGGCTTTAAACTAAAGGTGGGAGAATGACCAATCTTTAGGATTGGTGGCACAGTGGTTAGAATGCAGTATTGCAGGTTACTTCTGCTGACTACCGGTTGCCTGCAATTTGGCAGTTCGATTCTCACCGGTTCAGCCTTCCGTCCTTCTGTGGTCAGTAAAATGAGGATCCAGATTGTTGGAGAATGTAAGCTGACTCTGTAAACTGCTTAGATAGGGCAGTAAAGCACTGTGAAGCCATATATAAATCTAAGTGCTATTGCTGTTGCTATCTTTAGGATCTATTCTCAAGCATAAACCCCAAGATAATCAATCAAAAAGGGAGGTATGGAGTGGTGGGAAGGAAGAAAAACTGATATATAAAGAAACCAGGGTCAGCCATAAAGGATTCAGATGCCGATACGCTAATGCTCAAAGTTTTGAAACTGGATTTGAAACTGGCTGACAAACTGCACTCAAACATAGTCTTTATTTGAACTACAGTACATTTACATGGAAAGAAATAAGCAGTGGGGTACATTCAGGTTCTGTTTTAGGCCCAATACTCTTCAATATCTTCATTAACAATTTAGATGAGGGAATAAGTAGGGGGACTCATAAAATTGGCAGACAATACCGAACTGGCAAGAATAACCAATACCCCAAAAGATAGATGGATCTAGATGGATCTCAATAGACTTGAAACCTGGGCCCTATCTAGCAAAATGAAATTCAGTGGCAAGAAAAGTAAGATTTTACTCTTAGGCAAGAAAAATCAAATGTACAGGTACATATTTGGTGAAACTTAGCTCAATAGCAATAACTGTGAGAGGGATCTTGGAGTCCTAGTGAACAGTCACTTAAATAGTTACTGCAGTTACTGCAGCCACCAAAAAAGCCAATGCAATCCTAGGCTGCATTAACAGAGGGATGGCATCAAGATCACATGAAGTGTTAATACTGCTTTGTAATGCTTTGGTAAGTTCACACTTGGAATACTGCAACCAGTTTTGGTCACCACAATCTTTTGGTAAAAAATATGTTGAGACTCTAGAAAAAGTGAGAAGAGCAACAAAGAAGATTAGGAGGGTGGAGGCTAAAACACATGAAGAATGGTTACAGGAATTGCACATATCTAGTCTAGTGAAAAGGACTAGGGGTGACATGATAACAGTGTTCCAATATTTGAAGGGCCAACACAAAAAAAAGGGGGTCAAACAATTTTCCAAAGCACCAGAGGCAAGTCAAAAAGCAATGGATGGAAAATAAGGAAGCAGAAAACCAACTTAGAACTGAGGAGAACTTTCCTGACAGAACAATTAATCAGTGGGATGGCTTGACTTCAGAAGTTCTGGGTGCTCTATCACTGGAGGTTTTTAAGAACAACTGTCTGAAATGATATAGGGTCTCTTGCTTGAGCAGGGGGTTGCACTAGAAGACCTCCAAGTTCCCTTCCAACTCTATTTTTCTGTTCTATTCTGTTTTTGATAGAAAGCATCTGAGTTCATTTGTCTGGTGTCTGGTCATATCAATCAAATGAAACCAGAGCTAAGAAGAACCTTAATAGCCAGAGTTTTGAATTAATTAAGCAAATAAGTAATGATGTGTTTACTAAAGCAGATTTCCAGTAACTGAGAAAAAGTTGTAAAAACGAATAACAGGAAACCGTGTAGCCTGATGATTTTATCTTTATTATCTAGCTTAGAAATGTCCAACAGAAGAATTCATGACTATCAGTCAGATGTGAAGGATTAATTCAGATATTAATTAATTGGAAAAAAGCATAAAAGGGAATTTATCAGAAGTCACTTCAGCTGTGAGTTATTATTACATAAGTCTCAATAAAGAAAAAAATGTATTAACAATTTAGGTAGGTTATCACTACTGGGGTGCTTTTGAGCTGGCAACAACTTGGACAAGGCTTAATGAGGTTGTCTTAATGAGGCTGCTGTTGAATTCATATGCTTGTCCATTAATGGGATAATCCTGTGAGAATGTATTCAGAAAAAAAATCCTATTCTGTTCAATGAGGCATTCTTCCAAAAAAGTATGTATATAGCTTTGCTGCAAGAATTTATCAGTAGTTAAACTGCAACAAGTCTCTACAGTGCCTTTAATAATAAATGCACCTCAGAAATTAAAGTCAACAATTGTTTAATGGAAACTTATATGGAAATAATGTAATGTCTCCTGTGCTCTTTACACTTTTTCGAGAATTGTTTTCTTTGTCCCCAAAGTAGTTTTTGCTATATCTGGAGTGATTCCATTTTCATACTGTTGCCATTGAAACAGTGGTGGGATTCACTTTTTTTTTTTTAACTACCGGTTCTGTGGCTTAGTGGGCGTGGCAGGGGAAGGATACTGTAAAATCTCCAGTCAGAGGTGGTATTTGCTGGTTCTCCAAACAACTCAAAATTTCCACTAACAGTTCTCCAGAACTGGTCAGAACCTGCTGAATACCACTTCTTTGCAATATCTATTGTAATGTGCAGATCAGCCCTTACTGTTCTTGTACCACTTGTGATAGAAGCAGTTCTTGTGGAGTTTTGGTAAAAAAACAACTTGTCTGGATGGGAAAACTTCTAGAGCTGTTTTGCAGCAACTCAGAAAGTTAGTGACTTCAACAAAATTATATCAATCCTTAGATGGCTTCCAACTCAGGCAAACATTATTTATACCCCAATATATGTTAGGATAAAAATAAAAGTATCTTTATTTTTAGAGGTTAAGCTTTCAGGTTTACCTTGTTTTCTATGTGTTTTTTTCTTTCTTCTTTCTGTCAGGTACAGACACACAACTGATTACATTTGTGGCTGATTTATATATCTGTTGCCCACAGCTGGAATCTGATAGCTTTAAAGCCATCAGTCATAATTTAATAAGGCCTTTTGCCTTTAGTTTGAGTATACTGCAGCATAGCTATCACCTCCAAAATTCCCATGGGGACACTAAAACCAGAGATAAAGGGAAAACAGCCTTCATGAACATTATGGTGCCAAAATAACATGCTGGGATAGTGACATAGCTGAATAAAACTCTAGCAGATTTAGGCAGACATCTGAGAAAATATGGGATTTGTACCACTAGGCCCACAAGAAATAAAATTAGCTAGCATGAGTTGTGATAGCATAAGTCACAATAAAAACAATTGTGTGTGACAAATTGGGGGTGCTCTTAGTGTATTGTCTTCCTAGCTGGATGACAGCACCTCTGAGTGCTTGATTTCATTACAAGAGTGGTTGTGGATTTTCCCAGACTGCTAGTATCTTCTCCATAGGATGAAAAATAAGAGTTCATGATCCCAACAACAGCCATGGGTTTCTTCAGGTCAAAATGGGCCACCTCAATGGGGCTAACTTCCCTTTAAATTTGATATTGACCTTGGAAAGGTCCCTTGTTGTCCCTTACCTTGTTTTGGGGTACATATCACTTCCTCATGACCAGGATTAATTACAGTTATCAATCTCTTCAGGAAGTAGGAGGTCCATTAAGATGATGGTTGAGAGGTTTCCCAGAAATGTTGAGTACCTGTCTGGAATTATTTTCAGTGAAATGCAGTGGTCGAAACTCAAACAACTCATAATCAATTGTGTTGGTATTATGATTAATTTCATCTCTTATGAACTGGTGGAGTTTCCATGGTGCTCATGTACAATATTGAGAAAGGTTGCAAATTTGACTTACCTTTTGAATGATATCACTTCATCTCCCTTCATGTAAATCATGGGGCTGAAGTAATTTGACATGTCCAGTTAGCAACGAACCGTGTAGTATAAAAAATTTGGTTACAAGAGTGCTAGATCTCTAAGCTTCTTACCTCAAAAGAAGTACCTGGGGTAACTATAACAAATAGTTGAAAGAAGCTAGAGAAAGTCTGTATGTATTGTGTACCCCGCTTTTGAGATTAGCAGTTTTATTTATTTTTCTTTGATCTGATTGACCAGGAACAATCTCTCTTTCTATCTCTCTATTTATAATGTTACCTGCTGTGTTGCATGTGTGAGAATATTCTTGTTTAAATTTGGTTAAACTTCTACTGTGTAAATATACTGCTAGCTTTGCCATCACTGCCTATTCTCCAGACTTACGTTCCAATCAGATATTGTCAGAATTACTTTATGTCTTTCTTCCAGTGTTGAAGAAAAATTATGGAAAGACATACATACAGCAATACAAAAGGAGAAAATCTTGAAATTCAAATTCAAAATAAAACCACAACTGTTTTTATTAGATATAATCTTGGGAGGGGGAGGTAATAACAGTTTTTGTTTATTGAAAGAACTTCGCCTGTGTAATCCATCATACAATGGTAAAACAGGTGGAAAACAGCCTATGCCTTTATAATTCCATCAAGAATCATTAGAAAGGTTTCAAATAATTTATGATTTTTTGTCTAGAATCAAGATATTTATATAGAAGACTGTCCTTGACCGAGCAAAGGAATAGTCAGTCTTCCTAGGGAGCTTAGCTTCCCCTTGTTCCCTCATAAGCTAGTTTGAGGATAAATGCTCAGGAAAAAAGGAAAGAGGAACAAAAGCTTTCCTATACACATCTAAGCAGGAGGCCCAGATGATACAATTCCAACCCTTCTCTCTGCAATGAAATGTATCCAAATCCAAAAGCTTTACTCAAGGAGTAATATGTAGCCGGTTTAGCTAGGCTAACTGTATTCACTTTCTTTTTTAAAAATATCTGTACATTTGACTTTTTGGTTCAAAGGGAAGTTTCCATTAAAACCTTCTCTATGTTCAAGAAACACCAACAAGTTGTGGTGTTTCAGGATTTTGTTAAGATTTCCGAAGTTCTGTATTTTTCTGAATTTTAGCTAGAAAGATCCTAAGTATCATTTTTAAAAATTTCCTAGATCTGAGCCAAAGGGAGAAAGGTCTTAGTAGAAAGGCTAAGAACCACCCATCTGGACAGATCTGGGTCTAGTATCAAGAGACTCAGCTTGGTTGGTAGCAATCTATTGTGGTTATTTTTCACTGGGGAACCGTTGGAAAATGAGGTCTGCCAAATAATTTTTAAATTATTTCTCCTCCTAGTTTGGAATCCCTTAACTACAGAGAATACTATACTGAACATGCTTGGACTTAAAATGAGTTTTGGTGGGGCTTGTATACTGTTGTATTGGTGAAAATGTGACAAAACTACCTGGTATTGTGTCATCATGTGATATGGATACAAGTGAGACTGGTAATGCAGGATACTTTCTTTCACTTGTTATAATGTGTTACATGAATCTCATCTAGTAGCAAAAATGTCACTGAAACTACAGTAAGTTTTTTTTTGCCTTGCAGCAAATTATAAAAAAAATTCAAGAAAATATACAGATATAGCCAATATATGTATCACAATATTATTTTTTCACAATATATATATGTGCAATCAGGTCAATTGAAGATACTGTGAGGTAAGATGTAGTTTATTATAAAATCATGAAGAAATCTATCTACATGGTCGCTAAGAACTGTTACCAACTTGGTGGCACATAATCATATTTAAAGCAGATGAAAGTCAAGGATTTTCAACATATGGATAAAGTTTTATTTTTTTAAGGGATAAAATGGTTATCATTACTATAAATAATAATATTTATAGTAATGCTATAAAACTTGAATGAAGGTAGACTAATCTTGTGGAATGGATTGAAGTAAAGATGTGGGATTAACCATGAACCAAAGGGTTAAAAATGTGTATCAGGACATATGAATTAGTTTAATTGAGATTGTTATGAGACCATATGAAAATAGAGGCTACACGTTTGGTTCCAGGATATTTATTTTTAAATTTTGACTTACGGTTGTCACAACTGAGGAAACCTTAAGTGATTTACAGTGTGTTTACAAACAGTATAATAAAATGTCCACATTATAATAAACAAAATAAAAATGACAATATAAGAAAATCAGTTAAACATCCATAATACACCAAATAAAATGAAGCAGTCAGCATCTAACATATGAACACATTTAGATCCAATAAAATCAATGGTGAGATTGCATATCTGAAATGCTTTCTGGAAAAATAATCAGCCACAGCAGTCAGATGGGAGATTTATTTGCTGATTTGATGAAAGATTGAAAGAATGAGCACAGGATATGTGGTTCATGAGAAGTTCTCAATGTAGGAACAAACCGCATTATTCAGTAATGTGAGAAATAGGCATGGGAAAAAGTAGATAAAGAAGAAAAATGGAAAGGAACTAGCATGAAAGCAGAATATTTCAGGAAGAGAAAATACAAGCCCTGTATGAAAAGCTGTTGGAAAATAATCTCCCAATAGAGTGAATGAATGGAAAGAGGATGCCAGAAAAGATGAAATGTAAGCAGTGTGCAACAGAGTGTAAAGTATTTTCTTACGAAGTGCCATATAACATTACAGTAATAGGAAATATGAAAAGTTTGATGACATGGAATGAAAAAGACTGTGGATTATGGAATGAGAAAAATAACATGTGAAGGTCAATGACTGAAGCAAAAAACTTAGATGAAGATATGATGTAGATCTGGACAGCACATTGGATTTGAAAGCAAAAGCTGTACTGGAGAGCTTGACAATGTGCATGTGGTATCCATTTATAGGCTTTTAAACCAAAATCATCTATAGAAGATATGTAGTTGCATCACCCCAGGAACACAATCATGGTGATGCTGCTTTAAGTTGCAGACTGTTGTTACATGATGAGCAGGTGGCCAAGGATCTAAAGGAGAAGTGGTGGAACATGTGACTCCAAATAGCTTGTCCATGCCATAGAGTACTGGAATTGAAATTCACTCAGGCTAATTATATAAAAATAATTTGACTCAGTGTCAAAAATGGCATCTAGACATTCCAAATTAAAAGAGATTTTATCTATAAGCCGTTCAAAATGTTCTAACAAACCTTTTGAGGTCTGTAATAGACCTCAGGGAGGAGAAGGCAGGAATACCAGTAGTTCTTCCTCTTCACATCCTCGCAGAGCATGAGTTGAGAATTCATTGTGTGCAAGAAAATTAGCTTCTTTACATCTCACTATACTATAGTGTAAGCCTCCAAATGTGCTTTAGTTGTTTACCTTACTGTTTTAGTTTTTATTTTTTTAAATTTATTAAATTTCTGTAGCTGCCCATCTCAATCAATGACTCTGAGTGGCTTATAATTCAAAACTTATACAAAAATTAAAATAATAAAAGCATTTAAAAAACAATAAAAACATTCACAATAAATATACACAGCAGAAATCAAATCAACTGCTTCTAAGGGCCCTCTTCAGCATCAAAGGTGGTCCCACACTGTGTATTTACATGGCCAGTTAAGAGTAAAGCCAGAAATGGGGCCCATTTCTGCCAGACTCAGGAGCACAGACAGCCTTATAGGATTGGGGCCTTTCTAATCTCTGAGAGGAGTTCCTGTACTTCATCCATGTGCCATGGGGCCACCTTTGAAGCTGAAGAGGGCACTTAAGAAGCAATTGGGTTGACTTCTTGATTGCTGAATTTGCCTGTAGAATCAGCCAACTCCTCTATAGATAGAGGATCTCTGTTTTATTTGGGACATGTTTGGCATAACAAAAGAGAAAATTAAATATTTTAAAGGACTTAGAACTTTTCTTCAAATCTGACATAGGGAGGAGGGAAGGGGAATAATCTTTAATATTCTTGTTAATAACTTGTTGGCTTGTCAATACCAAGTTGATGTATACCTCAATCCCTATGTCTCAACACGACAATTAAATGCTTTAAAATAATATCCTATATACATAGCAAATAAATCCCACAGTCTGAAATCTGTCAAGGATCCTTCTTTCAGCATCCACCAGACAGATTGGGTATATCCTCTGAAAGGAAAATCACTTTGAGGTCATCACTGACCAAATAATCTGGCTCCAAATGCATTTTTCTCCAATGTCTAGCTATCAATCATTCTCAAAGAAAGGCCCTCAGCTATTTCTGAGCTGGCAAACAATGAAGTTTCCCTTTCAAGGTTGAGTAGACTTGATGCCAATTTCTCCTTCTTCCTTGTGTATTTTTTTTTACTTTCTTGAAACGCACAGGTAAGTATTTCTGTAGCGCTCAAGCTCCAGGCTTCCAGTTCCCTGGACTGTTTTCTTTAAATTGCTCCCTCCCTCCCTCCCATCCTCAGTTATTGCCATTCTGCATATCACAAGCAATTTTTGAAACACCTCCACTTCAGAACTTGTAGTCATGCAGGAAATATATTGGGGGGTGGCGGGGAGAAGCAAATTCCTGGACAAATCCCATGAAATTTTCTTGCTTAATTGGAAGCAAATCCCACTGTATGTTGGGGCAAGTTTCAAAGGATCACTTGTCTTAAATGAAGCATCAAGCAAAGCATCCCCACTCCATCACACTGGGGAAAAAATGAAGAAACTGAGCAGAAGGGTTGTGCTGGTTTGTTCATACAAAGTGGCTTTTGTGCATGATTACCCAACATCTTGATTCTGAAATCTTCCTCTGTGCCCCGCTGCCTCCCCCCAAAAGTGTCTTGAACTGGCATCTGGTGCTACCTGTGGTGGGAATATCCCCTTTAAAGATTCCCCTGCTCTCAAAGGGTTTGCATGATGACATCATCTTATCCTGCATTCCTCCCAGGTGAGGGAATCCATTCTTGGAAAAGTCACATTATAATCTCCCTCTTTTTCTCATCATTGGAGAAAAGATAATGGTGCATATCTTTCATTAGCTGTTAATTGTTGGCTTTGGGGGACATTTCTTTTATGCTAATTTTAATCAGCTTTTAAAACTTTTTAAAATACTGTTTGTGTTTTAAATTTTTGTTAGCCACTCTCAATGTTCACCAAAGTAGAAAGGCTTTGAAAGATATGTTACTGAAATACTGTAAATGCACAGCAGCTGTTTCTTTGAGGCAAAGCCGCTGCCTTGTCCAGAAAAGCACTGAGCTCAGTCTGCTTGTCTGCATGCCATGTGGCTCCTTCCCAGATCACTGAACACAGCAGTATTTACTTTTGAGTAAACATGCACAAGTGTGCACTGTAAAGAAAATATCTGCCTAGGAAACTAATTTCAGTTTTTTTTTTGGCATCTTAGTTAGCTCCCTGCACAAATCAGACTAAGACAGTTTTAGACTTTTTTAAAAAATACACAGAGTTGGCCAGCTTCTCTGTTGTTCACATGGTTTCCCAGATCAAATTTGGAAGAACATCCAGAGATTCTAGATTATTCCACTGCTATTCAGTAGCAAAATGGTTAGTTTTGAGGCACATCCTTTTCTGTATTAATAACTAAAAGTAGAGCTAGCTACAGTATAGAACTAGCACTTACAAATTGAAAATAAATAAATCTAAGCCTTGCCACATCCTCAAAAGGGATAAAATGTTTGGCCGCTAACATTTCCTGGCACCTATTGAAATGTTGGTTTTGGCTGTATTTCTAGGGGGGGAAAGTGTTTCTAATGTTTCATATTTAATGAAATGTTGAACTGCCTACATGCTTGGCAATTCTTATTTGATTTTACATGAATGGCATTTCAAGGTATATATTTCCATGCATTATAACAGATTACATAGTTTAGTAAGCTATACAATCAGACTGATAAAAAGTCCTGCAATGCTTTATGTATAAAACAGTCACTATAAAGAGAAGTATTTAGTCACACTTAGGTATGGGTATTTCATGCTGTTGTATGACTATAAATAAAGAGAATGGGAACTTTCCATGCTAATATTCATTGCCGCAAAAATGGTTGCTGCCTCATTATAGTGAAAGATGTCTCCTTGTTTTCTTAATAAATAAGGTTGAATGAGACAGAGAGTTGATTCTCATATCAATATTGATTTCACTTGGATCTCAAATATATATATTATTTGTTCTGCACTTTCCCCCTCGGATCGAAATTTAACATTCTGTATTATTCTGAATTTTTCTCATTCTTAATTTCAAGGGGATGCATGAAACTTCAGCAAAAGATATGTCATTTGAAGATAACCTTAATGTACTGTAAATAACAAGCATTTGTGCAATAAACTCTGCAAAGTCTAAAACATATGAACAAACGAAACAAAACCTTGCTAATCATATTAGCAGAAAAGCAACAATACAGGTCAAAGAATATATTGAAATATTATAGAAAAAAAATTAAGTTTATTACAAAATAAAGCTCAGAATAACACTGATGTTCCCAAACTTCAATCCTGAAGGATAATGTGCCCTAACATAGCTGAATGATTTTCTTTAAAAAATCATTAGACAGTGTAAATCATTCCAGCCAATTTGCATATATGGAAAAGAAGGGTGGGGGTGGCCTTAGGTTTATCCCCTACTACGAATCATCCCCTTTGCAGCTGCGAGTGGAACTTTTCCTACTATAAAGAGCAGCTACCAGGGTTGGGATTCTATTAGTTCAGACCGGTTCTATAGAACTGGTTGTTATGATTCTGCGCAGTTTGGAGAACCGGCAAATTGTGCCCCTGCCTGGCACTGCCCTTCTCCACCCGCCCCTTCCCTCCCCTCCCAGTCAGTCCTTATCGAACATGCGTGACATTACCGCATGCCCGACATCGCTGACTGCGTTCTCCCCATTGAGTCACTCCTCAAGGTATTTCTTTTTTTCTCCCCTCCTGATAATCAACTGTTCTTGATGATCAGCTGTGTCGAGATCCCCCTCACTGTCTTACTGCTTCACCCAAGAGGCTTCCTTGAGGCCCAGGAGGCAAAAAGGGGGTGGGAGTACTGTCCCTCATGCTCTGCTTTTTTGCCTTCCTGGGCCCCAGGGAAGCCTTCTAGGAGCAAAAATGCCGCCCAGGAGGCTTTCCTGAGGTCCAGGAGGCAAAAAAAATGGGGAGGGGGGTTGCTGCAAAAAAAGAAACCATGCCCACCCAGTCACACCGCCATGCCCACCTAGCCACACCCACAGAACCTGTTGTTAAAAAATTTGAATCCCGCCCCTGGCTACTACCCTGATCCAATTCTCTCCTCTAGAATGTTTAAACTAAAATAGAAAGGGAGGGAGAGGGAGATACATATCTATTCCTATTCAGGGATGCACCTCTCTATGTAGTTTGTCATTGAAAAGATGAATAATTCTAAAATAGATTGTTCAATTCGTGTCTCTGGATTTGTACAATAAATCAGTACAGTAAGTCAGCATTGACTCCTGGGGGCTACCTGGACAACTCCCTGCAATTTTCTTGGCAAGATTTCAAAAGTGGTTTGCCCTTGCTGGCTTCCTAGGGCTGAGAGACAGTGATTGGTCCAATGTCACTCAACTGGCTTTGAGCCTCAGATGGGACAAGAAGTCATGGTCTCCTGGTTTCTAACCTGGCACCTTAATCACTAGATTAACTGGCTTTCCCCTGAATCATACCCTCCAAATATGTTCCCAGAATTCCTAGTGGCCTTGAATTGTGCTGGCTACAAATTCTAATCTACATCAAGACATGATCAGGTTGGAAGCAGCAGTTTTTAAAGCATGCTACAGTATAAATGTTCTCACTATGAATTTCTTACATTTCAAGTCATGCTATGAACGTGCTGAAAACCATTTTCCCATATGAAAAAGTTTGATTGTACCTGGCAAAATGCAGGGTGGAAACAGATATCCTCTTCTAGATTAAAATTCTTTTATCAACAGCTACATTAGCAATGCTTTGGGTTCATTAGAGGCAAAAATTCAGCACTGCTATGCCAACTTGGAAGATACCTGAATTAATTTGTTTTAACTGAAAGCTTCACTAGACTAAGAGACAAAGTTAGAAAATTAAATCTAAGTTTGGAGCCATAAGGAAAAATGTCATAGCAGAAGTGAAGGTGAGAAGCATCCATAGTAAAAACCAGAATACTAGTTACAAAACAGGTTCCTGTAAAAAGATCCATGTCTATGTACAGATATAATGGCACATTTATCTTTAGCAGTTAACTACAAGACAACAACATGCGATTGTTAAATTAAGTCTGGGACCTGGCACACACAATATATACCACAGTGGTATTTATGGCACCAGTATCTGTTGCTGCTACCTCAGTCTTATCTAAATAAACACCAACATTTGGAAATGAATATGATTGAAAACAAAAGCCTGATCTCAGTCATAACCTAAGAATGTCTAATAATGATGGTGAGTCTCTTCTTTGTAATGTCTGTGAAGGCATTAAAGTGTTAGCACTGATGATGTTACATAGTTTGGGTAATGAAACATCTGCAAGAAAGGAACCAAGCTCAGAGAGCACCAAGGATCCCTCAAGCTATTAGTTCATTGGAAGAAATGTTTGAGGCTGTCCAAGAGACTCATGGGAGGCATGGCATGGACCACAAAGAATGCTGTATTATTTCCCAGCAACATGGTGCCTCCTTTTCTGAACATTAATTTTCACACAGCACTTGACCAAAAGATACTGTTGCAATTGAGTTAAAACAGCTATGATTAATAATTAATTTTTGCTTTATTCATTTGGAAGATCTTTTAGGCAGTGTCTGCTTCCAGCACAACAGTACTAGGCCTTTGATGTCATCATCACCCCAAAACCACACATGCCCACAAGAGGAATACATAGATCAATGGAAAAATATGGAAATGATTGGAAGGTTGCTTGCTTCAGAGGTTTTCAGGTATGCCGCTGAGTTTCAGGGATTCCTTGGACAAATCGGTGTTCAGAGTTGAAAGGGCAATGTTCTCGTATAACTTTTGAGATTCAAAGCATCTGAGGCCGTGAAGTATAATAACCGCATCTTTCTGAAAATTCTTGTTGAGGAATCCATAAAAGACGGGATTGACACATGTGGAGATCATGGCTATCAAATGGCATAAGGTAAAGATCACGTTGTGGTGGCAATGCATCAAGGTCTCATAATTCCAGTCAAACACAATGTTAAATATGTGCAGAGGTAACCAGCAGGCGCCAAAGGTCACAACAATTGAAACTAAGATAACATTAATCCTTCTGCTTTCATTTAGCCTGCTCCCACCTGCCTTATCCACTTTACTGTACCGCCTCTGCAGGCACACAAATATTTTTAGGTAACAAATGAAAATGAACCCTAGTGGAAGGAAGTACTGGAAAACTAACATGGTGGTGGTGAAGCCCAGCTGCCCTTCAATGGATGGCCACACCTCAATGCAGACCATTTTGCTGACATAGTTCTCGCTGTGGGAAGAGAGATTTTCTAGGGGGTCATCAGACACTTGATAGAATATCAAGAAGGGAGTGGATATTATTAGAGAAAATGCCCAAATGAAGACAATTCCCCAGAATGCATGTGAAACATTGGGCTTCCAACCACGGGGGTTCACAATTAATTGATGCCTCTCAACTGCAATTAACACAAGTGAAAATGTAGAAACGGAGACAGACATACTTTGTGCAAAAGAAGTTATTTTACACATAGCCTCCCCAAAAACCCAGTAATCCATCCAAGTGTAGGCAACAGTAAAAGGAATGCACATGACGCAAATGACAATGTCAGATACGGAGAGATTGGCAATCAAAATGTTAGTCACATTTTGACTTTGTTTTTGTTTCTTGATGATGACAATTAGGCAAATGTTGCCCAGAAGTCCAACCAGCATGACCACAGCATACGCTATGACGAGCAACAAGAATGGAAGGAGAGATGGCTGGCAGTATTCAAAGGGCACAAACTGTGACTTACTGCGGTTTGCCACAGATGGATCCATGTTGGGTACTGGAGTGGTTTTATCCATCATGAAGTACCTGTGAAACCACAACATAATAAAAAGTGAATCCATCCTTATTTTACCTTCATAGTTTTAGAAGCTCTCCCCTCTTCAGTATAAATGACTTAGAGAAGAGATTTTAAATTCAGGTGTTTAATATTGTTTGAATTGCCTGAGCCCAACTTGGCTTGAAACAAGGAAACAAAAAGCACCTACTTAGACAGAAACTTTATGCAAGTAATCAGTAGAAGCAAAAAGAACCATTATGTGTTAGAGTCCAATACCAAAAATTGGCTCTGTGTTTTGAGTTACTGTACTATAAAAGATTGGGCAGATCCTATAGTTATTATCTTATTTATATTTTTTGCTTTGTTTACAATCATGGCTCATGTGAATATTTATGTATTTAGGAAGGTATAAGCCATTATTTAAAATATGTTTTCTATCCCCTTTTCCTCATCTTGTAAGATTATTTGATTCCAGATTCTTTTTGCAAAATGAAGTGCAGAATTACACTTTCTCACCTTCTGCATTGGAAGAAAACATTGATTCAGGCAAATATTACAGAAACTGTAATACAGAATGAAAATAATGAGTGGGATATAGTAATGTCTGCATCTAGAAAAAAGATAGTGGAATGGTGCAGAAAAATTGCAATGGCTGAAGTCCTTTGGAGGTACAGAGCCTTGGATAAGGAGCTACACTTGAGAATTGAAGCGTCTAACAGATGGAACAACCAGCTTGCACTATTCTCTAAGGGAGCCAACTTTACATATCTGATCTAACTACCCATGTATTCCCATGTCTATTCTTTAACTAATTGTTAGAGATACCTTCTCATCCGAAGAGCTGTGAGTTCTTCTGGTCATTAAAAAACTATTAGAAAACTGAAAAAAATGCAACCAATGCAAACCCAGAGCAAACAATATGATTAGAAAGATGGAGTATCTCCCCTAAGATGAAATAGTTCAGCAACTAGAGCTCTTTAGCTTGGATCAGGGAAATTTAAAGTTTTTTTTAAACACAGAATATTGGTTAAACATTTCTCCTTTCATAAAACATGCTGACCTCATTGATAGCTACTCCAACTTGCAGAACTGCTTGGGAATTTGAACAAGTTTAGATTTGTAGCCTGAGAAGTTCCAAACCTTCCCTACAAGTAAGTTGTTTCCAAAGTAGGCACCATGCTAAACTTGTAATTGTATTTGGGCATCTTTGGGCAGGATTGATCTTTTCCTTATGCGAAGTTATGAGAAGTTGCTTCACCAAAACAGCTATTTTTTAAAAGAGAAAAATTTTGTACCCTAGTTGTTATTTAACCAGAAGCCTTCAAGTGAGTAGTTGTCTGCCCGAAAGAAGAGTAGATTCTCTTCTTCTTGGGGATAGAAAAATGGCAGGATAGAAATATGGTAAATAATTGTAGTAAAACTTTTTGAAATGAGATCTGTCCTTCAAGTAGCCAAATGCCTTAGACCAGTGTTTCTCAACCTTGGCAACTTGTATAGACTTCAACTCCCAGAAATCCCCAGCCAGCATTCAGTGGTGGTGTTCAGCAGGTTCTGACCAGTTCTGGAGATCTGGTAGCAGATATTTTGAGTAGTTCGGGGAACCGGCAAATACCCCCTCTGACTGGAGATTTTACAGTGCTATGCCCACCGAACCACACCCATAGAACCGGTAGTAAAAAAAAATTGAATCCCACCACTGCCAGCACTTGTTGGTTGGAGAATTCTGGGACTTGAAATCCACACATCTTCAAATTGCCAAGGTTGAGAAACACTGTCTTAGATAGTCTTACATTGTTTCTAAGTTCATATATCAGTTGCTTACAAAGGGTGTAGTAATTAGGGGGCTGAATCCAGCTCTAGATTAGAAAACACATTATGAAAGTATAATCTAGCTTTAACTAACTTCTTTACACTATCAGAAAATGAGGGTGAGTGTGAACACTGCAATGGTTGGTTTTTAAAATGAATCTAGGAAGTAGTAGAAGAGACTCTTCTGGGCAAAATTTGGGGAGTGTAATGTGGCTTTATCTTGGATTGTACAGTTTAGATTTTTACCCTTCAGCAACTTACTGAAAATTATGGATATAAAAAAGAACATTTAATGAAAGTTAATTGATTTAGAGAAGTGTATGATAAAGTGAAGGGATCTGAACTATGGAATGTGTTGCATGATATGGAGTTGAAAGTTGTTTGTTAACTGTGATAACAGCAGTGTATGAAGGAGATAAACCTTACATGACAATAAATGGAAAGTTTAGTGAATAATTCAACACTGAGTAGGAAGTAAGACAAGGATGTATAGATATCATCTTAGTTCTTTAATGTATTATGGACAAATGTATTAGGACTGTAGCAATGTTACAATCGGAATGGTTTCCAGTGAATGTTAGGCAGATTGTATGATGAAAAGAGGAGGATGGATAAATACATAAAAATTTGATACATTACAAGACCATAATAGTTGTGTTTGATAAGAAAATTATAGAAGAAGCAAGGAAGGAAAATCAAATACATGAACTTGTGAATCTTGGTAGAATGTTTAATGAAGTTGCAAAAATTATGAAATTTTAAGGAATGCAAATACCTTAAAGGATAGTGGGGAATATGTGGACAGTTGCAATGAATGAATATTTATTGAAAGACGCAAAAATTGTTATGTATAAGAGCATGCTCCTGCCCATTTTTTACATGGAAGTGGGAACTGGGTAAAATGCAGTCTAATGGATTATTTAAGAAGTTTGTGTGACAAAAAAGAAAATAAAGTTTTAAGAGTGATTGGCTGCTGAATGAAAGTGGATTATATACAAAAGTAAGTGACCCTATTAATTTCTTTCATTTATGAATTCACCCTTGTTGCATTTTATATAATTCTTTTTACTTGAAAAATGTATGATTGGCATGTCTATGTTTCTCTCTGTCTCTGTCTATTTGTATATATATGTTTATATGTATCTATCTCTCTCTTTCTCTGTCTATACAGGTATACTGTAAAACAGCGGTTTCAAATCTTTGCAGCTTGGTGGCCCAGTTGGCGGAGGAAGAAGGGAACCAGGCTGTAGTTTGACTTGTGCAAGCGATGGGCTGGTACGTATGCATATGCAGCTTGACTTGTGCAAGTAGCGGCCCAGCACGTATGTGCACACATGCTTGACTTGCACAAGTTGAGCTGTATGTGTGTGTGTGCACGTTGGCCTGCTACAGGTGTGGCCTGGTTCCAAAAAAGCCCATGGCTTGGTAGTAGGCTGCAGCCTGGGGATTGGGGACCCTTGCTGTAAAACACATTGATGGAAAACAGACTTCATAAATGTACAGGAGTCAGAATTAATTAGTCTTGCCATTTTCCATAAGTATTATATCATTAAAAATTAAAAAATTAAAAAATTGATTAAAAATTAAAATTAAAGTAAAGGAACAAGCAAACTGTCTAAAAATTAAAAGGAAATACAAATTAAAATTATCATTCTCCTCTTTTCTTTGTTGGACAATTATTCATGGACGACATTTCACATTATCAATGTTAAGTGTCTCAAAATGTTTTTGTCTCTGCTGGGAAATATTTTCTGGAGCCCCTTTTCTTTGCATGGTGTAGGCAACAATAATTAGGGAGAACTGAAAATATAATATTGACACTATATGACATTCCAACGTACATAGCTAGAAAAAGGTGAAGGTGAAATACCATAATACAAAACACTGCAGGGTCATAGCCTGATAATTCCCCCCCGCTGTGCCCCACTAAATAAAACTAAGCTACAACCAAATGGGGCTCACTTTTTCAATTGTTGTTTTTTAAATATTATTTCCAATTCCCAAATATATTCAGAAACTTCTTACCTGCAAACTTGGTACTTGGGGTGACCCAATAGCTCATCAGCTGCCCTCCAGATGGATGAATCAAGATACTCTAGGAGAGAATGCGGTCTCTTGATATTGTTCTCTGTCCTGCTTTCTCTTTTCCTCTCCAATGAACTATAAATTTTCTTCCACCTAAACCTTCACTCTCTTCACTCTCCCTTTATTTTTCTTCCCATCATAGGTATTTGCACAACCTGAGATAGGCATATTAACTTCTCTTCAGAACGTGAGTTTTCAGTGAAATAACCCAGCTCCTTTATCGCGGTAATTGATTTTACTGAGGTATGTTTAAATAGTGTTTCTATGCTTTTCTTTGGCAAGAAGATTGCCACTGGTTTAAATTCAATAGAAATCAAAATTCATTAAAGAAACAACTCAATAAAAAGGCCAAACATTTTAACCCTATTCATGCCACTACTGTTTGGAACCAAAAGGCCCCCAAACCCAGAGACACTTAGTGTGGCCAGGGCTCAGCTGTAACCTGTAGCCTTACATTCTCTAGGACAAGATATCAATCACATCTTACTTTGCCAGAGACAGAATCCCATCTGAAACAAATCCAGATAATCTGCTTCATACAAGTCCCACTGAAACTTCCTTGAAATGAAAATTCTCCAGTATGGTGGATCCAGTGATGGTTTGAGGATGGGGCAAACCAATACCTCCTTAAGTGGGGTTTATGTGTGGAACAACCTCCTCTCCCAATGAAGAACGAAACATTTCATCAATCTAACCAAATACAAACACACCTCTCCCTGGTGGATAGCCAGGAGATGCATGGATCTAAGCAGCAGGTGGATCTCAGTCATAAGGACCCTGTCCACTTCCTCAGATGCAACAGATCAAAACTGAACATTGATAACTAGACAAGACTATGCTGGTAGATCATCTACCCTGGACCGGTACTAAAGTTGGCATTCAACTTGGAATGAATGCAAGTATTTTCATCTGACAGATTCTATGCAAATTCCACTGCACAGTTTTGCACATAGACTTCCAAGTACCAATTCCATAGGTGGACTAAGGTCACCTTAAAAAAGGCCACTGGTTGACTGCCTGTGGACATTGTAAGAAGAGAAAACTATTACTATCCTTACTGCCACAAGGTAGTCTCAATAGTGGCTCTTATCCTGTTTAGTCAAGTTCATTCTTTGTTGTCCTCCAGCATTGTCTGGACATCTACTTTCTCATTTAATCTCTTTCAGTTTCTCTGTCAACCACAGGGAGTGGTGGGAACCATGAGAGGAGAGAGGTCCCATGTGTGCAATCTGATCCAAGACCTCAGCTTCTCTCTCATTCCAAGTAGCGGATAAGACTTCGGTCAGATCATGCAGCAGATCACCAGGAATAACCTGCAGCTTCCTCTAGAAGCTATCAGGGTCCATCAGTCAATGGGGACAGACCAACCTAATAGGTTTTGCCTCTCTGGGGCAAAGGGCAGCATCAGACAATCTCATAGTCAAATGGTGTGTTCTGACCATTAGATGCACCAGGAACACTCCCAATTCCAAATCATGTTGTCACTGCTCCAACAAGGAAATCAAATGAGGTATGACCACTGTCCCATGTCAAGTCCTGAATGATAGTCATGAACTTTCAACCATTTCAGATCCCAACCCCAAGGAAGGCAGATTGAAGAATCCCAGAATCAAAAGCCTGGGGAGCTCCACTGCCACTCTCAAACTGAGTTGAGGAACTTAGGCAGGGTGGTTGGCAATTCAGCAGGGAACTAGTACAGAAGCAATAATCCCAACTGTTCTCAACTAATATGAAGATGTAGCTTGAAGTGATTCATTTTTTATGGCTCAATATGTACGTGACCATTTAGTTCAAATAATCACCACAGTCAATGAGTGTTGAACATGCATGCATTATCTAGCCTTATGAGTCAAACACATTTATTTTATTTATAGAATTTAGAGGCTGTCCAACCACAAATGATTCTGTAGACATGTCTCCATAGTATTGTAAAATTGCACTACTTTTTAGATTATATAATTACCATGTCAAATCTTACTTATTCAAGGCTAAACAGAAGGGAAAAATATTATGGCTACTGCTCTATTCTCTTTTAATTTCCAGGAACCAGACATTACACATATAAGTATGTAATAGAAGCCAGGTTTTTTTCCTTAAGATTAATTGCTTGAGGAAAGATTAATATAGAATGGGGTGCATAAACCTTTCTCCATCTAACTCATCCAATATGGATGGCAATACAGAAGAGAAGCAGCAGGCAGGGAACACATTAACCCTTTGGCATCTGGCTTCATCAGTCTACATCTCTGCATGTTCAAAGAGTCTTTTTATATTGTTCTGCTTAGGAATCCTGCTTTTATGACTGATGCTGCAGAAATGATTGTATTTTGGTCTTTCTTAATGTCACATTAAAAATATTTCCCACAGTTTATATCAATCTGTTACTTGGGCTGCAAATATCCAGATACCACTGGATGCAAGAAATTAGATTTTTTTAGTTTTATCTTTCCTGTTATGTAATGATAATCCAGGTTTTTTGCAAACCAGATATAATAGTTCTAACCTTTTCTATATATCTGAGAAAGGACTTTCTGTGCATGTACAATGCAAAGGAGCATAACAATCTAATTCTTAGACAACAGTCCTTTCTAGCAGAATAAAAGCAATTCCTTAATCTTCAAGATAGGTATTGGATGGAATCAGGACAGGTCAAAGGGCAAGGTAGAATTGATATCAGCAATCTTCTCCCCTTCTTCATATATATACAGAAGTGTAGCTATTTATTTGCATAAACCTCAGGCTCTCTTCTGCTTTATACATTGGTTTTTTGCTAGCCTCAGCAAGAACATTCAAATTTATGGCATATAAATTAATTCATATCAGTGATTAAATAATGACTTTGGGGGAAGGTATAATGTATGATCAGCAAATAATGAAAATGAGAGCATTTGTTCAATTACAAATTAATTTTCATGTAATTTTTATATTAGAATTCATATAGTCAAAGTTTTGCACTTTGCTTGCATTATTTTATAGCAATGTTGTAAATATTTTCTTCTCTCTCTTTCCCTCTCTCCCTCTGTGTGCATGTATATGTTTCTCAACTTATTATTTGTAATAAACTTTGAAAAAGAAAATGTTTGCCTGATTTTACATATAAACTTGCCTAACGAGTTTTCATCATCAATTACAGCCTTGAAATTACTTACTTCAGAAGTAATGCTGAATTTCTGAGATTCCACTATAATTAGTTATCAGGTATGTGTGAATCTTAGAACCATCTTATTCAGTAGCAGCTGGAGACCAAAAAAAGAGAAGTTAAGCCATTATAGAACATAAAAAAGAGAGTTCTTTTACAACTTCTTGCATCAAATATGAGGGGCACCAACTCCTTCTTCTGAGCGATGTTTTTCTAATACTTATGAATTCTGATATGAATAAACACTACCATGCTTTTGGAATACATTTCCCAAAATTAATTAGAAGAATCAATATCTTTATTCCTTTTTTAGAATAAGGAGGATGGCATCAATTATAGTTTTCTTTGCCTCATGTTAAAGCTATGAAGAACACAAGAACTTGTTGGTAAGTTAGATATCAATAAAATTCCCATTTCTATATAGAACAATATTGGGTATATCTAATCCAGACAATATATTATATTGTACTTCATTCAAACAGCTAAACATTAATAATACCGTCTCCCAAATGAATCAATCATTTTAAAATGAATCACTGAAAAGTTGTTAAATTTTGTCCATTTCAGAATATGTATGCTTTTCAATGCATATCTAATAAACTAGAAACAATAATTAATATTTCAATCATTAAAAAACTTCCCATCTCCGTCTTTCACTTGTAACTTATATGTTAGGAGCAATTCCATGAGACTTGCCAGGGAGAAGGAAATATCACAGCAAGATTGAATTTCGATCAAGACACAGAGAAAAGCAAAACAATCATAACTTACCTCCCAAGAAGTTCAAATGGAATGTCTCCACTGGTTTGCTAGGTCTTTTCTTTTTTTCTTTCTTTTCATATCAAAAATAGTATATTGGGGGCTAAAAGAGATCAGTGGTAATAAGGACCTTGCAAGATGCCAGAGGTGAAGTTTTCTCAGTTCTCCACAAATTAATCGATTAATACTTTCTAGTGAACATTGAAATGCCTCACTGAGGAGAAGCTGAGCAATAAGGCAAGCTCTGGAGTCTGAGAGGAGGGGAAAGACAAGGAGGAGGGCAGATGACAGAAGAGACCAGTAGTCATGGGGACCACATTTGTTATTAATGTTTTTCCAAACATCATCTTGCAACCTGATTTGGAGTTATCTATTTCACGGCACATTTGTTTACTTAAAAAAAACAACGCAAATTATGCTGGATTGAAACGTGTAAATATTTACAAATGGCTCACTGTTCATTATAGAATGTGACAGTGTTTAAATATGAATCTATACTGTAGACTGCTTATTCCGGCTCTTTTTTGAGGCACTTTTAGAGACCTAATTGAAACCACAATGTTCCCTCCCTCCCACCCTCTTTATAGACATATATAAAGTGTTGAAATTTACCAGGTTTTAATCAAACTGATTTCTGAGTCATGTAATATATTTCTACCATTTGTAACCTACAAACATTCATTCATTCGTATGCTATACAGTCTTTTGAATATCCATATCTGCTTTGTGTACATTATCTTAGCAAACTCTGCATTGGTGCTTTAATGGAAGTGGGTTATTATCTCTGTACTAAAAGAAAGACGGAGGTCATTTGTTATAAATTTGTTTGATGTATTTTTTTGTCACTATTCTCTTTCCCCTTTCTTTATTTGTTCATTTATATTTTAATGTTTGATGTTGAAATTTAATAAATATATTATTAAAAAAGGAAGTGAGTAACCTGTCCATACCAGAAAGAGTTATTTAATTATTTTGTCAATGTACTAACAATTTGTGCAGAGGTGGTATTCAGCAGGTTCTGACCAGTTCTGGAGAACTGTTAGCAGAAATTTTGAGTAGTTCAGACAATTGGCAAATACCACCGCTGACTGGAGATTTTACAGTATTCTTTCCCTGCCACGCCCACCAAGCCACGCCCACAGAACCGGTAGTAAAAAAAATTGAATCCATCACTGAATTTGTGTATATATACATCATGGCTAAGCAATCCATATCTTGTAAGCTATATACACCCTGCCCAGTGTTATCAGGCTAAGGTTTGGCCCCCTGGAACTCCTTTCACATTTGCTACCCAAAAACTTTGAGGTTTCCGTGCTGCTCCATTTCCAAGCTGTTTGGTAACATATGCTCTATAACAGATTAAAAAATGCCTGCAAAAATTAATATATCAAACTTGTCCTAGATATGAATTGAAGACTCAGGATTGACATTTATATTAAGTTAAACTCAGAAGTAGGTTATTTGTTTGTGTTGCTTCTTTTCAAATATCTCATTTAATAACAAAATAGATTGAATTTTAATTCTGAACAGTTAATCTTTTTACTTTAAAGGAAAAAAATGATAGCAAAGATAAATATTCTTTTCTTTTCTTCAGTAGTTTTCTTTTGGACTTTTAAAAGAATTGTAATTGGCCAAGGGAACATTTATGCACACAAGTTATAGGCATGCATGTGAGATAGATAAAACAGTGTTTACACATGTAAGACAGACATTGGCTTTTAATAAAACTATATCCCTCTTGTGGTATTCAGCAGGTTCTGGAGAACTGGTAGTGGAAATTTTGAATAGTTTGGAGAATCGGCAAATAGCACCTCTGACTGGAGATTTTACAGTATCCTTCCCCTGCCACGCCCACCAAGCCATGCCCACAGAACCAGTAGTAAAAACAATTGAATCCCACCACTGGGCAATATATACATGCTACTAACATCTCTGGAAAAATCAGCAACAACTAGCTCAATAAGTCCTATGTTCATCACATTCCTGGGCCAACAGACATTTAAAAATACAGCCTACAAAAAGATATACCTTGTGATATTGAATATCATTGTCTTACTCATTTTCTACTGAAAACAGCTTCCACAAGTAGGTTTTTTTTTCTCAGGGCTATATTAGAGTGATTCTTCCAGTTCTTGAGACAAGAAAAAAATGTATGCTGGAATACTTTGCACTATCCTTACTTTGCTAAGCCTTGTCCTGTCTCAGGTACAAGACCATAATATGGTGTTGTCCATACACTTTTAATGTGGAAGAGCTTAAGGGAAACAATTTATAGATTTCCCCAACTTTGTTTGCTCTCCCACTAAATGTCATCAACGGAAGAAAAAACATCCACCAGTCATTCTGCTTGAAGTAGGTTGGGAAGGAGAGAAGTTGACAGATGGCCAGACCAGTGGGTTTAGCCACCTGCCAAACCATGCTCTGGTGGTAATCAGACTTCTTTTGATTCACCCAAAATTAATTTGAATGGTCTTGTTGACTTTAATGAACCAGACTCTCTGCAGAAAAGAGAAACAGTTTGCAAGTTGCTCTCTCCAAATAGCCATTTTTGCAACACTGGAAAATAATACAACAAAAGCATGGCTGTTAATTGAAGCCAACCGACTTGTTGGTATTTCAGAGCATTTATCTTTTAAAGCTACCATCCAACTGAGCATTTGGGAGTAAGTCTCTTTTAGGCCCTTGGAGGATGGGCTTCAGAAGTAAAAATATTACCTAAATTTCAATATAGGTGGACAAACATTCCTTCCCATTTAAAACATAAAATCCTCTGCATGCCTATTCAGTCAACTGAGACTAATGGAGGTTTCTCATTGATTTTAAGAGGAATCTTTTAACATTGCTTTCAAGATGCCTCTGGAAGTAAAGTGTCAGGTCTGTTCTGCAACCCAAACCACAATCTCCATGGAAAACAATACCAAGTAATTGGAAAGGGGCAATATATACCCACTTCAGACTAAATAGGACTTGGGAAAATCCCAGCCTCTGGTTGCATCAGCAGCACTGGGAGGAGGTTTTGTATGACAAGACATAAAATTTGCTTCCAAATAGCATCTGCTAAATTCAAAGTATGCCGCTTTCACAATGGAATAAAAATGTCATGAGGACACAAACTTTACAGCAGTTAGTGTGGGATCTTCAAGCTACAATTAGCAGGACATGAGGATAATCCTTTACCTGTTTCTTCTATTGAGTGGATTTATTTCTGAGGGGTGTGTATTTATGTTTTATTAGATTGCTCTTGGGATTTCTTCTCATTGCCAATATTATTTTGCTCTCAGATAATTTTAACCATCAGTAGCCAACTCCAAAAATGGCCCAGGGCTAGGCGATAGGCCTTGTAGCTTTCTTAAAAAGCAGAAGAGAACAACCAAAACCAATAATAAAACATGCTCTCCAATGCTCTCTACTTACCAATTCATTAATTTAGATAAATGATTACATCGATTACATCGCCATCGTAACTCACATGATGATAATGGCACTTACGTGACTTATACCAAAAAGGATTACTTTCAATTTATCATAGAAAAATTTAATCAATGTAGCTCATGTCCAACATTTTTTATTAATCATCTGTGCATGGCACATAGCATTAATATTTTAAGTTACCCTATAAAATTAACATGTACTTGCAGCATTTTGAATATTTATTGATTCTCCCAAATAAGTAATTTCTCTGCTTAGTTTTATGAATGAGCAACTGGGTTAACAATGAAATTAGATCAGAATCTTTTAGAAGAGATGACTGATTTCTACACTGCAGTTTATAATGATATATACAATGTGTTTTTAACTATTTCCTACAACCAAAATTAGAATTTATACCTACTGTATATGTATAATTAGACCCCATGTATATATAAAGTTAAACCTCTAACTTATATATGTTAGCTATATGTTAACCATGTAACTATAATTATGTCCTCCATACTTTCTATATGGATTATGTTTGCTAAAAAGGTTAATGAGTAGCAGAATTATGTTTGCATTATTTGAATTTTCATGGTATGGCACTTTTAATTGCTGAATAAAAGTCAATGCAAGGAGCCTTTAGCACTAGGTAAACATTGATTAATTGCTGAATAGGAGTAAAGACTGTGGCTTTATTAGGGAGCTAATTTTATAATCACTGTAACATGATAAATATTGTGAATATATTGTAGATAACGTCTTGCAAAACAGAATGAATGCAATATGGTAGATAACAGGTGATTTACTTCTCTCAAATGACAGTAAAGGTGAGTTGCATTTCAGAAACAGGAAACATGTTCAGCATTGTCTGTGGAGATTTTCAGTCATCCAGGCAGTGGTGGGATTCACATTTTTTTACTACTGGTTCTATGGGCATGGCTTGGTGGGTGTGGCAGGGGAAGGATACTGTAAAATCTCCAGTATTTGCCGGTTCTCTGAACTACTCAAAATTTCTGCTACTGGTTCTCCAGAATTGGTCAGAACCTGCTGAATATCACCTCTGCATCCAGATTATAGTTGTCTCAAAGGTGCTTTTTTCTCTTCCAAAGGCAATTGGGAGGTTTTTTCCCTTTGTTTTCTTCTTCTTTCCTCTTCTTTTGTCTTTTTCCTCAAAGAAAAAACAGTCCAATTGCCTTTTGAAGAAGAAAAAAACACTTGAGCCATGTTCAGCATTATGCTCTTAGTATTCCATTTCTACTTCACACAGATATGCACATGGAATGCCCAAATTCAAAATAGTTGTCAGAATTCCATAAATGTACACAGTGTGACTAGGTGAGACAACCCAGGAACAAATACAGCACACAAGTTTATATTTACAAATAGTGGTTTCATCCCTACAAAAGCATATCTACAAACAAGTACTTTGATATAGGACTTGAGCAAACAGCAATCAGTAATCAGCTATACCATGGAAGCACACATGGAGAGAGAGATACGCCCTCACAGGGTCTCTTATATTACAGCCTCTTAAAGTGGTAGCAGTCAAATAACCCTGCTGACTCATTGCTACCATTTCATCATCATCACAACATTACAGTATTACAACATTACAGTAACTAGTCAGCTATTAAATCATCATTACCCTGACAATGGTAATATATAATTTAAATCAGATTTGAACAATAATTGTTTGTTTTTGGCACTAAACTGCAAGATAAATATTTTAAGTAATAATAGAGGCAGTTGTCACCTTTTATTTTATTCCTTTTTTCCTTTGCTAGAAATACTATATATTGCACTGATGGAAACATTTTGAGATCTCCTCGTCAATAAAAGTCTTAACCTAAATTTTCTTATCTAATGTTCAGTTTATTCATACCATCTACAATAAAATAGTTGATAGTCACCCAGCTAATATCAAGGTTCATTTAGCATAATTTCCCAGAAGTGTACTTTTCAGAACAATGACTTAACTAGTAATTCATAAACCATTATTTGCCAGAGCAGAAATTTCCAAATCACTGAGCTTTATTAGACTTTTAATCATATTGCTGGCGAAGTCCTCAAATCTTAGCTTCCTGCTGCTTTGAGAAGCATAGAAATCAAAATTTCACTGAGCTTTTGTTTTCTAAGTTGAGCTTTGTTTTCTAGGTAAGTAGTGATTGTAGAAAAAGGACCTAGGAACTGATAATAGTAAATAAACCTGTTCCCAATTGTGGTATTAACAAATGTCATTTTTGTATCTTATCCTCATGATTATTTTAGGATTAGATGTAAAATAATTATGAGTGTAACTGCTTTCTGAGTAGCATGAATAAACTTTGAATATCATGATTTCTCCTATTGAAATCCATTGTCTCCATAAAATTATTGTCGTTCTTATAATTAGTTTCTCTTAGTGGTTTTATACATATGGAAAAATATAGAATGAAAAGACCCATAACAATTATGAGCAGAGCAAAAATCTCCTAAAGTCATATTCTAGAACTATTTAAGTATGAATGGAACCTTGTAACACAATGCCTCCATATCCTAATTTGGCATTTAATCTAGCAGGCGGTTAATGCACATAGATTATCCAATAGAGTAATTTCCATTAAAAAATTAAAGCCAAAACTAGACTTTAAAGAATCTAAAAAAATCAGACTCACTTAAGAGGATCTGGACAAATCATTTAGTTGTGTTTGCAACTACAGTTAACTTGTGTCCATTCTGCAAGAAATGAACTGAAAACCACCCTTTTGTAAAGAAGCTGGAACTTTTCTTAAAAGAGGATAAAAGGCAGTCTGTGAAATCTAGTACTTAAACTTCATTTCGTTTTTTAACCATCTTCAAAAATATGTACTAATTTTTAATACTACTCTGCCACCATGTGGTTCCTAAAGTTTTATTTTTGTAAAATATAAGCAGAAAATTTTAACATATTTTAGATGTAAATTATTCAAAAATCAATGGAATGTGTTGCATCTTTATGTAATATCACGGTGATAAAAGAATTTAGTCAGAGGGCTAATCAGAAAGGGAGATACATCATATAACATCATAATTCATAAGGATATATAGTAAGCATCAATGTATTTGAAATGTTTGAAATTACAAACTATGTCAACTCTGTTTTGTTAAGCATTTGCAGATTTAAGCAGTGGTGGGATTCAAATAATTTAACAACTGGTCTCTGCCCTAATGACCATTTTAAGTGTAAAAAAGTGATATACTGAAAGGGTTAGGGTTAGGGCTTGAATGTTAGGGCTGCAAGGTGGCCTGAATGTCAAGAGAACAGCCTCTTTCCTATCTTTGTCCTGGATTGGGGAATTTGGTGGGTGTGTGGGGCTGGCGGCTGGCTGGAGCCTCAACCATCAGCTTCTCTTTCTCACCTTCACTCTGAAGCAGCCTCTGGAGGTGACCTGCACTGCCCCACAGGTTTTGCTAGCTTTCTCTTCCTCTGCAGAAGAGGGAGAAAGAAAGCTGGGAGTCCTGGGATGTCCCACTCTGGGAGGTGACTCAGGTTTCACCCGGAGAAGGCTTTGGAAACCACCTTTTCATTTACATTCATCATCAATATTGAAATCTGTCCCTTTATTTTTCAAACAAATGATTTATATTTACTCCGATTAGCCTTCTTGAACATCAACTAGAAGGTGCGGTATGAATTCTGTGCATGAGTTGCAGAAATACAGAAGCTTGTATCCTCAAAGCTCACAAGGCTTCCTTGTTTGGGGCACACCACTGCTTTACAGGTGTGTTCAACTTCGTGGCTCAGCTAAACTCTTCAGCTGTGGCGGGCTGCAGTTCCCATCACCTTCATGAAGTCTGGGCAATGGAAACTTTAGACTCCTCGCTGAAATGATGTGGCACACCCAGAGTCAGGTTCAGAGGTGGTATTCAGCAGATTCTGACCAGTTCTGGAGAACCGGTAGCAAAATTTTGAGTAGTTTGGAGAACTGGTAAATACTACCTCTGACTGGAGATTTTACAGTATCCTTCCCCTGCCACACCCACCAAGCCATGCCCACAGAACCAGTAGCAAATAAAATTGAATCCCACCACTGGTCAGGTTGGCTGTTGTGGGAGACTTATCCTGCATGTGCAGCAGAGCTGGAGGATGGGGATGGGCTCCAAGATTAGATTCATTTTATTGTCACTTTGGATGTACACTAATTTGCATACATTAAAATGAAATTTTGTAGTTTGCCTCTATCATTCCAGGCACTGAATCTAGTTTATTTACCATTCTTACAAGCAATATACAGCACTATCACATGATCTCTACTATCTCTCCTATGGTAATATAAACCTTCTGGGTTTTTTTTCCTATTTCAGCAAAATGATTTATGATTGAGACTGGGAACTTAGTTTTATGAGAGTCTGAAGGAACTGGATATATTTAATTTTGAGAAAAGACAATGGGAAATATGAAAGTAATTTCTGATTATCAGGAGCTTAGTACACAGAAGAAGCTCAAGAACCAATTATTAAATCAAGATTGATATTTGCTGAATGTGTCAAATTGCGGGCTGGGCAACTGTCTGTTAGGGAATATACTACCCAAGAAGTAGACTTGGCCTAAACAGATTGTTCCAATGGAGCCTATGCTTTATATGTGTGTCATTTTATCCTTTATTTTATTCAATTTATATAAATATAAATTATGGTTTTATTTATACATTATATAAATTATAACTAAAAAAGATTACTCTATAAAAGATGCCACAAGAAAAAAAGGAAATAAAATAAAAGTACCCCCCATCACTGATGAACTGGAACAGCCCTCATTTCCTGCATAACCGCCAAGAGGCCCTCCTTGTGCTGCAGCCTCCTTGGGGGGGTGGGGAATGGCAAAGAAAACTCTTTCCTCCGATCCTTTTCCAAGGTGATGGGAGGTCAAGGAATGCCAACCCCCCCCCCCCTTTCAGAAAATGTTCCATTTGGAAAGAAGCCCCAGGGTGACCCTAAGGGCCATGGGCTCCACTCCATGGGCGGGAGAAGGTCAGTGGACATCAGGCAGCTCTGGGGGAGTGGGGCAGCTTCAACCAAGATCCCTGCCAACAGTGGGAGGGAGGGGGTTGGAACTCCAGAGCAGCCAGAGACAGTCCTTACGATACTCAGATTATGAAAAATTGATTTCCCCGGAGGAATATTTGAGAAAGAGCCTTTTCTGGATATGGCCTATTTAGTTGCAGCTGCAACCCTTTGACCTCTGAGCCACTCCCCTACTGTGGGACTGCCCCCCGCCTCTGGGGGATGCCCAGGCAATGGGACTGACCTTCCCCTCCCATCACCCTTCTCTTCCTTAGTCAGTACCTTCCCCCAGTTCCCGTTTCAGGGACACTTTCCCTCTCCCAAGTGACCTCAAGGCCGCCCAGAGATCCCTTTCAGAGAAGGACCAGACATCCCTTCAATGCTCCCTGGGGCAGTTAGGGAACCTAAACGGACATCTAATCCACCC
The DNA here is from genome assembly GCA_023653725.1 of Bungarus multicinctus. Lineage (NCBI taxonomy): Eukaryota > Metazoa > Chordata > Lepidosauria > Squamata > Elapidae > Bungarus > Bungarus multicinctus. The sequence goes on from CM042834.1 coordinate 85,915,615, forward strand.
CTCCATGCACATTGGCTGACAATTGTGAAGAGTTGGATCCTCTCCCCCACTCCTCCTGGGGGAATCCTCTGCTCAGCTCTCTCGGGAAAGGCACAGCTTCGATACACGGAAGAAAAAGGCAATTTCCTTCCTTGAAACATGCATCTCTCTTACTTGGAACATCTGGATGAACCAGCTCCTTCAGATTTCCTGCCCCTCAACCCCAAATGTGAAGGACTATCCCTCTTTCTTTCTGTGGGTCAGCCAAACTGAACAAAAAGTTAGCTACCAGTTCTACTGAACCAGCTGAATTCCACTACTGGATTTAGTATGCAGCTGGGCAACCTTAGGGCATAATTACAGTAGATATTATCATCATCAAAGAAGCAGATGGGATTAAAAAAGAGTCAGGAAAGTAAATATTTAAAACAGAAAACAGTTTAGAGCAGTACATGTAATAATACATGCTGTAACAATTAAGCAGGCATGTACCTTACAAACTGAATTACAACTAGTCATATACTTTTGGGAGACAAAAATGAGGTATTCCATCATAGAAATGTTGAAATATATTTAATGATTGTGTCTATCACAAGTTAAAGGAAAGAAGTAGGCCATTGAGAGAAGGGATCCCCCCCCAATTTGGTAAAACATACCTATATTTTAGTTTATTTTGAAAGTCACTTAGGCTACATGTATTAGGGTGCAACAGAGAGAATATAAATCTTGCAGTTAAAATGTTAAAAATAATTAAAATTCAAAAAGACATTTATTTTATACTTCTTCATAAATGTTGAGGTGAAAAAAGCCAACTTAAAAGTTGATTCTTAGACATTTCTTTTACACACTATTGTTTTCACATTATCCTAAAATACTATCTGACAGCAGTTGATATTTATTTATCATATTTATATGGCTACCATATTACATGTGACTGCCTAATAGAGATATAAGTATTGTAAAATAATTTTTATAAATGGATTTGGATGGGAGACCAGCTCACAATTCCATTGAAGAAAAATTGGTTTATTACAGTACTAGAGGTGAAGGACAAGCCCTAATGTGGGCAGGGTATAAACCTCTATATAGCCTTATGCAAATTACAAAATATATCTAATCAATATAGCAAACCTTTCACTGGAATATGGCATGTGTGTGAATCAAGCCAGGATGGAATGGTAATTGAATTAATATAATTGTTTTTTGTGTTGAACAAAGCTAAGAATATGTCTGTTATGTCCAGTGGAGGCATAGTATGAATACATGGATACATATAAGAAAAATAAAAAAATAAAAAAACGATAGGGACGGTAGGCATGTTGATGCGCTTATGCATGCCCCCTAATAATAGTGAATAATAGTGAATTAAACATATTTCTGACAGAGAGGTGACAACGATTGAAGTGGCAAAATGACTGAAAAATTGACCAGTGACTGAAAAACTGGTCTGTAAGCCAACCTCCTTTTTGTAAGAAGAGGACAGGAGATCGCCCATAAGGTCTATGAATGGCGGCTTCTTGTGAAGACACAGAGGACAAGGATCTCCTATGCATCTGGTTCTGGGAGATAAAAAGATCAACTATGGTGGAGCTTTTTAAAGGAAACTGAATTTGCTAGCCTCACTTTCTAATCAGATCTTCCAAACAACTTTGAACAGTAATCTGGTCAGTTTACCTTCCTTTTTGAACAAAAGAAAAATTAATTATAAGTTTAAGAATTTAACAAATTGGAAATAAATGGCAAAATGCTAAATAAACAAAATAAAATAAAAAATAAGATTTTGACCTGATAAAATTATGTAAATTAAATATTCAGAAAACTTTGGAATATTGAGACTTTTGCTATAAGATTTTGAAAATAAATAAAATTTCACAGAAACCAGAATGTTTTGACTATCTTAAGTTAAACAGGAGCTTGAGACTTTGATTTCAGAAACTTGACACTAAAGGCAGTGGTAGGATTCAAAAACTTTTACCACCGATTCGGTGGGTGTGGCTTGGTGGGCACGCTTTGTGCACGTGCACACACCTTGTGTGCATGCGCATGCCAAACACACACTTTGTGCAGGTGTAGAGGTGTTCCAACACACCTTCTGCAAGCCTTCACTCTCCCGATCACTTCAGCAGCTTCCGTGCGGCACTCTTCTGTTCCGCACAAAGCAGCTGCACTTCAAAAGCAGAAGATAAAAGTGAGTATGGGATCCCGTGTGGATGGGTGGGCCCAACAGCAGAGTGGCAGAAAGAACTGGTTCAGTCTCTGCTGCTTATCACTGCTACCGGCTTGGCAGAACCAGGCCGACCCAATAGAATACCACCACTGACTAAAGGGGATTAAAGTTTCCAGAAAGAAAAGAAAAAATATGTAAACATCTTTGCTATTTGGTTACCATGGGGATTTACAAAATGGCACAAAACACTATCATACTATAAAATTCAGGCAATTTTCAACGGATGGGTCCATTATTATCTACAACAGCAGAAATATCAGCAGTGATGTCTGCTTCTATGGAGAGATTATGTCCAAAAGATGTTAAATCTGATGCAGAAATACTGTATAATTATAACATATTATAAATATTGGAAGGCTACAATGATTAGAATGATTTTGTAATTATAGAAATAGCTTGAAATGTTGTGAAATATAAAGCAAGTTTGTTGCCTCAAATTTTAGGCTTATTAACATTTTAAAAGGTGATATTATTACTTTTAACATTGTAGTCCAAGGCTCTTCTCTATAAGAAAACATGTTTTTCTTTTAGCCAAGGTCATTTCTTTTGGTATGCCAAAACCAGCAACCAATAGAAAGAGTATTCTGAAAGTCCTTGAGTACACTTGCAACTTTCAAGAAAGATACTAACCTAGCCGGGAAAAAGTAATATAAACCCTAAATTTATCCCTTGTAGAATGCTATCTAGAAGCAATGTTTTCTATTATTCAAACTTCACATGCAATTTTTAAAAAACCATTTTCTTGCTGACGTATCACATATACTGAAAATTATATACCATTTGTTTTTGTACTGTATAAAAAGACTTGAACCCTTCCACCCCCTACTAAGGCTTTTTGTTTTGTCTGAATCACTTGGTGATTCTTATTTTCAGGATGCAAAGAAACATACAAAGGTAAAGATGTTTTATCTCCCAAATTCAGGGAATTGATCTTCAACTCCGTGCACACTTAAGATGCCTGAATTTTGAAGCAGCACTAGGACTAAATTAATGGACTTGCATATTGATATGGGATGGGTTATAGAAGAGATATTTCACCCTCATATAGGGTGAAGTTATCAAATTTGTTTTTACTTTTTGTGATTAAGATTGGATGTAATTTCTATTTATTTTCTTCTTTACACTTTTAATTTTTTTAAAAAAACTGATCTGCTTTATAACTCTACTAGGAGAAAATGCTGATGGCATCCCATTTTAGTAAGGAAGACTGAGACTAATTAGAATATATTACTGACTGTAGACCAGCTTTTCCTCAGAAGCTAGACTTTCACCTATTGCTTTGTTGAAACTGATTAAAATGATTCCATCTAGAATTACTTCATGTGAGATGGGTGAATATATAAATTTGGCAAACACATAAATAAAATGGAGTTATTTTGTCAGACATTTAGGAATTGATGCCAGAAGTGCATATATTGAGTTATGAGTAGCTTTTTTCTTGTACAATTATTTTTTGTTCCATATTCCTTTGTACATTTGAAACTCCCTTCCTTTGAAACTTCTATGGTTTCAGTGAATGTCAGATTTGGCAACATGCAACTAAAATAAAGTTCTTTATTGAGGGCATTGAAATTTTCTGCTTTATGCATAATGAATAAACAGAAGACAAAATTGTAATTAATGGTGTGAACAAGAAACTTGCTTCACTATAATCTTAACCTGAAATATAAGATAATCTAATTTAGATAAATTTAATAACAGATTATCTAATCATTTAGATAAATTACATGTAGAGAAGTTAAACGTTTATTACTACCTTTATCTATATTTCTTGACATGACTAATTGAAATGGAAGGTGAGCATAATTGGGTATCAGTCATGTATTTATAATAAGTCTACAATGTACAAATATAAAAACTGTAGTATAAATATTATTAGATAAATTGTTATTAGCTTCAATATTCTGAATAAGTATTCCAAAGGAAGTATCTTTTTCAAAATGTAATTTCCACAGTTATTTCTTTTCTTCCTCTAAATTTTGAGTCTTTTAGCCTAAGTTTTGGAAAATTTCTTTACCCTTGGGAAGATAATTTGTATGCTTGTCAAATTCTACAATTCTAGTTGAGAAAGATCCAACTGTATCCCTCCCACTTCTTTTATTCCCCTCATGGAATTATTCTTTTCCGAAAAGCTGAATAATAATTGTACGTTATGTTATGTGTTTTTAGCTGATTTAATACAGGCACGGCCTTAATATGGATATTTTGGTCAATGCAGGTGCCTTCGCTTTCCTTCGTACTCAAGCTTGCTCTCCTACTAGCGGCTCAGCTCGTAAATCTTGCTCGGAAGGAGTCTAGGGAAATGCAGAGCGAGACATCGGATAACGGCCAAACGAGCACAATCTTTCAAATAAACCTCGTTATCTTCATTGCGCTATCAACCCCGCCCAAGGTAGAAGAGGGTGCTCTAAGAGAAAGCGCGCGCTTACAAGCGGGATAGCTTATTGGCTGATGCTTTTGGCCATGGGCGTATCGGCATGGCTTTTGTCTCCTTTGGATTTCGGCTCAGTACGTAACCGCTTGTTTCATGCGCGGCTGCTTAAAGCAGAATGTGATAGGTTCGTTCCGAGCGTCAATTAAAGGATTCCCTCCGCCTCATACTTTTTAAAACGCGCCTCGTCGCTCGGACGGAAAAGATGATTGGCTTTGGGATCTATCATTCAGTAGTAACGTAAGAAGGCAATGGCGGACGGTTGTTGGCTCAGTCTGTACTCCAGGAAAGGAGGTGTGTCTCGCACTGCCACGGAAGGCGGGCCCTTTGGCGTTTCCTTTGTGTGGGCACCAGTGGCTGGCTGCGAGCGCGCCTGAGGAGGAGTAGAAGTCGTAGACGCCATTTTGTACGTTTCCTTTCCCCACCCCCTTTCCCCGTTCTCTGCCGGTGGATCTGGGCCGACCTGTCCCACCACGAACATTGCTTCGTAGCGCCTGTCGATTTTTATCCGGCGGCAGCTGCCCCCTACCGGCGGCGGCAGCAGCAGCGAGGAGGAGGCGTGTGACGGCCGCAGCTCCGGCATGGAAAACTCCCAGCTTTGTAAGCTGTTCATTGGCGGCCTGAATGTGCAGACGACGGAAGCTGGGCTGCGAGAATACTTCGAGGCCTACGGGACCCTAACCGACTGTGTGGTTGTGCTCAACCCGCAAACCAAGCGCTCCCGATGCTTCGGTTTTGTCACATACTCGGCTGTGGAAGAAGCCGATGCCGCCATGGCTGCCTCCCCGCACGCTGTCGATGGCAACGTGGTGGAGCTGAAGAGGGCCGTTTCCCGCGAGGATTCCGCCCGGCCCGGCGCCCACGCGAAAGTGAAGAAACTCTTCGTCGGCGGCCTCAAGGGGGACTTGGGGGAGAACGACCTAGTGGAGCACTTCAGTCAGTTCGGCCCCGTGGAAAAGGCCGAGATAATCTCCAACAAGCAGAGCGGCAAGAAGAGGGGCTTCGGCTTCGTCTACTTTCAGAACCACGACGCCGCTGACAAGGCGGCCGTGGTCAAATTCCACCCCATCCAGGGCCACCGGGTGGAGGTCAAGAAGGCCGTGCCGAGAGAAGACATCCAAGCAGGAGGCGGCGGCTCTTCCAGGTCGAGTTGGGGTGGACGGGGAAGAGGAAGGGGCGGAGGTGCCGGCAACCGGGACCATAATGGGCTCTCCAAAGGAGGAGGCGGCTATAACAGTTACGGGGGCTACGGAGGAGGAGGAGGAGGCGGCGGTGGAGGAGGAGGAGGCGGCTACGGCTCGTACGGTGGCGGCTCTTACGGCGGAGGTGGCAGCGGCGGCGACTATGGCAACGGGTACGGCGGCTTCGGCAGCTACAGCCAACACCAGTCGTCCTACGGCCCTATGAAGAGCAGCGGTGCAGGTGGAGGCGGTGGCGGCAGCTGGGGCCCCCGCAGTAACAGTGGACCATACAGAGGCGGTTATGGCGGGGGAGGTTATGGAGGCGGCTCTTTCTAAGCGGGAATTCCCACCGATCCTTCTGGGGGACATTAGTTTTGTCTGCATGGAGTATGCTCTCCGTTTGTACCGGGCCGGGCCAGGCTTTCAATACTTCCCCTACACTTCGCCTAAAGGCACCTTCATACAAAAAGGTTCCAGTGATGCGAAGCAGATCTCGAATGTTCCTGGTGGGGTCGCTCTGCTGCCTGTGTCACTTTCTTGAAGATGTACTGGGTCTTTTCACACAACGATTTTGTGTTAGTCATTGATGAACTCTATTTTTTTATTGCTTGGACATTAGTCGTTTTTTATACTAGGAACAAGATATTGTTTTAATTTTGGTTTATTTGGGGTTGGGAGGGAAAGTCATGATTCTGAAGTAAAACTTGGGAGGGAAAGGGAATTAACTTTGTAAGGACTTGGAATATCTACACATTTTTTTCTACAATGATTCCATGGCTGTAAAAGGGGTTAAATCGTTTTTACATTTTTATTTTTTAAATAAATCATTGTGTTCATTGACCTTTACATGTCTTTTTTCCTAGGGTTCATTCCGTACATTTCAAACAAAAGTTTAAGCCAGTAAAACGTAATGATGCTTAAGTGGCTACATGTGTTTAAAAATATTGCTTTATTTCAAGTAAAGAGCCCAACTCTTGCTGCCTCACTACATTGGTTTTCTTACTGCTAAAGAGTTTGTGCCAGTTTTTTAAATATGTTGGTGGATGAAGTTGGTTAAAATACCTTATTCTACATCCACAGTTTTGCAGTTGGGCACTTGCCTTGCAACCAGTTGGTCTGTTCTTTTATATAGGGAGTTATTCATAAAAATGTTCTAACACATTTAAAGCATGTGTTTTTTTATATATACATGTTCAAAATGTCAGATTTCTTAGTTTCACATTGTGTTATTTATTGGCTTGTCTGTAACAATCCATTTTTAAAGGGGAGAATGCTTTCCCTTATAAATATTTTGTTTGCATATTGAAGTCATTTCAATTGGATACTATCTTAATTGTTCTTATTAAAAAAAGCCAAGTATTAAATAGAGTGCCATCTGCTGGCAGGCTAGTTGACTTTTGTGTAAGTTTTATTAAAATAAATTGGCTCTCAGAATTGTAGACCATTAGATCTTTAGATGGCCAGAGTTAAATTAACATGCTAATAAAATATATTGGCTAAAATACAAAAAAGTAAAATTATTGATTGACCAATTTAAGTATTCAATTTTTAAAATTTGTGCTCAGTGAACAATAAATGAGCCAGTAACTTAGGCCAATTGTAAATCAAAATTTCTGTAGTCTGCTTGATGTATTTGTAGCCCTTTCACATAGTAGAATTAACGTTTGTTGTTCTATTAACAATGTTCTAGAAAGAAACTGACTTCCTGAATAGAAATATAGAATAGTTATGAATATTGCAAATAAAGAATTGAATTCTTCACATGCTTCAGTGAGTATGTATGAAATGACTAAAATATTGATTTTTTATTAGGATTTCAACCAAAGTATTTTACTTGAGCTGCTTTATATTTCAACATTTGCTAAATCAAAATTTTACATAGAACTGAGGTGTTAAAGACAAAATAGGTTATATTTTAAAAGTTTATTTGACCCAGTAGATTTCATTAAATAAAGTTTGATAATTTTTAATAGGTGATAGTCATGGTTGAAGATAGGAGCTAGCTACTGAATGTCCTGATGTGTCCTTGAATACACATTTTTAGTATCATTTACTCTGAAAGGTCAGTTATATTAAATTGAAACAATAATAAATTGGCTTACTTTGTTTGATGCCCTACACTTCTATGTGTACAGTTATCCATTTGACTTCTAAAGCAAATATTTGTTCAGTGTGATATGGAAATTGATTAAATTATCTGCAGCTTTGTTCTACATAAGCCTTAGCAAAGTTCTAATTCAGCTAGAACTGTACACATACTTTATCCATCAATAAATTCAATTTTCTATATTTAACAAAATATGAAAAAAATATTTATTAAAAGTTATGCTGTACAAAAGATCTTGGGTTAAAACAGTTTGAAGCAAATTAGAACCAGAGTAGGTGGCTTAACCATGTTGAATAAAAACTATTCTGGTTATTTCATTAAATTTTAGCAATTTACTGGTGCCTTTATCTTTTTGGGGAAGATAAGGTACTACAGAAGTCAGATCTCTGGGACCATTGCCTAGAACAAAAAATGGCTTCTAAAAATTATTTGCCTTGTAGCTATAATTTGTATAGTAACCTTCTGACTTTTCAGGCCCTTAAAATGCTTTATTCTAGGCTTGATATAAAGGTAGGCTGATTATGCTAAAATTGTGTAAAAAATCCAGTGAAAAATGCCATTGTCTTCTTTAAATGTGTGGTTGGTTGCATCATTTTCTTTATCTTCAGCATTAGAGTTTACACTTTTTTTTACACCTAGGGTATGTTTGTCTAAAAGAACAGTACTATACACAGCTCTCAATAATGTATATGAATACTCCCCCTGTAAGGAGTAAATTAAGCTGTATTAACAGATTTGGTGAAGATAATGCAGTGATGTTCTTAGAAATGGTTACATGCAGACCTTTGCAAGCTACTTTTTGGACAGTAAAATTGAAATGCTTATAATGCTTTTCTGTTTTTCAAAAGTACATCATGGTGATAAAACACTGTTTGTTATAATAGTAAAAACAGTTGTATATTGCCTGTAAAGCTGTCTCCTCATATTATGACCTTTCAAATCTTCTCTGAGATAATCTCATATAATGAACTACAAACTTTTAACAGTGATTTTAAATAACAGGTGCTATACACCCACACAGAGGTTGATTACCAGCAGGAAATACTTTTGAGTCCTGAATGTATAAAATCTTACCTATATATTTGGAAATATGTACGTGATTCAATCATACTGTTCATTACTGTTTGGGTAGGTCAGAATATCTGGTATAGTCTAGTTTTCATATGACAGGCAGAATTTGCCAATTTTTATACATTATAACTTGCTCTTAAGTATTACAAAAATTAACAGTAAAAAGTTTTAACAAAACAAATTTAAATTCCACTATTTGAAACTTCAATTATATGTTTTATTGCATATATTCTAATTATATAAACCTACCTTCTTTTGTATTGGACGCAAGAAGCTGACTACCCTAACATTTTGTACTTTATAAAAGAATGAGTTAGCATAGAACATTGAAGACCAACATTTGGCATTAATAATGACAAGTCTAAGAACTGTAGGTAACCTGAAACTTTTTTAAGTATGTGAACAGTATCATAGAATCCAATGACACTTCAACATTCTTTTTGCAAGTGTTTCAAGATAAGCTGTGGTAGGCTGTTCATATATGGTAGTGTTCACTGAAATGAGGGCTGTGTCTTCATAGATCATAAATTTGAACTGTTCTTTTGGAAAATAAGCTTGGTGATATTGAAATAAATTTGCCAATCAACCTTAATTCTATTTTTAGGCCTGTGACTGTTAATGTCTACCTGGTGAATTAAGAACAGCATTATGTTTTATTTATTATGTTTGTTTTCTCTGTATTTTATTTTAAAGCTATGTTGAGAGAATATGCACATTTTTCACAATTTTGTACTGTAGATGATGTGGACTTAAGCTCCAGTGATTTCCCAGAGCCAAAGTCCAACATATCTGAAGGCAAAAGGTTAGGTGAGTCTGGACTGCAAGCATAATTAAACTATAAAGATACCAGATTGAAATGCTTTATATGTCTAAGTTATATGAGTTTATAATCTCTGACCATAATATTTGCAGTTTTGGACATTTCTCAGTATTAGCAGACTGATCAGCCATAGAAGTACTGTTTTAGCTTGAAACCCAAAATTTGTAATCTACATATCAGTATGTATGAGAGAGAGAGGGAGGGAGAGGGAGAGCAGTTAAGTTTCCTACCCAATGAGTTATGCAGAAAAAGTTTTTTATTAACAGTACATTGTGACACAGTTCATACAAGATGATGTAATTTCAACATCCTGTCATGGCATCCTGAAAGAAAGGTACAGTTTAAGTTCAGAAAAATTCTATTTAAAACTTAGCTATGCATTATGTGATGTGAAGTTGTATCTTTGAACTATTTATTAAGTGTAATCAACTTTTAGTATTTTTAGATATTTTAATTTCAGATCTAACATAATCTGATGGCCTCATCATTCACAAGATTGGCAAGTTTAATTGCTCAAAATCCTTTGGGTGCTTGTATGTGTTATAGTGTTGAATTTAAATGCTTCTGCTTCTCAGAGCTTGATGAACTAGTATGATGTTTATTCATATAGTTGCATTCTAAAATTCAGGCACTTTTTGGTCACACTGTATGTTTCAATGAATCCCTAAATGAAAAGTGACACAGCTTCTAAATAGTACAAATAACAAATTTCTATAAAGGTGAAGACAAATATAAATGAAGAAAATTGAAGCCAAAAATGTTCAGTAATAAATTATTTGAAGTATATATGGAAATAACCATGAAATGTAACGAAGAAAGGTTTTCAAATGGCCTTTGGATATTAAATTCAGAGTGGGGAGATCTCATGTTCTTAATATTACTAAGGGAAAATGCTTCTGCAAGGAAGAGTGAAAAATTCCAAAAGCCATTGCAGAGAGACTTAAATGCAGTGACATCTGTGTGTAATAGTATTTAACAAAAGTCAAGATGATTGTACCGGTAGTAGGCCCATCAAAGCCCAGTATAAAATGCTGTATGTGTTGTGGTAAAGCATTAAGGTATGGTTTCATTTGTGTTGTCACTGACCTGGATTTTTACTTGTTTTATATTCTCGTCTCCATCCTCAGGCACTGCTTCTTAACTGGCTACCAAAGACATTTTTATTAGATTTTTATTCTGCATTTTTTTAATCTTATAAGGAACTCAAGGCAGTGAGTGTACCTAATACTCCTTTCTCCTATTTTCTCACAACAACCCTGAGAGGTTGATTGGTCAGACAGAGTGACTGGCCCAAAGTCACCCCAGTTGGTTTTCATGCCTAAAGTGGGATTAGAACTCCTGGTTTCTTGAAGCTGTTATTTCTGCCAAAGGAAGGTGTTAAGAAACTATTGTCTGAAAGGATGTCCAAACCTTTGCACCTTACATACTATTGAATGTGAAAAATTCATCTAAATAAAGTATTAATACCTTCCAATTTGCAGAATGATTTTTTAACTCTACTTCATAGAGCAGGGTGACAAACTGGCAGCCTGCGGGCTGGATGCATCACGTGCAGGCGAGGCTCCCCCCTCCCCCGCTCTGTGAATGGGAAAAACATCACGAAACTTCATGTGACAGCAACGTGACGCCGCAAATTTGACACCTGTGTCATAGAAGTATCAGCTTGTATTCAGTTAAGAATCATTGAAACAGAATTTTATTGTGCCTAATCTTGCCTGCAACCATATATGGAATAATTTAAAATTATTTGATTTATTGTCAAAGTGATTTGTATGGAATCAACTTGCAGGTAAGTGGCACTTTAAAAGGAAACAATATGGGCAATCTGAGGTTCCTGTAAAGGAATTCATTGAAATTGTTTTACTAAAAACAAATATTATAAAACTTATTAGACTGTATAAAAGCAACTCATTACACAGGATGCTTATTGACTGTCAAGTCTTCATTCTATACTAAACACTGTTTGTAAAACAATTATTTTTAGTGTTACATAATTTAATCATATCCTAATGCTAGAAGTTAATATAACCAGACAATATTTATTTATAATCTGTCTTTATTTTTATAAGCATCTCAAGGCAGTGAACATATCCACATCTTCCTCCATCTTCCTCCAACAGCCCTGTGAGGTGGTTTGGGCTGAGAATGAGCGACTGCCCAAGGTCACCCATCTGACTTCCATAACTAAGGCAGAACTCAGCCTCCTGCTTTCCTGTTTGCTTCCTTAACCATTAGACTAAACTGGCTGAATATGAGGACAATTTCAGTAAATCTTGATTTCAGTTGTCTATCAGTAGTAATGATGTATTTTAAAAATTCAATATTACACAGGAACATGAGTAAATCAATATGACCTATAGTCTATTCTGCATTATAGATTTTATTATATGCTTGTATGGACTAAATTCCAGCTCAGTATTTCTACATCTGTAATCTGACTATTGGGCAGATGGTAAAACAAACAGCTTAAAGATGCTTCTGCAGGAAGTAGCAGAATATTATTGTAATGTCTGACAATTTGCAAAAGATCAAATCTACCCACCTCATTAGGGGAAAAAAACTATGCTTTAATTTACATTACATTTTAATTTAATTTAAAAATGTAAAATTCTTAGGATTCTAAGATAGCTTTATTTTATCCAAATCTTTCCATTGGAACCAGTATGATAAAAGTAGGGCATATGTGTACTAAATTTTGATTTTTCAAAGATTTGGGCTATTGATAATTCTGTTGCTGAGTTTTGCTGTAATGCACCCTTCTGCCCATGCCAAAAATGTTAATGAAGATTTAAAAAGACTGAATGCATAGGGCTGGTCAGGTTCATATACTGAATAAAATTGAATGAATATTCTGTGAACCTATACCAGGATCAATAATTTTATACTAGTAGATATATATGTGACCTGTTTGTGGGTAGTCTTATGATTGCAGCGAATGGCTACCAGAAAGTTGGTGAGATTGCTCCCTGCCACCCCACATTCCCTTTGTTTTTGGGGCAGTTGAGTACACAAAGCATTGAGTTATGCTCATCTGTTATTTTTAAAGGGTATCTGTAGAGTACATGTGATGCTCAATGGCATAATAGCAAATGAAGATGCCAGAGGGCCAATGCTTGGTTGCAGTATGTTACCTTTCCTTAGGAAAAGAATATAGTGGCGCCTTGGATCGTGACCATAATCTGTTCTGGACTCTGATTGTGACCCAATTTAGGCATGTGGAAGCATGACTGACTGTGCATGTGCGCTGTCAAAAGTTTGGCGCCGAAGGGGAAATCGGCATGGAAAGAACCTTTCTGCGCTGATTTTGTTCGCACCCAATTTTTGAGTCATGACCTGATTTTTTTTGTTTTGTTGATTTGGTTGCGAACAGGAGCATTAGTGACCTAAGGTTCCACTGTAATAGGATAGAAACCTAGCAAGTACTAAGGTTCATATTTATTTCTGTATTCAGTTATATATAAATACTGATTTTGGTTAATTCACTTGCTATCTTGCCAGAATGACATGATCCACATACATGTAATTATTAGAAGTCTAGAAAGCAGAAGATTGCAGAAATACAAAATACAGTAAATTTGCCTGGGAGACAAGGTATAAAAATTAGTAAGTAAGCAGCCCCACGTGGTACGTATGGACTGCCATTTGTTGGAGAGAGCAACAGAAGACATTTGGCATGTAAAGGTCACATGTACAGATAGTCCTTAACAGACTGCAACTAGGACTGGCCACTTCACTGGTAGACCATGCAAATGTAAAATAGAACATCATTTGACCAAGCCTGACTTACATTATCACCTTCAGGTCTCATTAATCTCGTGTGTTAAGTGCAATATCACATGACCACAACTTGTGACTTCCTGTCCATTTCTACATTGATTTTGCCTGTTGCAAACAAGCTGTGAAGGTTGCAAATGATGATTGCATGATTGGGATGCTGCTATCATTGTAAATCTGCACTGGTTGTCAAATGCCTGAATCACTCATATGACTGCAGGAAACTGCAACATTTTCAGTTTTAAGGAGCCATCATAACTCATTCTTTTTCAGCACCACTTAACTCAGGGCTGTCAAACTGATGGGCTGGATGCGTCACCTGCTGGCTACGCCCATGCCCCGTTTAGCGGGGGGGGGGGGAAAGTTGCTATACACGTGATGCTCTCATGATGACACGAGTTTGGCACTCCTGCTGTAACTGAATGGTCACTGAATGAATAGTTGGTAAGCAAAGACTACTTATAATAATTATGGGATAAGGGTAGAAATTGGGAGGTGAACCCTTCTGGTCCTGCCTTAGACACAAAACCAACTTGTGACTCAGGGCCATTCTTGGCTCCTGGAGTAAGGTAATAGCAATACACATTTGAAAATTGCCAAGGAAACTGCAGGGACTAATCTTGAAAATTACAAGAAGTCAAAACTGACTTAAAAAAGAGCAATGGTTTATCTGGTTTATTTGGCTGGCTGCAAACTCCAGAGCCTAAAAAATACATGCCCCATTATGTCTTTTCCAATTCCAACAGTGCATTGATGAAAGTGACATGTTAATATAAATAAGGTCAATCAATATTTTGGTTCTGCATCCATATTTGAGCTGGTAATTAGTATCTTTTCTAGTTTTATGACTTCAGCTGATACACTAATATATAATAGCTGCATGAGATCGGATTACAAGTATAACTTACATTGTTCTAATCCAGAAAAATTAGGTGTTTTATTTTTTTAAAAAAAACTGGGTTAAGTATGACAAGTAAATATTAGATGTAAGAATTGTAACAACACTAAAACTATGGTTTCCATCTCTACATTTGATGCTGGCAATCTGCATTGAATATGAAAAGCATATACCAACTAACAGTCTTGTTTATCATTTGTATTTGTATAATCAAAGATTCAGTAAATATTTAAGCTATTTTTCAGTCTCCATTCTATTGGTTTAAACCAGCCTGAAGTATAGCAAGGCGTCTATGTAATTTCAGTTGAACATGTGGCATTTAATCTCTGCTATGTCATGTCACTTGGAGAATAAAGATATTAATAGCCTCTAAACCCCATTTTAATTCTATGTCTTGGTGGGGCTGTGGTTTAATTGAACTTAAGATGCAACTTATCCAACTATTTTCTTTACTGCTCTGACCCTGACAATCTATCTGAAATATAAATTATGTGTATAGAAGAGCGCGGAGAATGAAAAAGATGGTACTTTAAAACTGAAATAAGAGAATATGGGTTTTTTTAAAGGAAGTCCCCTCCCTTCAATCCGTGCTCCGTATACAAGCTGTATACAATGCTGACACTTAACAAACTGGAATGCCTTTATCTTGGTTGCCAAAAACGATTCACCTGCTTTTACTTAAAAACAGCTAAAAACTGGCCCTTAATAAGAGGGAAAATGGATGTGCGAAGCTAATATTACACTCACAATAGAGCACATTTCGCTTTAACAACCCTGCCGCCTTTTAAAGCTAGGTTTGTTTCAAAGAATGCTGGAATTGCTTCCCTTTTTAACGCATCTTTTAAACATGGGTTAAATAGATTTCCCTAGCCTAGAGTTTTGGAATAGGCGAGAACGAAATCGAAGTAACTGCGATGTAAGGAGCGCGCGTTCCGAAACACGCCTTCCCTTCCTAAGCCATAAACCACGGGACCAAGACCAAAAAATCGCTCCCTTCTCTTTCCGCCCTTGCTGCATTTGCTTCGTTCCCTTTGTCAGTCTTTTTAAAACCGAGCAGAACCCCGCCAAAAAGATGCCTCGGGCAAATGCAGCAGCCGGGGTGGTGCAATGTACCTATCCGCACAGCTGGTGTTGCCAGGAGACCGAGTCGCATGCTCGGAGCGGGAGAAAGGAAGGCAGAAGGGAGTGGGCTGCCGAGGCTGGAGGCAGAATAGCAGCGGCGGCAGCGGGGACCTCTGGGAAGGGAGTGTTCTGGCTGCTGCAAAGTTAACCTGCCGCTGTTGCTTTAGGCGTGAGAAGGAAAGGCGCAGGGGCGAGAAGAAAGGCGGCCAGCTGAACGCAGCCAGATCAGGGGGCGCCGAGCGGTCCGCTGCGGCAGCGCTGGAGAAGCGAGCGGGCAGCAGGCGAGGGCGCATGCAGCAAGGCTCCGGCTCCGCTCCGGCGGCGCACAATGGACGACGAAAGGTTGGTGCGATGCGCTCGGCGAAGAGGGCAGGCTCCTTTTTTTTTTTTGCTTGCGTCGGGCGGTAGGGGTGGGCGCGTGGGCGCGGAAGCCTGGCGGAAGATGTCGCCGGCCGGATTCGGTAGCATCCCCCGAAAGTTGGCTGCGGTAACCTCCAAGCGACGCCGTTTATTTGCGTCTCCTGCTGGGTCGCGGGCCCCGGAGGTTAATCCGCCGCCGCCCCTTGTCGGGAGACGCTCCCTCTGCCGAATCTTCCCCTTTATTAGTGGCGTTTGCGCCGGGTGACTTTTTTATTTTTCATTTTTTTTTAAACCAAGGGTTCATTCATCGCGAATCTCTTTCATCAGTTTTACCACGCGCACACAAACACACACGCACGCACATACAAACACACTTCCTGTCTCCGGTGGCCCTTCTTTGAAAGTGTCTCCCTCTCTCCTTCCGTTCCTCCGCCGAGTCTCAACGCGCACTTTCTAGGGTCTCCTTCGAAAAGCGATAGTCATTTTGGGCAAGCCGGTTCCTTTTCGGCGGGGCAAACTTCGTGCTCCGAGTTTTAATACGCTCGTCGGAAAGATGGTGAGGTGAGGAGTGTGTGTGCGTGCGTGTATGGGTGTGTTTGACCTGTGAGTGAACATCCCGGACATTAAGAGACAAGAGCAGTGATTAAATTCGGTGCTGCCGATTCGTGCACGAACTCCGCTTTCCCTTTTGCCTCTGTTCCCCCCCCCCCCTCCGCCCCTTCTTTCCACTGTTCTGCAATTCGCTTTTTAATCCACACATACACGCCTGCTTAGTTGTTTGGCACGGCAATTAAACATAGGTGAAAGGTTAAATTGTTTGGGTTTAATGAATCTCAAGCTGCAGGAAATATGTGTGAGTGGGTGCCTTTGCCGTTGCTATGGGAACATTTTTGTACAGCTACACCGGGGAGATTCACACAATCTGTTCTCTTAGTGTGGGATGCTGCTTGCTCTTTGAGAGTTGTGGTGGTAGTTATTGACGGAATAATAGCTCCGAAGTGGGGAGCAGTTTCGTATATGTAAGATTTCCAAGAGGAGCTTCCATATGATCCATTGGCAAGTCCCTAATATTTAACCATAATCATAAGTTATGACTAAAATACACTGTATCACAATGAATGTTTTTGCTTTGCACACTACTCAAGGATAGTAAATTATGCAATTCATTATAAGTAAAAAGCTGAACTCTTGTTTCCAGCTGAGTGCCAAATGATGGTTTCCAAAACATTGTAGCCTGTAATTTTTCTACTGTTTTTGATGTTTGGCATTTCTTTGATGTTTATTTGGGATCTTCTTAACCTGCTTGTTTTTTAACAAATCTAAGAAAAGTACAATATGTTTACACAGATATTATTGCAAACACAAAGCCAACACTAGTTATGACTTGTAAGATGCCAGTTGAAGACGCATTAACGTCTAATAAAAAGATGACTATATCAGAATGCATTAATTTTGGGGCCCAAGGCCAGAGTTATGAACTCAGAACTAAACCAAAAGGTTGCCAGGGCCAGAACAATGACTAAATTTGATGTAATTTATGTTTATGTTTAATTACAATTAAATTTAATGAAGTGCTGTTCTTATGATGAACAGCACTTCATTAAATTTATTTGCCTACAATTAACATGCCCTGTCATGTTGTACTTTTGGAGGAAGTTTGAAGGATCCATTTAAAACTTTTGAGTCTGTATGCAATTATGGGAACTTATGTTACAATACTATTAAATGGCAAGGTGTATGAAATAAAATGGGAAGTTGTATTATTTCCTAGTAATCAAATTAGAAAAATGTTTTCCTCTCACTGTGGGAGAATTCAGATTGATGACCCAGTGGCCATTCCTACCCAATGCAAACTCAAATCTTGCTCTCTTGGAAAAAAACAGGATATGTCAAGCACTTCCTTTTTACATTGTTAACCAGACTTGTTCAGGAAAAAATAACACAGAGAGACCGCTATACTGTAAGATAGAACAGCAACTGCTTACTTTTGCTACTATTAGTATGGGGAAAAGTGCTCCTATTCAAGTTATTTTAATGCTTGGGAATTAACACTATTAAAGTGGATGAGACATGCCCTCCTTTTCTCTCTTCTGTGGCCTGGTTCACTAAGCCGAAAGGAGAGTGAAAATGTTTTGGGTCCAGTATATTTTTCAAACTTAGATTTTGTTGACAATAAATTATACTTTTGTGACAAGGTACAGTGTGTGAACTCAATCAATTGTGGCTTATTTGGCAAACTCTGATCTATAGTATTAAAACTTTGATTTGGCACAGGTGTAGGCAATATTTAGAAGCATATTTAGAATTATAATTATGATACAATTAGTCCTCAACTTAACAACCATTCATTTAGTGACAGTTTAAAATTACAATAGCACTGAAAATGTGATTTATGATTAGTTCTCACATTTACTACCATTGCAGCATCTCCTTGGTCATGTGATCAAAATTCAGGTGCTTGGCAAACTGGCATGTATTTTACACTGTCTTGCGATCATGTGATCACTATTTGTAACGTCCTTAATCAGCTTCTGACAAGCAAAGTCAATGGGAAGCCAGGTTCACTTAACAACCCCATGATTCATGAATGACTGCAGCCATTCGCTTAACAACTATGACAAAAAGGTTGTAAAATGGGACACACCACTCATTAACAATTGTCTTGTTTAGATCAGAAATTTAGGGCTCAGTTATGTTCTTAAGTTGAGGACTACCTATATTCACAAGACAGCTATCATAATACATATAGTCCATCACAAAATTCCCACTTACCAGAAGAGTCAATGTGGTATATTGGTTAAAGCACCAGTATAGAAACTTGGAAACTGATTGTAATCAGGTACAAAGCCAGCTGGGTGCAAAGCCAGCTCCGGGGTAACCTTATAAGTTGGTCCCTCTCTCTCAGCCCTAGAAAGGAGGCAGCGATAAGCCATTTACAAAAAAATAAAAATTTAAATTTTTTTATTTTATTTAAAAAATAAAAAAGAAAGTGGCAGAGACTTGCTTAGGCAATTGCCAGGAATCAAAATTGACTCAAGGGTGTGTGCATACATACAGAAGGCAAACTAGCATCCTAAAGTGACCACTCCTACAGGACAATTAAACATTAAAATGAATAATGATAGGTTGAATCATGCCTAAAACCCCCTAAAAGCTTTTGTAAAATGACAGGTGGAGAATTTCAGGTCCTGCTTCTGAATGGGGAAGAGTGTTTATGGAATTGTCTTCTCTGGAAATCAGATTGACCACACAAGTTGGCTTTCCCTAAGCTTTTAAAAATCAAATTGTTTTGGAGATCCTAAAAAGGAAGAAATTTATTCCACTGATTCGTTCCTTAATTCATTTTATTTTATAATTTTAAATTTTATATTGTGATTTTGTTATTGTAAATTTACTGTACTATTGATTTTACATGGCTTTTGTTAACTGCTGAAAGTCGAAATGGTGGCAGGGATAAATCTACCAGTAATCAATAAAAACCAACATAAGTATTTTAGAACAAGCAGTGATTTGACAGTTATACCATAGTTAACTAAATACATAATTAACATGAAACAATAGGCATATGGACACATGAATAAAAAGCAGTTCTCTACTTCTCCCCATAACCTCAAAATCAAACTAAATGGATTGCTCATTTCGGTGATTAAAATAACTTTTGCATTAGAATGATAACATTCATTTTCTTGAAAGTACAATAGAGGATAATCGTGTTCTAATCTGATAACTAAAAACAGGTACCTGTCAAATTCTTCTATGAAAGAAAATCCATATTTTGGGTTTCAGAACTGGAAAGGGGGGAAGAATCTTATTGTTGTCCTCTCATTTTTTTGTGACTGGTGGCACTTTGAACCTACCCACTTCAAAACTGGCAGGACGAGCAACTGTATATAAAAGGGCAGTCAGTGAATCCTATACTCATTTGGGAATTAAACTGTTTTATTATCATTTCTATGACAGGCAAGGTGAAACTGTATAAACAGTCAGCAAAGCCCTTATTTATTTACACTGATGATGTTACCTGGTTGGGTAGTGAAATATCTGTAAGCAACAACCAAGTTGAGAGAGCACTGAGAATGCCACAGTTCAACCCTGAGCTACGGATATTCTCTTCTTTTGAAGTTTACCCTGATCATTTGACATGGGTAGAGATTAGTATATGGAAATGTCCTCCACCCCACCCCTCACCCCCAATAACTCCTTTCATCAAGAGCCTGTAGTTCATTTTCACCAACTGGCTTTTCTGATTTTGGGGGAATTGCTTTCTTGTCCTGGCATTTACTGTACCGACTGAGGACAACAATTTCTATAGCATGTTACACCTGATTTTTTATTAGCCTGCAGGTAGGGATATAGATGTCTTGTCCTCTAGCATTCACATTTTAAAATTCAATAACATATTTTCTAATAAAGAAAGCATTCTTAGGATACAAAAATGGTTGCCGTCCAATATAGCTTGACCTAGATGGACAAATGGCTTGCCATTGCTTTCTTCCAGGATGACCAGGAGTGGGTGGGTGGTTTCATTTATGTTTTTTACTCTAACAACTCTGTACTATCATTATTAATGCATCTTATTTTGAGTGTCCTATATGTCCATATATTGTATTTTTAGTAAAGCTACTTCTGTAGCACTTGGGTAATTCCAAATGAGTTTTTTTCTTAAAAGTTTTGGAAGAAAGAAGCTTGGCTAGGGAAGAAAGAACATACTTTTTGTTTAATTTATGTTTTTTTCTCCCTTGCCCATTATGCAAAATTCTTTTTTTAGTAAATGGATATGTATGTGACTATGCTGCTCTCATTCTGGAGGGGAACAGTTTCCATTATAGGTAATATGATATAGATATAAATCTACATTTAATCAGTTCATGGCAAGAATCCTGAGCTTGTAGAAGGATAATCCATTCTGGCTTCTACCATTTCATGTTACTCTGATCTGACATTCCAGTGGAGTGTCTCTTCACATGGTTTATTCCAATAGAAGATATGCATGGCATGTAGATTGTTTTAAGTCATCTGCTATCCTTGGAATGTGTTTAATAGCTATATACACATAGATCCTTCTTCATTGAATTTTCTGTTGATTATACATTATGTAGTATAAAGTATGTTTTAATGTTGTCATAAATGTTGGCAGGTTTCCTGCTTTTCAGTGTTGAAAGCAAGTTAATTTTGCTTCTGGCAGTTTGGAAAACTGACCAGTGCCTAAAGCTGAGATTTTTCCTTTTCTGGTAATTAATAATATATTGTGACAATTAGTGAATGCAGGAAAAAGAAGGAACTACTGTAGTCTCCTCATTTTTAATGAGAGCATTTTAAAAATTATTTAATGTAATTTTAAATTTATTTGTTAAATGTGTATCCTGCCTTTTGTTCAGCAGTTCAAAGTGGTAAAAGTAGCAGGTTCATTTTTAAAACAATAACAATGTCTTCTCTAAATCTTTTAATCTACCTTTTTAATAGCTTTTTGTTTTGTTTTGCAATCAGTTTTCCTTAACAATCTCTTTGTATGTTTCTTGATTAGCAACTGATTAACTGAATTATCCCAGTTAATCAGTTATATATTCCTATTAAAGGCAAAGTCATTAATATAACATGCATTGTGTGCAGATTAATTCTATGATATTTGCAAGATCTAGGACCTAGCCTATTGAAAGAATCTCTGAAGAGAATGCAAAGCACCTACTGGTAGAACAGAATAAGCTCATACTGCTTTTTCTAATATCCAAATAACACAACAGCGCACCCATAATTGTTAATTTCCTTTGATTGTTAGGATTTGTTTGGTAAAGCTTTCCAGTCCATGGAAAGGATATGTCTGGGATATGTTTATTGTCATTCCATTTTACAATATCTCCAAAAAACGTATGTTTTCCATTGTTTTTAGTCATGTTAGTTTGTTCAGGAGGAAGAAATCTGAAAAATTGTGGTATTTCTATTAGAGCTGATTAAATCATATAATACCAAGAAACCTTTCAAGTTCTTCAGAAGCACATATAAAAGGAGAGGAAGAAAAATGTTATAGGAAGCCCAGTTTTTCCATTGGAGTGCTCAGTTTCCCCTTGGTGCAATAAAATATAGTTAAAAGACAAAACCTAAAAAATACTAACAAGAGAAAAAGGGGGTGGGTGGAGTTTGACCCACAAAAAGAAGCAGAAAGAAGGAAGGACAGACTATAAGACTCAAAAAAATCCAACCACCCCAAAGCAGAAAAGCTTCTTTTGTGGCTTTTGGGAAAAAAAGTTTTCTAAAATGTAAAACGTCCAGGGTGGATCTAATAATTTAAAATAACAATACAATAAACCTTTGATTTAATGGACAATCTCTACTAGATCAAAATTTTGTCCAAATTTCAGTCTGTAATGCTATTCAAACAAAGTCTGTTGTTTAGTGGATTGGTATTTATTTATTATTTATTTATTTATCAAGTTTGTATACCGCCCCCTTCTCCCAAAAAGGGACTCAGGGCGGTGAACAGCCATGATAAAAACATACAATCAGCAAAGTTAAAATAAATTTAAAAGTTATTAAATAAATGGCTGAATTAAAAACTATGAAGCCAATAAAACCCAATAAAAATTTAAAAATTAAGTTAAAAATTTAAAACCCTTCTCATAACATTAGGCCAGACCGGCCTGCTGGAAAAGGTGGGTCTTTAGTGCGCATCGGAAGGCTCGCAGGTCAGCAATGGCTCGCATCTCCATAGGTAGTTCGTTCCAAAGGGAGGATGCTCCCACAGAGAAGGCCCGCACCCTCGGGGCCGCCAGCCGACGTCATCCAGCTGGCGGCACCCCAAGGAGGCCCACCCTGTGGGAGCGCACTGGCCGCTATATAGCGGTATAGATAGTAATCTCTGTTTACTTTCAAAAAGTTATTAGTTTTTATCTTTTATATTTTATCTAGTTATTACTAAAATAGGCTTTTTCAGGTAAGAGTATGTTTTTGTCTTTAACAGACATTTAATTTCTTTCCATTAGTCCATTATTATATTAGTGATTATTTCTGAATTTGGGAATTGAATGCTTCTTGCTTTTTAAGCCCATTTCTAAAACAGCAGATGTTCTGGTACACTAACTATAATTTTTAATTCAAGTTATGGTTTTATTCTACTCCATTTCTTGCTGTGAGTCCTGAAAGTGCTCTTACAAAAATATTTAAAGTGTTTTGGTTCTTTGTTTTACTTTATTTGAAATTCACATGGGCAGAATTTTGATTTGCTTGCTGCTGTCATTTTTACGTTTCCATAAAACATCTTCAGAAAAAAAATCCTAATTAAATCTAGATGCCTATAATCTCACAGCACATGGGGATTTTGCAGGAGATGAGATTGTCAGAATCTTGCAAGTTCTGGACTATTTTAAAATTGGGTTACTGGAGGATTGGTACTTGTTAGCAGGAAAAATGTCTGATTGCTGCTGTAGGATATGGCAAGGATAGGCAATTATTTTGTGGCAGTCATTAACTATTTTTTTAATTAGTATCTGTTTCTGCCTACATCATGTTATGATGGAGTACATCATAAAAGAGGGTGAGGGTGATTTTTTCAACTTTTTATATGGTGTGTGTGTGTTGAGTTTTGATTTTTGTTTTTTAACAGTTGAAGCTTAAATCGTAAAATACTGGAATAATATTCAAATGATGGATCTCCACACTGCCAATTTTCAATATTTTCTAGTTGTATTTCAGTAGTGTTTGTGAGCTGCAGATTGAGATTAAATGCTTCCACTGCAAAAAGAGGCATATTTCTATTTTAATACACTTTGTAGCATTGCTTCAAATAAGCCTTGGGGTGAAAAAGTGAATTGTACTGTAGTCAGCAATGGAACTGAGCATCCCTTATGAACTCAGTCATATATACATTAGAGCTGTCTTCATTCCTGAGATTACAAATAGTAAAACATAATTTGTTTTTTCCATTGTTTCTGTTTGTATTTTCTTCTAATTTTTGTATTGTTATGGATTCCTGCTGGGTAGATCATGGACATAGGGTCAAGGCTTGGGCTGAGTCTATGAATTCCAATCCCATCAAAAAAATCTCCTTGCTTTGCTAGGAAATGGTTATACTTTATAAATCATTTCTTTTTTTACCCATTAGGTGCTACACTTTGATAGGGCTCAGAAAATATGTTGCTATCGAAATAGAACAAGCTGCTTCTCAATTAATGTTCCAAAAAATTAAAAATATAATGTTCATATTGTACTTGGCATTTCTTATTTTAGAACTCTTCCTCATTTGCTTCCTTCCAATTAGTTCATCTGTTCAGTTCTTTTGCATTTTATTTATGGCTCAGGAATGGAAGCTGTTGGGTTTGTTATGGACAAAGCAACACACCTTTAAAGTATGTTTACATTTGTACCACGTAAACTGAATCTAAATTCCTGGCATTGAAATGGTCACAATTAATTAGAGGTAGTCCTTGACTTACAACCACAACTGAGCCCCAAATTTCTGTTGCTAAGCGAGACAGTTATTAAGATTTGCCCCATGTTATGACCTTTCTTGCCACAGTTGTTAAGTGAATCACTGCAGATGTTAAGTTAGTAACACAGCTATTAAGGGAATCTGACTTTCCCATTGACTTTGCTTGTCAGAAAATTGCAAAAATGGGATCACGTGACCCCACAACCATCATAATTAACATGCCAGTTGCCAAATGTCTGACTTTTGATCATGTGACCATGGGAATGCTGCAATAGTCATAAGTGTGAAAAACAGTCATAAGTCACTTTTTTCAGTGCTATTGCAACTTTGAACAATCACTCAATGGACTGTTGTAAGCCAAGGATTACCTGTGGTGAGCAAACCTGTTTGATCAGTTTGAAGAAAAAGGTTTTGTATGTCAGCTTTACTAAAACTTTTGATCTAATTGGAAGGGTGTTTTACTTGCCCTTCAGGGAAGTGCTATAAATAACCTGGAAGCACATAAGTGTAACTTTAAAGCTTTCAAAACATGAATGTGGGGAAAAGAGTTGTTTTTCTGTCTGTTGACTGAGGGGAAACATTTTCCTCACTTTTCTTCCACAACAAGCAAAATGTTCAAAATGTTTTTATGGATTAGGCCCCACTGAAATATGTCCCATTTCTTCTCATGCTTGGATCCTGTGTATCGGTTGCTTTTGGGCCAACAGTTGTGATTTTGCTTTTAAAATTCTGCTGAAATTTCACACTTGGCTCTAATAAGCTGCTTTAAAAATCTTGTCTGCCTTTGTTATTGGTGTTGCCTCACCAGCAAATAAGAGCCAGGTTGGTCTACTGATTATAAAGTGCTGGCCTGGAAACCACAGGGCTGTGAGTTCTAGTCCCGCCTTAGGCGTGAAAAATCAGATGGATGAGCTTAGACCAGTCATGGTCTCAGCCCAATTCACTCCATAGCAGGGGTGACTAACTCACTTCGTCATGGCAGTGTCACGTGACATATCGGGACTTTTTCCCCCTTCGCTAAACCGTGTGTGTGTGTGTGGCCAGCGGGTGGGCCGGGAGTTTGAAAGCCCTGCTCCACAGTATTGGTGGGGGAAAATAATAATAAGAAGGAATATTAGTTAACTTTGCCACTTTGAGTTACTTATAAAAATAATAAAAGCGGGAAACAAACAAGCCAGCAAGCCAGCAAATAAATGAATGCCTCTTTTGTAAGGGTTTGGGTGTCTAGCTGCACTTTCTTTTTTCCTCTAATAAACCATCATTTTATTTACCATTGCTTGCCCTCTCTTTTTTCTCCAATCCAAGACAATCTTCTAATTCTACCAGTCTCAGGATATAAAACCATCTTGATTGCTTTTTCCCCACCCATTGAAGAAAACTCCATTGTGGAGCATTTTGCCTGGTAGCCTGGGCTAGTGCATTGCACAAGCCTTCAAAGGGTGAAGGGTGAGGGTTGAGAGATGCTGTAAAAGTTACCTGATTGCTAGACTGTTTTCTCCGGGTTAAGGAGAAGCCTTGAGGGGAATGCCTGATTTTCTGTGGAGCCCGGGGGAATTGAATACAGGTAGCCCTTGACTGATAACAGTTCATTTAATGACCATTCAAAGTTACAGTGGCACTGAAAAAAGTGACTTATGACCTTTTTTTTTTCACACAACGGTTGCAGCATCCCCTTGGTCAGGTGATCAAAATTTGGATGTTTGGCAACTGACTCATCATTCCTCATTGTTGCAACAGTGTCCCGGGGGTCATGTGATGCCCTTTTGTGACCTTCTTACAAGCAAAGTCAATGGGAAGCCAGATTCACTTAACAGCCGTGTTACTAAATAATAACTGCAGTGATTCACTTAACAACTGGCCAGAAAGGTCATAAAATGGGGCAAAATTCACCTCAGCAATGTTTCACTTAGCAACAGAAATTTTGGGCTCAAGTGTAGTCGTAAGTCAAGGACTACCTGTATTGGAGGAAGGAGACACCCAGTGGGATTATTTCCAGGGCAGACAAGTTTTGGAGAGCATATGAAGTTGTGTCTGAAAAGACAGACTGGATAGGAATGAAGGCAAGGAGCAATTGCTTTCCTTAAAAAAAAAAAAAACCAGGGGAGGAGGAGGAAGCATAAGCAAAATCATCCAGTTCTCAGTCTCTATTGATGGTGGCTAAAGGCCCAGTTACAAAATGAAAGCTGGCTTTGTGAAATGCTACGTGGGTAGGTTTGCTGTTTCTTCAGGCTCATGAGGCCATCTCTCTTTAGGGAATGGTTCAATTAGCCTTCTGTCTTTTCAGGAAGCATTTACCTACAGCTGAATTGGCCAGCGCTGTCAGTGAAATGTGTTTTTTGTTTTGTTTTGATGGAACCGGTTTGGCAAGATTCGGTGTTTGTTTCTGGCCTGCGTGTAAGTAGAAATGGCCTTGCTGTAGAGCTATTAACAGATGCTTTTGGATTAGGTAGTACATTCTTGCCAGTAGTCCTCTCCATTTGACCTTGAGCATGCACAAAAATATTGGGGAAAAAATGTATGAACTGCTTTTTTATGTCAATAAATGAAGTGCTGAATATTTTATTTCAGGTTGCGGCTGCAGAGTGGTGGTTGTTAATTGTGTTGCCATTCAGATTTTTAAATCCTGGTTTCATACATTTGATGTGGGTATTTCATGGGTAAAAACAAAAACATTTCCTGATGGTGTCTTTATTTCAGTGCAATAAATAGATCAGTTGTAATTCTAATGGCTCTGACTTTCTACTTTTTAAACCAGATGGCATACTGTATTTACCAAAAAGATGGTGACTACATTTTCACCAAGAAGACTTAGACAAACTGATCTGCCTTCATTACCTTATTCTTAGTAAATCTAAGAGTCAGGGAGTTAAATACATTACTTTCCATGTGAATTTTTTTAAAAAAAATTCCACATACATGTGCATAGTTCTTTAAAACCTCATGTGTGCTATTCACAAATGCTTGTGCTGGTTAAGTAAAGAATTTGTGCATGTGTTCTGAGTGCATAATTCACATAGTTACATCAAAAGCATTCACTTTGGCATAGTTGAGATATTAAAATAGGATTCCAATTACACGAGCAGACATAGTATGGACAGCTGGTTGTGTAAGCTAAACGCTTGTGATCCCTTATAACGTGACAAGAAATGAGATGATGATTTCATGTTAAATTTTTAGGTCATATTTTATCTTAGATCTTGCAAATTAAAAGGGAGTGTTTACTTACTTTTCTTTCTTGTCTTCAGCATCAAGAGGTGCCCCCAGCCACCTGAGGTAGATGGAGATAAGGATCAGCGGACAGTGACCATCAATCCTTGTCATATGGGAAAGGCATTCAAAGTCATGAATGAATTAAGGAGGTACTTCTTCATGTCCAGTTTGCGTCTCTGTGCAATTATTAGACACTTGTTGGTTGGAGTTGGAGGCATCTAACTTGTAGAACGCTTTGTGCAATTCAAGCATGATCTTCAAATCAGTTGCTGTACTTTGTATGAAGTTCTTCATTTGGATCCCCCAAATTATATGGTGCTTCACAATAGAACACAATCACCAGTGTTGTTGTACAAAATAACAAGATTGTTTAAGCAATTTGTTGGACATTGTACTTTAGCAATATAGATACATTTATTTATTCTGTTACCAGTAGATTTGCCTGAGTCAACAACCTAATTGGGAATCTACAAACCAGGACTTATCTTGTTTTTACAGGACCCTGATAGCCTCCTTTGCCTTCTGACTCTGCTACTGGATTTTTTTCCTTCCCCACTTCCACCTTGGAAATAACCACATATTTGCTTCTTCTCTCCCCTCCCTGTAGCTAGTTTGATGTTGGTTGTAATAAACTATAGAACCCTAGCAAAAGGGGCAGGGACATGCTAATCTAGAATGCAACATGATGGCAAGAACAGATTTCTCAGGTGCTGAAAATATATGGGGTCTGTTGTGGACAGCAGCAAGCACTGACTTGGCTCAGGGGGATCTAATGTCTGACTAGGAAAATTCAAACAGTAGGACATTAAAAAAAATCAAACAAAGGACAGGAACTGTATAGTACTGCTTTCCATTCCGAGATAGTGCAGTTAAACTTCAATAGTGTACAATTGAAAAGAGGAGGCAAAATAATTTGGCCAATAATACCAAGGTGGGTACTCTGTAGCAATCACAGGTGGTTGCCTTTATAACAAAAGTGCAGTATTGTAGAATGGTACTAACTGAATTGCCACATATTGTCCAAAAAAAAAAATGGCCAGGACATAAACCTAGTCCTTTCCAGAGGTACCTCTGTTACATTCCTTGACTGTGTCACTTACAGAACCACTGTCCAATGAGTTCACTTAAAAATCAGGAATCTAGCTCCCATACTTTTTATTAACATGTCTTTTAAGAAACCTTGTTAGTAGGAAAAAGTATTACTTGGCTCCTGTTTTGTTTTGGTTTTTTGCCCCCAGAGACTAACATAGCTCTTCCTACAGTGGGCTCACAGAAGTGCACCTGAAATGTTTAACAGCTCATCATCAGTCATTACTTAGTGATACACAGACCTTGCTTTATAACACAACAGCCATATCATGGGATGAATACATGGGAAACCATTCTCATGCCTTGTCTAAGAAGGCACCAATCCTGAGTGAATTATCTTGGTACCAAGTTGCTTTTGCCCCTTTTTTGCTGGCATAGAACATGAAATGCTGGAGGACTGGATTGTTTGGTACAAAGCAGATTAATATGATAAAATACTAGATTATTCTATTTGTAACTTAATGCTATGGGGGATAATGGGAGAAGACAGACAGCTTTCCTCCTAGAGGAACTAATAATATATGCTGCCTATGATGCCCTTCTAAACAAGTTACATAGCAGCTGCCCTGAAATCCCTCTAATTTCTTCCCTTTCCTGCTTACCACTGATTTATTCTCAATACTGTTGCTTCTACTGCTGCTGTAGTTGCTGAGCCATGGCAGAACTGAAGTTTGGCATTTGTTGAATACTTTAAAGTGGTAGGTGACAGCTGATTGCCAAAAGCAGGGTTATGTAGAAAAGGTATTGAGGGGCCACTGAATCAATATAGGGACAGGAAAAAGAGAAAAGCCCATCTGCCTCCAGTAACATTCTTTAAGAAAGGGATATACTCTACCCATGAAAGGAGGAAGAGTCTTAGCTGGGAAGACTTGATGCTGCCATCTGCCCATATAGCTTGGGATTCCTTAGTGCTGGTGACATTAAAAGTCAGCTGCATTCTGGAGTCTTTCCTGTCAAGGGAACTAGTCCAAGAAGGGATAATTGATTTGACCTGCCATTTTGTTAGCTTTGTAGCTGGAAAATTCAGACATCATTAAATTATGTTTACTTATTGATTATCCTGATGTGTTAATGTTTGTCAATCCCCAGATGAGCCCACATAAATGCAATGTATATGAAACAAGTTTGTTTCAATGAAGTTTTCTGTACACTTGAGCCTTTATATTTATTTAGTTTAAAGAGGGAAGACCGGACAGTCACGGAGTTGAATAACACTGAAATTAACTTCATCTTTATTTTTGGCCAATTGTCCTGCTCCAAACTAAGCTTTAAAAACAAAACTAGAGGGTGTTTAGAGACAGATGAGGGTGAGCTAGTGAAAAATTTATCCAGAAAGATAGAGATTGTAGGGATTGAGAAACTACCTATTTCAGATTGAGTTTTATACCAGATTTTAATCTGGATTTTACTTCTGAATTCTAGTTTCAACACTAACTGGGAAGTCTAATATAGCAGTGAAAGTTGGGAATGCTTTTTATCAGTTTAGATTGATTTTAGCTGTCCATGCTTTGTAGTCCAGCCTTCTCCAACCTGGAGTGCTTTTGATGAATTTGATCTGCTGTACCTCAAATTCTTTGTTGAAAAAACTAGAATCTGAGAGTTTTAGGACTTTTTCCAATAACTCTGAAAGGTTATCTACTTGAGTAGGAGGCTGCTCTGAGTTGTCATGCTATAATTTGCAGTAGGTAGGCCTATCCTATTCAGAAATTACAAATGGTACAAATGTTACTTGCCAATGCATGCAACCGCATTGTGTCAGATTATATCACTTCTATATTGTGCACAACCACTCTCCAGCCCACATTAAAGTTGCCCATATTTGTAAAGAGAGAAGCAGTTTGATTTGAGAAATCAGTTGATCAATCTGCATGATAAATAGTTGGCACTGGAACCCTGCTTTTGTAGCTCATTATTTATTTCACCAGATAGAACAAGGGAGTGCTATTTCTCAGTTGTGACTTGCTTGTGGAATTGTTTTCCATGGGATATTTGTTAGGTTGTATCTTTCTAGCCCTCTTAAAGCTTACAAGATTACCTTAGCCTGTAATTGAAACTGAATTCGGTCAAGGCCACTGGATACATGACCCAGACTCATTGGAATTGGGAATTGGAGGATTATTGTACGATTGATTTTCTTATTATCGTGTTGTTATATTTTTGTAAATTTTATTATCTGGAAAGATTTATTCTAATAAGAGGCATATACTGTAGATTCTAATAAAAATATAAACAAGCATGGCAACTATAGCCTACGTTTAGTTAGCATTTATTTAATAGTTCTGTATTTGCCAGATTGGTTCTGAAACTACCATTGTTGATATGTTCACAGCAAGCAGCTTCTTTGCGACGTGGTAATTGTTGCTGAAGACATTGAAATCGAAGCCCACCGTATTGTCCTAGCAGCTTGCAGTCCATATTTCTGTGCAATGTTTACAGGTAACTTTGTTTTCCAAACAAATAACTATTCTTATTTCGGGAAGAGTAAAGAGGGAATGCTACTTGGTGGTGTTACATGAGATGCTGTTATATGGATGAGGGATGTTAAATGGAGGTACTACAACCTTTATTAAGAAATGTTCTATTATAAGAAGGAAAAAGGTGCACAAAGTATATCGCTTACAGCATAAGCCAATATTCCTCATTGTTAGTGAATATCTTATGGCTGTGGAGCTTCACATTGTGGATTTGATTGTGGACATTGTGGAAGTTAAAATTAATATACTCTTCTTAGTTTAGGTTTTTTTTGTTTTGTTCTTTGCATAAAGGCTGCCATTGGACTGGCTTTGATGGTAGAGCATAGGTGTTAAACCTTTTGGGTTGCCTGGGCTGCATTGACTGAAGAAAAATATATATGGGTAGTCCTTGACTTACAACAGTTTGTTTAGTGACCGTTCAAAATTACGATGGCACTGAAAAAAGAGACTTATGACTGTTTTTCATACTTTGCATCCTCCCCATGATCATGTGATGAAAATTCAGATGCTTGGCAACTGGCTCATATTTATGATTGTTGCAGTGTCCTGGAGTACCTTTTTGTGACCTTCTAACAAGCAAAGTCAATGGGGAAGCCAGATTCACTTAATCAACCATGTTACTAACTAATCAACTCCAGTGATCCATTTAACAACTGTGGCAAGAAAGGTCGTAAAATGGGGCAAAACTCATTTAACAAATGTTTCATTTAACAACAGAAATGTTGGGCTCAATTGTCGAGGACTACCTGTAGTTTAATGTATATAAATCACATAAAAATATTAAAAGTTTACAATCTTTGGATTTTAAAGAGCCGGAGTGGCATAGTGGTTAGAATGCAGTACTGCGAGTTATTCCTGGTGACTGCCAGAGGCTCAGTTCTCACTGGCTCAAAGTTGACTTAGTTCCATCCTTCCGAGGTGGATGGGTAAAACGAGGACCGAATTGTTGGGGGCAATATGCTGATTGTGTAAACTGCTTAGAGAAGGCTGTAAAGTACTGTGAAGTGGTATATCAATCTTAAGTGCTGTTGCTATTGCTATCTTGCGAGACCGCATTACTGGATGTCTAGGGCTATGGGCTGGAGACCTGTGATAGAGGGTAAGACCATTATTTGAGCATCAAGTTGATGACTGGAACAATTTAAAACAAATACAAGCTCCATGAGCTTTTGTCTCTCCTCCATATTTTGCCTTACGTTATCACCTCTTTATGGCAACTGGGGTTATGACATCATCCCCCAAAAGAGAAAAAAAATATTTGGAGTATAATATTACCCTTGGGGTAAATCCTCTGCAGACTATAATTCACTAAGTATCTTTTTTGTGTTACTATGTGCCATCAGCATTTATTTTACAATTAATAATGAGCTCTTTTGGCTTTTTGATCCACGGTCATTAAAAACCCATGGCTTATTTTTGGTTGAGCAAATGGTGTGGAAGAGTGCGTGCATGTGTATGACATTTGATACTGGTAGATACAGTCTAGATTTTTAAACATTTTCCTTGTATGAAGTGATCTTTAAAACACTTAAGTATTCTTTAATGGCTGTAGCATTGGGATTGTACAGACTGATTTGGTTGCCTGCAAAACGCTAAAAAAGAAACCAATCTCCATTTCTTTGTTGCTCAAAGTACATCAATACACAAATGTTAATTGATCTACTGCTAATTAATTCTACCTGCTCTATAATTTGTTATAGTATTTTGCTACCTTATGAAAGCAGATTATATTCTTGCTATTTTAAGAAATATCCTCACTGATAATGCTTTCCAAACTGTATGTGCCTATTTTATAAGGCCTTTAAAAAAACAAAAACAAAACTAGTCTGTCTTTTTTGTGCATATGCCCATAAAGGCTGTGCAGATTCAAAGAGAGAAAAAGCTCTGAAGCATATTCAATGCTCTTGTTCATTTTATCAGCAACTCTTTAAAGCAGCTATGCCTTTTCCCTCCCGCCCATGTATATTCCCCATTGCCTTTTTTTCAAATCTACTGTGTATCATCCTTTGAAAATGAAAAAGCCTCCCCAGATAATTACATTAGATAATAAATTACCAATTTTCAATTGTTGTTTTTTTCCAGATCAGGCAATGTTGGCTAGGTGTTGCCACACATTACAGGTGACATTACCCATGGAATACAACAGTGAACAACAGGGATAGTTTCTATGCTGATTGCTGAAATACTTTGCTATGATAATGCAAAATACTCCATGATTCAACTGCATGGACAAATACTTTACTCCTTGGTGAAGAGCTAAGGATTTGCTACATATCTGACAGAAAAAGAATAAAAATCACATTTCATATATTAGTGATTTAGTAGAATATTTGCTGAGGAAACTCATTGCCAGTGATAAGTTGGAATTATGTTGTCCTCCATGGTTAAAACTTACTAGTGATAAATCCAAAGGAATTATCTACTGCCTGGAACGCTGGGACTTTGTCTTATTCATGGCATTTGGTCTCATTTTGAGTAAAGGACAAAATTGCTTTTTGTGTAGGAAAGGCAAGAAAATATTTTCCTCCTTCCTAGAAACATCAAGCAAGAAATATATTTGGGAGAAAAAGGAAAACATTTGGGTAATAGATAAGTGTACTGACCTCTTTTTCAAGTCAATTAAATTTGAGATGAGAGCTGTAAATAATAAAACTCTTCATTTATGAACCAGAAATTATAGAACTTAGCAACTTTCATATATAGCGATAAGAATTTATAATGGAAAGATACGGCTTAGATTTTCAGATTTAATCATACTATCCTCAGTTTTTTATCTCAAGCAAGTTAAAATCCATTCCCAATCTTATACCGAATACATTTCCAAATGCTGTATTTTTGTCTACTCTGGATTTACTCAAACTATTTATTCTGTGGTTTGGATGTAAAGGAATACAGAAATTGAAGAACTTTTCACTATGACAGTCTCAATCATGTTCTTAATCAGAGGATAAACACAGTTACCTAGTTTTGTAGCAGACCTCCCCCACAAAAAAGAATAAAAAATGTGTTGAGGGCATAAAAAATACTCAATTTATCATTTCAGAAAAGAAACAAAAACATGTTGGTTTTGACTTTTTTTTGCATAAAATTAGGTAGAATGCTACAGATTGTACAAGATGGAAGGAATTTGGGAGATTGCCTAGTCCTAAGCTCTGACCATTCCAGCATACTCAATAGGTTCTTAATAATTGGTTCAAAAAAGATTTGGTCACTTTCCCAAATGTACTTTTGGCTATTCAAAAGGTTTGTTTTTAAAATAAAATTAAAAAAACCTGATGGAACCTAATGGGAACTCTGCCAGCTGAGACTCTGACTGCCTCTTAAAATAATGTCTAAAATTGCATTTCAGGAGATATGACAGAAAGCAAAGCAAAGAAGATAGAGATCAAAGACGTTGATGGACTAACCTTAAGCAAACTAATTGATTATATCTACACAGCAGAGGTAGAGGTCACAGAAGAGAATGTCCAGGTGAGTGAAGCTGACAAGAATCTCTTGGTTACTCTGTGGTTTTGGCAGCTCCTTGATGCTCCCTGCCTTCAAATTATTTTTGAATCAGCTATAGAATACCTTCTATCTTATAAGGCTTTTGATGATGATTTTCAGCTGATTCTTAATTTTATTATTTAACTAAAATAAACAATGTGTCAATATCTCCTCAAGTATGAAATATGACAACATAAGAAAACAAAACTATTTCAAAGTATATAACTTTTGAAATATTAAGAAATAGAGCCATTTTAAACTTCCATATTCAATATTAGTATGCAAAATAACAGGAAGCTTGGAGGTAATATATTTTCAATCTTACTGATATAAGTAAAATGCAGAGATCAATGTGGAACAAGCAATATTTATCGACAGTAGGGTTGAAATGAGGGTCCTTGGTGCGCTCTGAGTTTGGTTGTTTTTTTGCAGGTGTTTCTTTACTCAAAATAGGTAACATCATCAGAGAGTAGCAAGGACACCTCAAACAGTATTTAAAGAATACCTGAGGCCTCTTTGCTAACTCGTGAAAAAATCTCTTTTGGCCAATGCTATTTCCCATGTTGTTCAAAATCATTGATCTGAATATATGTGTATTTTAGTTCTGTAAAATTTTGCATAAGAAAATACTTTGTGTAAATTATTGGAAACCAAGATTAATAAACTATAGCAGAATTTATTACCAAAGAGGCTTTTTAAATATTTTGTTTCTTCTCATTATTTTGTTGCTATTATTGCATTTTACTGTATTATGTTCTACACTTCTCAGTCAGAAGATCCACTAATTTCAGGACAATTTATCCAAAGTAGAGAAAAAAATTACTGCTTTTCTTATGTAAGCCACTTTGGAAAATTTTTAATATTGGGTAGAAAAAATAGCAAAGTGCAGAATACATTTTACGTTGAAATTTAGAATGAATCATTGTCATTTTATTTATTATAATGTGTGCATGAATGTACACATACAAAGTTTGTATTGTCTTTTGAAATTGAGTATCACCGAAGAGATTAAAAATACAGAATGCATTACATTTGACATGACAATGAAAATATAATAGCTTTGTCTAGTTTGGTGTTTAAGATTTCAGTTCAGGTAGCATTTAATAAGGAGGATGAAAGTTGAGAGCTAAAGATTTGAAATGAAATTTACAGTCCACTGCAGTTTGATTATGGACACTCAAAATTTAGTGTTCAGTTATATTATCTGGCTCTGTACATTCCACCACCTGATGTTATATTCTAGTTGAGATCATTTTAAAATTCTCTCCGGGTATTATAAAATAGGAAGTATGGACAGGAGCATGATAAGAAGTCATCTCCATCTGTTCTTGCTCCCTTGAATTGGCAGGGAAAGTCTGTATTGAGCTGTAACTGTGTCCATCTTCTCGGAGAAATTATTCATCAGAGAATCAGCTAGTTGAGATCATTTTAAAATTCTCTCCGGGTATTATAAAATAGGAAGTATGGACAGGAGCATGATAAGAAGTCATCTCCATCTGTTCTTGCTCCCTTGAATTGGCAGGGAAAGTCTGTATTGAGCTGTAACTGTGTCCATCTTCTCGGAGAAATTATTCATCAGAGAATCAGCAATTCGCAGTTTAGGATTTCCAGTTCTAATTTCTAGAAGACAATGAACAAGAGATGAAACACCTTTAAACCTTTCCTCTCAGTTTGAGGAGATCTGTGAAGGGGTTTCTAAAGGATAGAATCTGGGGAGTCTAGTTTGCCAACAAATTTTGAACATGCTGGCTCTTGTTCTATGATACTCCAATAATTTAACCATTGAAATGCAACATGGATGTGGACGCTCCCCTTCTTGGGAAGCATGCTGTTAATTATATTTACATTTTGTCCTTCATCATTTGAGGAGAATATTAAAACCTTTTAAAACTGATGTTAGCTGAAACAAACCCAATTATTATTATTAGTTTCTATTAACCAATTATTATTTAGTTTCTCTTTACTAATCTATTCTAAGGATCAAGGTGTATTGAGGCCTAGAGACTGATAGTTTAATTTTATTGATGCCTGTTGGGGTTAGTGCTCTCTAAAATAGTTACTGATTTGTAATATTCCCGTGTGATCCAGCTGGGTTGGATTGTTCTTGCTGGAATAAGAGAATGAATGCACCCCAGGGTATACTGCAGTTTTATTGTTCTGTTTGGCTGAAGTATGTTAAAGAAGTAGAGAAATATAGTTTTTTTTCCTTGCTCAGGTGTGTTATAGTATGGTTGGTTTTTAATACTTTTAAAAATCATGTTTCAATCTTTTTGTTTGCTTTGGAGGAGCCAATGTGGGACTTCAGTTGCTAATTCTTTGTTGCCTTTTCTTTTCAAATTTCAGGTTTTACTGCCAGCTGCCAGCTTGTTACAGCTGATGGATGTTCGACAGAACTGTTGTGACTTTCTTCAATCTCAGCTCCACCCCACAAATTGCCTTGGAATTCGCGCCTTTGCAGATGTGCACACCTGCACAGAATTATTGCAACAGGCCAATGCCTATGCAGGTGATTGTAACAGTCCTCAGATGTTCCTGGCTTTAAAATGTGAAAATATTGACGTCTTGAATACTAGTACACAAAATCATGGCGATCCTCTTGCATAATAAGAGGACTTTTTACAAACATAAAATACTAGTTCTTACTGGTGAAATTCAACTGAATGTATGTATGATCTAAACCCCTCAAGTAGAGAAAGGCAACATGGCATCTCCTACCTATTTCAGGAAGAATTTTCATAATTCTTGAATAATGATCATGTTGGGTGAAGTATATCAAAATTGTAGTTTGGAGGTCAGTATGTTTCATACTCTTAACCTAGAACAGCCACCCCAACCTAGGTGGCCTTCACAAGTTGGAGTTAAGCTCTCTAAATTCTTTAGCCAGCATGCTGAAATGTCTGGAGGGACAAACATTGGAAAAAGCTGCTATTAAGATATTATCTAAGTATACATCTGGTATTTTAAATACACTTTTTCATGCTAGATGTTCCAGACAGACATGAGAATTACAAAATGCTTTCAACTTACAAGCATGCAATTTTACAGAATCTTTTACAAAAAAATATATCAATGTTTCAAGGCAGCAATGTTGAGTAAAATGACCATTGTATATTTAAGATGTACTGAAACAACAATCACTCTTATACTTCCTAATAGTAATTGTTTGTTTCCTAGCCAATTCTTAAATTAATATATCATTAACTAGAAAAGGATATGGGGAAGTTAGGTATAATATTAAGGTTCTACTTAGGCTCATATCTTTGCTCTCTTGGACATACCTTTCACTACAAGAGCACCACTGAGTTTAAAACTCAAGGAACATTTTATCTTTTGAACAGGAAGGTGGTGGAGTCAAGTTACCATAGGAAAGAAACACCATGATGGGTTTTTAGGGAATGGCCTAAAAACCAGAGAAGGTTAAGAGAGCTATGCAAGGAAGCAAATTTATAGCCAGGTTTCTAATATACGATTAGAACCACTTGGAAGAAGAAAGGTACACAATATCTAATGAGAAGTAACCGAAAGAACAGATGTAAGTAGAGAGAGCAAGCTACAATGAAGAGTTTGTATCATAAATAAGCAGATATTGAATGAGTTGAAGTTACAAAGAAGAGGATTTTATCATGTGTAAGTGGTTGTTTGAGTAGAAGGAGTTGAATAGAAGGAGTATTAGGAAAATATAAGGTCAGGTTGAAGGGCAAGTTTTTAGTGAAAATATACTCTCTCTGTTGCAAACTTGTCTCAAGTAGTGGGAGAGTAGGGAACGGAAGCGGTTTTTGCCTCACTAAGGTGCCTCTTAGTTGAGCTTACAATGCTTGAAGCTAACTGATAGCTTGCCACAGACCCATAATAGGATTAAAAGGTAGTATTTTTTTGCAGCTATAATATTAAAGACTTTATACTCTATTCACTGGAAGTGAACGTACAGTATTTGAGAGAAGTTGTAAGAAGGTGGTCTTGTTCAATTTCCAATTGGCAGGTTTTTGATATGGGGAGCACTTGAACTACATGGTCTTGTTACATGCTCTGAGAAGAATAAACAATTATAGAAAGTTATGAATCAAATAGTGAAGAAACTTAAAGTATTGTTATTGTTATTTATAGGCCCTGAAATCAAATGCTTCAAGCAGATCTGCATGAAATGCTTTATATTGAAGCAAATTCTGTTTTTCTCCACAAAGATTTCAGATACGTTATGAATTGGTGCATTGGTTGAACTGCTTATCAATAGGAATTCTGCTCCGCCTTCATTACATCAGTAACAGGACCTTACAAAAACTTATTCCCGAGTCACACTGGAGTTTTCATCATAATTGTACTCACCTGGAGCTTTCCTTAAAGGAATGGAAGTGGTGTCCATATCAATGACAAAGCCTTCTTTTTTGATGATGATGATAACAGTAGTACACCATAGGATGATTCTATATAGCTGTAGTTCTGTTTCTATTCACTTTGTCCAAATAATGTGGACTTGGTGGGTAAATAAGGAATTTTCAGTGTAAATCAAATTAATTTGCAAATCCAGATACAAATATCTTCAGCATGATTTAATTGATGAAATGCAGTTGGCATGTGCTAAGGAGACAGATGCTTTGATATAGACCAGAGGTCTCCAAACTTGGCAACTCTAGGACTTGAACTCCCAGAATTCTCCATCTAGCTATGCTGGCTGGAGAATTCTGGGAATTGAAGCTCACAAGTAAAATTGCAAAGTTTGAGGACCCCTGATATAGACAGACAATTTTCATATACCAGGATCCAGGGGTGGGATTCTACCAGTTCGCACCTATTTGCTAGAACCGGTTGTTAACATTATAAGCAATTTGGAGAACAGGTTGTTAGAAGAAATTACTGGCCTAACCCTGTAAGGAAGACAGGAAGGAAACATTCTGGTGTTGCATACTGCCTCTCTGTTAACCCTTATTACATTCTTGGCAGGATTAGACTTTCTGTCTTAGGAACTTCTCTGGAGTTTTTTTCCCCTCCTTTGCTGGTACTTTGCTTGTGTGGAATGACCATTCAAAGTTACAATGGCATTGAAAAAAGTGACTTATGACCATTTTTTACACTTACAACTGTTGCAACATCCCAACAGTCATGAGAGGCCATGCGAGGAGATGCATGCCTCGCTGTGAGTGATATTGAGTTGGCCA